>CM021108.1:513230072-513353546 GCA_007115665.2 Sequoiadendron giganteum | reverse complement strand
CTTCAACCCTCAACCCTTAAACCCTCTACCCTTTACCCTATACATTACACACTCAACCCTCAATTCTCAACCCTCAACCCTTAATCCCTCAACCGTCAATCCTTAAACCCTAAACCCTCTACCCCTTACATTGGACTTTGAACCTAATCCTTCAACCATATACCCTCAAACCTATACCCTAAACCCTCTACCCTCAACCATGTAAACCCTTAACCCTAAACCCTTAACCCCAAACCCTTCAACCCTAAATGCTTAAACCTTAAACCTTCTACCCTATACCCTCAACCAAATACCCTCTACCATCAAACCTATTCCATCAACCCTCAAACCTTAAACCCTAATACCCTAGAAACCATCAACCCTATAGGTCTTCCACCCTAATCCCTCAACCCTATACGCTCAACTCCTATCACTTTCTCTCTATCTATTCATCTAACCTCTCCCTCCTTCCCTCCCTCCCACCCTCTCTAATTGTCTCTATCTACTGTCTCCCTCTTTCTGCGTACCTCTCGTTCGATCAATCCCTACCACCCTCTCTCACTCCCTCTATCCATCTATCTTTATGTCCCTCCCACTCCATCCCACTCTCTCCCACTACCTCTCTCTCCCTCTCTCTCATGTCTCTTCCTCCCACCCCCTCTCTCTCTAAGGTCTCTCCCTCTGGAAACCTACCTAGGTAACTCTCTCTTTGTCTCTCTCCCCTCTCTCTATCTATCCCTCCAACCCTACCTAGATAAGTCCCTCTCACTCCACCCCCTCTTTCTCTACCTCTATCAGGTCACTCCCTCTCACACCCTCTCCCTCTCTCAGGTCTCTCACTCACACTCCCTCTCTCTCCCACTCCCTCTCTCTCACACTCCATCTCTCTCACACTCCCTCTCTCTCACACTCCCTCTCACTACCTATCTCTCAAGTCTCTCCCTCTCACCCCCCTCACACTCTCAAGTCTCTCCCTCTCACACTCTCAAGTCTCTCCCTTTCACACCCTACCTACATAACCCTCTCTTTCTCTTTGTCTCTCTCTCTCTCCCTCTCCCTCAATTCTCTCTCTCTGACCCCCCCTCTCTCTCTCTCTCCCTCCCTCTATCCCTCCCACCCTACCTAGCTAAGTCCCCCTCAATCCAACCCCTTCTCTCCCACTCCCTCTCTCTTAAACTCTCACTTCGACCCCCTCTCCATCTCTCTAGACTCTCTCTAAATTCTCCCTTCGTCTAAAGACATACATAAATGCATACATACAAGCATAATACATATGTACATATAATCTTACATCCATACAAGCATACATACATACATGTACATAAAAATATATTAGCATACATTAATATATTAGCATTTAACATAAAGTAAGACATAATGCAAGCACATTATAATGCGCTCGCGTTATTTTCTAGTAGACATGTTCCTTGCAGAAGCAAAAACCATGTCAAGAGTGAGATATAGCGCGCTCACGTTATATCTTCCTTTGGGAATTACCGAACTTTAAGCTTGGTATTTTCCTTGGAATACCAACCAAAGGCTTGGAGGGCATTCCCAATGACCAGAGACGTGTTTTTAAAAGTTCCACCATATTTCTCATATTCGAGTTTGTGCTCACTGTCAGGATTGCACGTGGTTCAATATCGAAAAAATCTAGCACATGGGTAATGTTGGGTTATCTCTTAGGTATCCAATGATGTAATTTTTTTCACTTTCTGAAAATGTTAAGTCTTTCATCCATAATTCATTTTATCTGTATGTCTTTTTTTTGCCAAAAAGCAGTGTTTGGTATTTTTTTCATTATAAATTAACCGTTCATCAATTTTTCAAATAAATTACATTTTTCGAAACTAGACTCCATTCTACAAAATTAAAAAATTAAAAAAAAAACAAATCAATTAGTTTCCAAAATTTTTAGGGGTAGCACGGCCAAAATTCTATTTTCAGGATATGTCCAGTTCGCAAATTAGTAAAAAATCAAATATTCATTAAAAAATTATCAGAAAAATAGTGCATCAACTACATACTGTTAGCTAACTTTGGACTATTGCAATTTTAAAAATACTAAAAAAAATTTTCACCGTACGAGGGTCGTACAAGAGTTGCTATGTTATGTTTTTCTGACAAAAACAACACCAATTTTTTTACGTCCCTCATTTGAACCCCTTCATCTCAATCATTTTCAAAATAAATTAGTAGTTTAGAAAGTAGAATCAGAGCACTTGAATCCTTCTTTTTGTTCCATCTCAAAATTTTGAGTCTAAGTATCCTCAATTTCACGTCCAAGGTTAGTATTTCTAGATTTCAGAAAAATGTTGTCCACTTAAGTCCCCTTTTTGGGAACCATCTTGGTGCACTTACCCTTACAAATCATAAGGGAATATATACATATCAAAAATGATAATAATCCCATCATTAATTGGCCTCGCATAAGCTCAAACCCCATCAATGAATACACTACAGAGGGCCTATTTGATATGGCATTTCCCACTCTCTTTCCTAATGGAACTACACTACCCATGCAACCTCGAGCTAGGGAGGTGCAACTTCATGAATACGCTTCGCACCTGATGCGATACCATGACAACCGATTTGGACAACATCCATGATTTAGATACTTCATTCTCAATCTTATGATGCGTCATCGTAGCCAAGCACTTGCATCAATATTCATCAAAAGAAAAGTAGATGACCATATACCAACCACTATCGAAGACCTTCGTGACCACTTAAATAACCTACCTGACAACCAGTTAGCTGAAGAGCTCATGCATTTTGGATCAACCATACGAGGCACAGGGTCATATTGGAACAAGTGTCATTCTGATCTAACAAACATGATAAACCAAATAGGGTCCCCGACATTGTTCTTCACACTAAGTGCACATACACAAAGTGGCCTGATTTACACACATTAAACACAGCGAATGCAGTTAATTCCAACAAAAAAAGTATGGATAACATTATTCAAAACCCACATACCGCATCCCTATATCTACATCAACGTTTCAAAATCTTTCATGAAGAGGTCATTGACAAACTCCTCCATGCCACAAATTATTGGTATAGATATGAATGGCAACATCGAGGCTCTGCACACATACATGGACTCCTATGGCTTGAAAATGCACCAAACATGGATACCCTTAATTGGAATAATCAAATAGAAGTCGATAGAGAAAAACAGTTCTTTGACAACTATGTCACTGCTCACAACCCTCGCAATAAATCAGAAATAAACAATATCATACATAGAAACCCAATGGATGATCCATGTCTACTAAACACATCTGAAATATTATCTACCGACCCATACACTGATTATGAAGAACTAATCAATCATGTTCAAAGACACACTAAATGTACAGAGAGGACTTGTCTAGACAAAAAGGGGCAACAACTACAATGTAGATACAAAGCTCCTTGGAAAGAATGCATAAAATCCACTTTACTGTGCGATGAATCTGGAAATAAATCCTATGAGCCAATAAAAAATGATGACATATTAAACATTCACAACCCCCAGATGCTATCAATATGGAGAGCTAACATAGATTTCCAACTCGTCATCTCATGACTGTTTGTTCTCAAATACATTTCCAAATATGCATCTAAAGCTGAAAGAAAATCAGAGAGTTGCATTGATATATTGTCAAGAATATGTTCAAATGAAAGATTGGAAGAAAACACATTAAAAGCATATCAAAATTTTGTGATAGAGATTGTTGTAGAACGTGATATAGGAGCACAAGAAACATGTCATATGCTTCAAAAAATCCCTCTTGTGATTTGTAATCAAAATTTTATATGATTGAATGTAGGCAAAAAAGTGCTCCATCGATTGAAGAAAACAACCAACGGTAATGAGATACAATCTAACCACATACAAGCCTACATGAACCAACCAGACCACCTTGAATTGGTTTCACTAATTGAATCAGAAAGATCCTTCACATACGTTTCTAGTCGCAAAGGATGCAAATGGAAAATTAGAAAAGGAAAAGCAATTATACAAGTTTTCCCACATTTTCATTCCATTCCAAAAGAAGACTGTGAATCTTTTGAATCATTTTTTTGGAGTGAGTTACTTCTATATAAACATTTTCGACAAATAGACAAAGTTATAGGCCTCGACAAAGAAGCAATCATTCAAAATTGGAAACACATGCATGCACAACAATACACTCCATGGCATGTTGACCACATAGATCAAATGGAAGCTTCCCTTGAAGAAGAAGACTACTCTGATTACAATATGGATATACACAATGGTCTACCAATGAATGAATGGGAGCTATTATCTCAACTAGGAGTTGGTAATAGTCACAATTTTAATGAACTTGAAATGCTTGGTCATCATGATTATAACAAAAATAACATATGGGATGCTCACACTGTTCCTACACATTTTCACCAGAATGCAATACAATTTTTAAACACAAAAAAAATTTCCCAAGAAAATGTTCAATCAACCGTCAATTTCAACAACCAAAACTATACATTATCATTGAAACAACAACTAGCACTTACTATAATTATAAATCACTCGATTCAAAATCACCCTAAACAACCACTACATATGCTAATACTAGGAACTACAGGCACTAGAAAATCCTACCTAATTAGTTGCATAAAAAATGCACTGCAAACCAACATACCAATTGTGGTCAACCCACTGCTTGTTCTTGCACCAATAGGCATTGCAACTTTCAATATACAAGCATCAACTATACATGCAACCCTCAAAATACCCATTAGAGAAATTCAACCACTACAAGGACAAAATCTAACAACATTTCAAGAAGACATGAAAAATATACAATATATTCTAATCGATGAAATGAGCTTCATTGGCCCAAAGTTACTATTAAAAATAGATAGTAGGTTACATGAAGCAAACCCATAACAACAACATCTTTGTTTTAGTGGCATCTCTATAATTCTTATAGGAGACCTAGCACAACTTCCACCTGTTCTGGATAAACCTATCTATGCATCCCACACAACTGCAAAAAACCTATGGCACAAATTCAATACAATTGCTACATTACAAACAATATTTAGACAACAAGGTGACAATCCAATGCAAACTCAGTTTCGTACTACATTGCAAAACATGCGTAGTGCAGAACCAACAAAACATGATTGGGAATTATTAATGACTTGCACAAACAAGCACCTCACAACAACTGAACAAGAAGATTTTAACAAATCAATACACTTGTTTGCTACAAATGACCTAGTAACTTTACACAACAAGAAAAAATTGCAACTCCTAAATCTACCTATTGCACTCTGTATTGCTATAAATACACATCATACATTATGTACTGCTACCAATGATGATCAACTACCCCAAGAAGTACTACTAAGAAATCTCAATGTGTCATGCTTACAACAAACGTATGGATCCAAGGTGGACTTGTAAATGGATCCCCTAGAGAAATCAAAGACATTGTATATCCCCTCGGATCTAAACCACCTGAATTACCAGAATATGTTACAGTCACATTCGATAACTATACTGGCCCACCATGGGATGAAACAAACCCAAAAACTATACCAATACCTCCTATTACCTGAGGCACCCATAGACAAATACCACTAACTATGGCATGGGAAATCATTATACACAAATCGTAAGGCCTCACACTAAATATAGCCACAATCGATATCGGAAAAAAAAAAAGACAAGGCCTCACATTCACAACAATGTCTAGAGTCAAATCCACACTAGGCCTTCACATAGAACCTGCATTTTCTTTTGAGTGCTATAACAAAATGAAGAAGAATCCATACAACATTATTAGAAAGAAAGAAGAGGCTCGCCTTCAACTCATTTCCCAAAAACATATTCAGGTAAGTACATTTAGTACTTTTCTTAAGAAGTTAAAGAATTCCATATAATCCCTCCTTTGTTATAGGACACCCAGTCAAATTAATCATTTTCAATCTTTTCTTGTTGTACAGGTGGCCAATCAGATGCAAAACACAACAACAAATCTAGATTTGAGCTCTTCATCCAAACAATCTTTTGATTTCTTTATACAATCGCTTGAATTACATATATCGTAGCATCTTTAGAAGCAATGCATTCGAATTCCAAGGCTACTTCAGGTCAAACTTGAGCATCCTACAGATAATATAAGGGCAGCTGCAATTGTGAATTCCTACATCACAAGTTCCATTGACACTGACATGGCTCTATATACATATTATCTCAATCACAAGGGGAATCAATGCATTATGTTTTGTGTACTCATATGGACAATGATATGCAACACAGTTCCTTTACAAAGAAGCCACTTCCCATGATGTTCACTCTCACACAACCTATAATCCTATCTGTCAAATTGCTTATTTTGTACAATGACACTAGTGCATCATGGAAGTTGTAGCCTATATTGTGGAGGACTAATGTTCTCGGTGGTCTTTTTTCTATATAAAAATGGTGGGCATTTCTAACAGTAGCCATTATGGGCATGGAGCAAGAAGAAAACAACTTTGCTACCACAAGTCTACACACAAAATTGACAATGGTATACAAATTTTCCCCTCTCATTTCTATTCACGTTTCAACAAGATAGTACATATATGAATTCTATAGTGCCTAGTGCCTACCTATCCAGATATCATAGGGCCACACAAGAAATATTGTTTGGGATTATATGATTTCTCAGTATTGTACACCTTATGTTACTCAAATTTTATTCTTGTTAGTAGTGTATCATAAAGTAAATGTCCTCATTTTGATGTTCCAATCAATTTAACATTGGGGTTGAGTTCAGGGTTCACTTGCCTTGTCTACATTTCCACATTTTGCATACATGTCTACAAAGCTCCCATTTTTTGATAGTTAATTTCTTCGATAGTCCTTAGCATTTTATTATATAACAAACAACTTATTTCATGCAGCTGTGGTGAAGAGTTTGAACATATTTCCATGTAAATTTTCCAAAGGAATGAGAAGCTGATTTGAAGATGCAATTTTTGGTCCATTTGACATTTGTTGAAGGTGTAATTTCATGTAGCTGTGGTGAAAAGTTTGTACATATTTCCATGTAAATTTTCCAAAGGAATGAGAAGTTGAATTCAAGCACTCACTACCGTCTCCTTTTCATGTTTGCACAACTTTTACAGAGTGCAGTCAGCAAGGGGGCGGTCCTAATATCTCAGTTGATATGTATTTACATTTCTAAAGTGCACATTTCCAATAAAAATAATAGATTATAATTTTTTAACTCAGCAATAAGAACCTTAATTCTATATTTCAATTTTTATTTTATGCATTTGTCTGTCTTGATTATGCATTCCCAAACTCATCCATTGTGTTTTTCTACTTTTGTATCTTATTGTCAATTATAGTCAATTCATTTTTACTTAAGATTTAATATCAATTTAATGTTAATGTTTTTAATTTCCATTACCTTGAATTTCCTATCGGCGTTTTCCTTGAACCCCCCACGGGTGAAAGTGCTAGTATATAATCCAATGGGCATATACCTTTTGTATCACATAGATAAGAATTGATAGATTAAAATGAATATGATTTCCTCTCTGACAATGATATATATAAAGAGTAGATTAGTAATCAAAATGGCATTGATGATAAGGAATAGGATTGCGTGTAAGAAATATTTTTGTCAAACCTCTTCTAGAATTTATACTTTATGCTGTTCACGGGATATAAATCATATTTTTGGTTTCATTTTACATAGGATTTACATGTTTTATATCTATGGGTATAGAAATATATAGTGCTCATTTTTTATTAATAAATAAACGGTAAAAGGATGAATGGTGGTGTATATATCTAATAGCGAGTCAATTATAAGATATATTTGTCACCATTTTTATGTTGTAAGAAAAAATTTCATTTTTGTAATTTAATTTGTTTATGTAAAAACTTACCTCAGTTCTCTATTAGATAATATCTACCGTCTTTTGAATTCATGAATGATATATAAATATTTTATTTGTTTTTGAATCTATTTACATGAGACTTTCACTCATGTCTATTATATTTGGATGAAACAAAGACAAAAAAAACTAGTGAGATGAACAAAAGAAATCATCATCAATTTTCTAAGAGCTTTTGAATTGAGTGGACGTGTTTTTGATGAGAATATAAGTTGGTGTGTGTAAGTTGGAGTAGCATCTCAAAGGTTTTAGAATAGAACACCGTTTGAAGATAATCATTTTAGGTCTATATTCTTTTTCCCTTATATTGTTTGTAATTTTTTACATGAATTAGAGGGTTAATAATCACTTCAGTATTCTAGTTTGCATTTTTTTTTTATAATATGTTGTAATGTCACAAACAACCATTTAATTCATAAATATGTTTATGTAACAATGTAAAATTAAACCATAAATTCATTTAAACTTTACATCCAAAACCACTTAAGAAAATTAAAACTTCACCAAAATTGAAATACAAACAATATTAAATTACACCACAAATCAATTCAAACATAACACAAACTTAATCTAATAGATATAATTGATTTTATATTTAATGAAAATAAAAAGTATTAATTTGCACATAGATAACTACCCTTATTCCCATATCCTTAAATTATTTCAAATACTTGAATTAATATGCTTCAAGGTACCCTTCAGTTTTTCCATTTAGGAAACTTGTTGTAGTTATGAAAGTTGCATACCCTTACAATTTCATGCTATGTTTTATGTCAAATTTGATGTCCATTCCCTAAGTAGTATTTTTGTAATTTCATTTTAGTCTCCTTCTCAAGGTGATTTGGCCTCCTTTTTGTGTCCACTTTTTTATGTTGCCTTTATGTTACCCTTATATGTTTTCTAATCTCTCATCATTTTTGAGTATAAATCATCTAGACATTGACATATCACACAAACTTCCATATATTGTGCTAGTGTCCCATGATTTTTTTTCATTTGGTGGTTGTATTTGAGCATTTTTCCAATTGCCACATTATCACGTTATAGGAAATGGTTTGAGACAATTCCAAACAGCTCAAAACCAACTTCCTTTATTCTCTCTCTTCTCACTTTGAATCTATCTTTTCTTATTCTATCTCTTTCTTGGCTCTCTTGCATGGTCCTACACTCTAGATCTTGTCACAATACTCCCAAAATTTTTACTTCACTCTCACAGAATTCTCTCAAGCACTATTTCTCTTTTGGCTTCTGTAGACACTGAAAAATGTCCTGAATGATATCATGCACTTGAATCAGGTATACTAACATCAGTTCATCTTAAAACCCATCTTTTTTTTCTTAATTGGTTAAATTAGTCTAGCTATTTAATTAATTATGTCATTTTCATCTATTAATCTAATTAATCTAATTAGGTTAATTCATCCCCTTTCATGCTAACATTTCATCTTATTAAATTAAATACATCAAGTTATTTAATTTAAATCCCTAAGTCTCCTTATTTAATTAAATAAATCCTAAGTTATTTAATTAAATATCATTCCACCTTTCCCCATTCATTAAATCATTTTATTTAATGAATACCATATAATTCTTCTAATCCCCCTAATTGCATAAATTAAAATTTTGTTTAAATGATAATTACTAATTAATCTAATTTCCCCCCACTTGCAAGTGAATTTTCAAGTGGAATATTCCTCCTTTGCACATTCCTCCAAAAAGAATATTCTCATGGAATATTCCTTCCCCTTTTGCACAATTAAACTTTTTTTTAATTTGCTAAATTATCTTTTTCCCTCACCCATGAGAATATTCCAAAGAATATTCTCTCTCCACATTTACAAAAGGGAATATTCTTACTTAGCTTCATATGCAAGTTAACTCAAAACTTCTTGTGCAAGTTAACTTGTGACCTCTCGTACAAGTCAAAAGTAGGTTTGTTTGAAGGAATATTAACCCTTAATTAAAATCTCATCTTCCATTCTCATCTCTTGATGAGAATCCATGCTCCATGCCTCCAAATTCCTTCATCCTTCACCATTGATTCAATTTTTTTATCAAGCAACCCTCCATTTCTCATTTTCTCTCCTATAAATAGGTCACTATTTGGAGACAAATAGATCCATATTTTAGCATCAAACTTATGCTGTTAAAATCACTCATAATCACACTCATATTTATCACATATTTAGTATCTCTTTTAGTTTAATTTCTTGCATATTAGCTTAGCTTCCATTAATGGCTTCCATGATCACATAATGCATCCATTTAGCTTATTTATTAATTAGGGTTTAAATCTTTTAGTTTAAAATCCATCTAGATTAGCTTTGCATTTGCATATCTTAATCATTTTAGCATAAAATCATGTTAAATTAGCTTGCATCATGCTCATTTAGATTAAAATCATGTTTTTATACACATCTCACAATCGTTCCTTCAATTTTCTTTAATAAAACTGTCTGGAAAAAGATCATTTATCCATGGGATTGGGAAAGGGTCACCATTCCACATCAATGCAACACCACTCCTCCAATATGATAAGTTTCAATGGATTAGAGTAGGCATTTTAAAATATTTTGTAGTTTAGTATGCTTGGTTTTAATGGATGCTTGGCTTAATTTGTATTTGATAGATTAGTTTGAGCTTGACGTTAGTGGCTCCATTATGTTTTGATTCTTCATGGATCAAGCGTAATCGGCCCATGCTAATTCATCAGTCACATTCTAGTGCTAGAAGGAGGGCATAACCAATCAAATTTAATCAATTTCTATCTCAAATTTTGTTTTTTCTGATTCTTGTAGGATATAATGATGCTCAAGGGAATTTTAGTGATGCCTTTGTTGGGAAGTTCCATACAACGATGCCTAATTAATACCCTGGCACTGATTAAAATAAATGGCAATGTTGAATACTTTTAGAGGTATTGAGAATTTTCAAACATTGATGCTCCAAAATTGTGACACTATTGTCGTCACTAGATTTGTGCAGAGTGATGCTGAAATTCACTAGAGCGATGCTCATTGGATTTATGGTGATGCTATCATGAACATCGACGCCCTTCTTTGGTAAGAAAAATAGTGATCAATTTTTAGCATGTGCTTTAATATTTTTACTTCATCTGATCACTAACATGCCTCTAACTTTATTCTGGCTTTCATGCTAACTAGGTTTTGCATGTTAGATGATAAAAATTGAAAGAAGAAGCATCCTTATCTTTAAATCTTATAATTGTAATAAGTGTTTCGATAGTTTTGGGACAATTATAACCCGTTTATCATGCTTTTCATTTTATGCTTTAGGACCACACTAGCTTTTAATTGGGTTTTAAAAAGAATGCTCAAATAGGACTAAAATTGAACCCTGAATTCATCATCTTACTTTGGGTTTAAACTTGAACAAAACAACTTAACATTTCATTTGGTGCTTAAAATAAACTCATCTTTGCATTGAGGGTTAAAATTAACGAGTGTTTGCTATGTTTTGTGATTTATATTTTTTTCTTTTCAAAATGCATATGCACTACTCTCATGCCACTCAACGATCTGGAGAATTGGAAACATTCTTTGAAATTTTGTATAATCACCCACATATTTCAATTTGGATTAAAAATGAACCCCAGGCTAGTGTAGCGAAAAGGCGTTGTGTGTGCTCTCTCTTTGTTTCATCCGAACTGGGAGATCAAACTACAAACGTATTTCCTTGCTTTTGTTTATCTTTAGATGGCCTTCCTCCTTGCTTCGAAAGGGGGGAATGACCCAAGTGGTAATGAGATAAAGCCAAGCTATTTCAAATCGCTATATATAAATATGTTTGTGATGAAAGTCATAAACAAAAGGTGCGGATGTGTCATACCGACAAGTGTCACCCTTAGTATATGCGAGGTACATTAAAATCTCTTCTTAGGAAGAGACTAGGAGGCCTCTTGATTGAAATAATCTTGATCTAATCTTGCCGCGGGTATGGTCACCTCGAACAAAATCCCTTACTATGAACCAATTGTTTAGAATCCAAAAACCTTTATGCTTGCTAGTGTAGGAATGGTCGTTTTGAAGCCACCCCACATTTTACTATTCATTGTTGAAATAATAAAATCCTTAGGATTTTTGGATCTTCAAGATTTAAGATTTGGTGGTCTCGAGAAGTGTGTGTTGTGGAGGGGAGCTTGTTTCACCAAATATCTAGTTGTTCTCATTGTCTTAGTGTTTGGAGAAATCCAAGTGGGGATTCAGTGAGTAGTATCTTCTAAACCTAAGGTGGTAAATGCTTGTGAATTAGTTTAATACTTTGCTTGGTTTTAAAAACACTGAAAAAAAACATCAACAAACTCATTTCAAAATTTTAAACCCTTTGGTCTAAGTATGGATACCCTTTGAAAAAGCCTTGATATTAATGGTTTTCTTAAGAATTTATTCTTAGAGACTTCTAAGTATTTTGGTTTATATCTCAATCCATACCTCCCAAAGTTAACATAGGCAACTATGGCTTGAACCTCATCCTTTTCACGAAATGGAATTTGTGAAATTTATGATGTTTTGACAGACATTTAGTTTTAACTTAATCAAGATAAGTGTTTGTGGTAAAAGAAACTTACTTAAGTAAGATAAACTTGACAAATTATATCCCACATGACCATTTGGAGACCGATCGGTCCTGTTAAATAACCCAACCTCACGCCTGCTATTATTCAACCAAACTTTGAACTCATTGAAGGAGAACAAACTGATATAATTAGTAGTTTGAGAAGCTTCACTTTTGAAACAAAGGAAAACCCCATTCAGTGGAGAAACACAATATATATCTTAGACCAAGAAGAGGAAAAAAACGATATTGAGGCTAGAAGGCCCATATTACCACCACCCGTGTGACAATAAAATATCTTCTTTTCTTCCATAGACTTAGACTTCTCTAAATGATCTCACACAAAATTAGAATCCCCAAGGGAAGGTCTACAGGTCGTCATTTAAAACTTAGGAATTTTAGTCCAAAAGCTCTCAAAAAACACCTTTTAGCACTTCACCAAAATAGAACCAGGTTGGTATACAACTTCTACGAATGTGCTTCAATCAACAATCTAGACTTGTATGCATTCTTTTATAGTCAAAACCCTGGTCTTTTTCACATCTTGAACTTATCTAAATCATTGGGTCTTTAGGATTTGAAAAATTTAGAGGTCTAGCATGTTTATCACTACCTTGGTCTTATAAAACAAAGGTTCACTTTAGGTCATAATTGGGTCAAACATTTCATCTACCCCTTCATAAAATTTCATCCTTCACTTCACCAAACTTTACAAAAATTCTGAACACACCAACACTTTTGGACTTAAACAACTATCAAAACAACCCCTAATTTAGCTACTTTTTATGTGAAATGAATCCTTTTCCATGCACTTAGTTAAGTTAGTTATCATCTTTGAACTAGTTTATCTTGAAGGTAAGGAGTCTACCCTAAAGATTTCTAAGTTCAGAAAAATCCTTTAAGCAAACATCAAAACATCAAACTTAAGTTAAAAGTGTTGTCCCAAAACGTTTGCAAAGACCACTTCCTAGATCATTCACCTTTTCATCTCCCACTATCATCATTGATCCAAAAATAATTAGAGCATCCCTTTTACCCAGATTTGAGTCAACTAGAGAGTTCAAACATTACAAATCTCAACATAACTCTCCCATAGGTGACCCAAAATTTATGGTAAAGACAAGATCAGAACACAAGAGAATCATGGAGAAAACGAAAGTCACATTCACCTCAAGTGATCCCAATCCTTTAGAATTCAATCCAAGAAGTCAAGCTACCCCATCACAACAACCCTCATCTCCATCAAGGCCCTATGAGATTGAAGACGTTACAAACAACCCATTTGGACTTACTAAGGAAGAAATCATGGAGTAAAAACAAGAACATCAAGCCTTAGAAAATGTTAGTCTGATTTCCCCATTGTTTGTTGTACAACCTTTGACACAAGACTTAACAACTCCATCACTCAGGCTAAATCAAACATCCACTCCTAGTCTTGCAACTAGTCTTGCTAAGGACTTTTTTATAACTCTTCCATTTGAAAGAAACACACTTGTGGGTACTCTCAATAGAAATCCACCTCAAAGCACTACTTGGACACTAGTCTTTGGTACCTCAACCATTCTCGAACACCCCTTGCATCAACATAAACCGCTTACACTTAATGAATCCATGACAACATCAACATATCGAGGGTTCTCATCTTCATCCATTCTCATAAGTATCAGAAGAATGACAACACCCCACAAGGAAGTATAGGCCAAATATCTCAAATCGACCAACAAGGGCATGCCAACACCATAATGCAAAATCAACCCTTAATGCAAATAGGGACATCTTTATCGAATCCTCCAACTGGTTCATTTGCACCATTTTTTTCACAAAACACATACATCCCATCCATCATTAACCTGAATGAGAACAATACCTTGGTTACAAATCCTGTTAACCTAGGTAATACTTTGTCCACATCCCTAGTGCAAGGAATTCCTCAAGAAATAAGTCAAGGGAACCTTTTTAATCAATGGAATCAAGAGCCTAGTATGTCATTACCATCACAAAATCTAATGACACCATCCTCATCTTTCCCCATGGTCCCCTTCACCATGCAAAATCAAATGGGACCTCAAAATTACATTCCTTCATCTCAGTCCACTATCCTTCAAGGAATGTTGAACCAAGGGAGCTCCCAACCTCTCATCAATAATCTGCTACCCACTCAAAACATCAACACCCAAAATCCATCACAGATATCCCAACAATCAACTGATCCTACATTGAAAACACATGCCTTAGCTTTACAACAAGCACAATAGGCTTATCAGAAAGCCATCCAACAAAAACAATAATAGAAAGCAACCTGAGCAACACAAGAATAGAAAAAATAATAGTAGAAACAACAACAACAACAAGCAGCCTTAGCAGCACAGTAAACAACCTTAGCCCAAAAACAACATCAAGCCCATCAAGCAACCTTAGTAGTACATCAACAAAAATAAGCCCAACATTAAGTAGAATTAGAAGTACAACAACAATAGCAAGCCCAACAAAAATAGCAAGCCCAACAACAAGCCCTAGTGGCACAAAAACAACAAGAAACCCTTGTGGCTCAACAACAACAACAAGCCTTAGTAGCTCAACAATATTCCCAACAAAAACAACAAAAAAAATTCCTACTATAATCCTCAACATAAAATTGTCAATACAAAAAAGTTAGGAACACACACATCAGCACCTCAACCACCTTCACAAAACCCCATACCACCATATACACCATACAAAACTTTATTATATTAGAATCCCACATATAATCCATCCGCCATCCCACAATATGCAACATATGTTCAACCACCAAACCTGTAAGATGATCTAGAATCACAACTTAAGGCATTATCACGAGAAATGCAGGATCTTCTGATGGTCAAGACAAAGAAGCACCATACACATAACTTATTTCCATATCCATTCAATCAAAACATCGCAATGGTGTCATTCCCTCCTGGCTTTGAAATCCACAAAATTCGATAAATACAAAGGGAGAGGAAGTCCTATAGACCATGTCAAAGAGTTTAACATCATGTGTATGGAGGTTGCTTACAATGATTCTTATTTAATGTGCCTCTTCCCCTAAAGTTTAACAGGTTATACCATGGATTGGTTTTCTCAACTACCACCGGGTATCAAAACTTTTCAAGAAATCACCGATAAATTCATAGATCAATTCTCCTTTAACCTTGAAATGGACACCAAATTGGAAGATTTGTATACTCTCAAACAAAACAAAGGAGAATATTTCACTAATTTCTTTTAATGATTGAGACAAAGAGCTAGTAAGATCAAGTGGCCCCTTTTCGATGAACAAAAGTGGGGATCATCGTAGAAAATATAGATCTAGATCTATCCTTCCACTTAAAAATGTAGTGCATCACCTCATATGTGATGAGCTTGTCCCTGGAGCCCTTAACATCTAGAGAGCTCTAATATCATAGGGAAATACTCAAGATTACAAAGATAATCGGCCATCAACTAGTTCAAATGACAAGCCTCATGTTTGCGCTAATAACAAGAACATGACCAATGATGGTGTGGTAGATGCTAAGGTGGTCCTAAGTACTCCCAGACCAAACAACAATCAAGTTGCTAACATTCAACCAACTGTATAACAAATGACACCTCCTCAAAACAATCAGATCAACAACATTGAAACACAATAAAGACAAACCCCTAACAAGAACAACTATCTAAAATGCAAGTACACACAGTTGTTGAAACCTATCAAAGCCATGATGAAGAAGTTGGTCAAGTCAAACTTGATAAGACTGCCCAATTTTTAAAACTACCAAGAATCATAGGAAAAACCGTCTTGGTACAATGAGTGTTAGGGTTAGAAGGCAGATATCTAATAGTTAAATGTATATTTGATCAATAAAATAGAGAAATAAAAAACACAAAAAAATATAGAAGAAACAAGACAACATAGAGAATTTAATGTGGTTTACCCAATCTGGGCTACATCCACAAAAACGTAGCCATTCAATGATTTTATTAGCTAGTGCAAAAGATAGTACAATCTCATGAATAATGCCCTACTACAACTCTCATCCCAACCGCTTATAACAATCTTTTTAGAATCTTCCAGAAATTAGGGTTTTACAAAGTCATTTTTTTTCCTTTTTTTGGTGTACAGTATAGCATGATCAGTCGCCACATACCAACAATGAGAATGATATTTGTTACTTTCACAAAATCAAAGGACACAAAATGAAAAACTACATGAGGCTCAAAAATATTATGCAAGATCTTATACAGAACAACACCATATCTGTTGAAGTACCAGTTGGTAACCAGGATCTTAAGATATACAGGAACCCTATGCCAAATCATTGCAAAGGAAACAACACCAAAAAAGATAAGGATTACCCAAACGTGCAACATACCTATTCCAATGTAGTCGCTTCTTGTGATAGTGTTATCACCGTTGTCACCATCAAAGGGCCTAGTGTTGAGTCACCACAAGATGTGGAAAAATCACCATCCAAGGAGTCCCATCTCAATCTAGGGAAAAAAATACTCTACCAATGTCAAATCCCAACAAGTACAATCTCTTAGATCAACTTAAGAAGACCCCCACATATATGTCTATCTTAGAGCTATTAAGGGTATCCCCCGCACATAAGGAAATCTTAGAGAAATATTTTTCAGAGTCATGAATCCATGAGGATATTCATACAAATTAGTTTCAAGCTATGGTAGGGCATATCACTGATCATATTCTCACCTTCTCACAACAAGACCTACCATCACAACCATCTCATTACCACACCTTACACCTTGAGGTCCTTATTCATAAGAACAAGGTCAAAAGAGTCTTAGTGGATGGAGGTGTTGGTTTGAATATTTGCACTCTTCAATTGATCAAGAACCTGGGCGATTCAGAGGATACTATTGAGAAAGAAAAGTGTACCACCATCAAAGCATATGATGACCAAGAGTGGGTATCACAAGGAATCATAGGACTACCCATCCAAGTGTGAACTATCATTGCAGATACTACATGCCAAGTGTTAGACCTTGATCTTCCATACAACATCCTACTTGGCCAACCATGGATCCATACCTTAAAAGTTGTAGCCTCAACTTATCATCAATGTGTAAAGTTTACTTTTTAGGGCAAAGAAATTACCATCCATGGAGATCCTAAACCTTTTTACTACTGCAAGAACCTTGAGGCCAAGTTCTATAAGACCCCTCAAATACCCAAGAATGACAAAGGGCTTACACCTTCCACCTCATTTGTTGACCCATCATCCCTGACATCAACCTTAGAAATGAAAATACCTATTGTGTAGAACATTCTCAACATCAAAGAAGTGATCCATGATGATGGTTGTAGAAAATATAAGCTAATGAAGAATACCTTTGTCTTGGGAGAGCTACCTCTTTCTCCTAAATCCCATGGGAAAACCACATCTAGCAACAAAGAGGTTGAAATAATCAAGATGGCAGCTGTTGACACAAAAATATGCATGTAGCAGCAGTCTTATGGGAAACTTAGGTATTGGGGGACATGGTGTGCGAGCTAAGTGACCTCCGTGATTTTATCGAAGCCGACTCTTCGCTTAGTGGGTTGAGGTAAAAGGTAAGGAGAATAGGATGAATGTAAAGTCTACACTATAGGCGATGCACCAAAGTCTTAGACAAATTTTGACAGAGCACAGTGCAAAAATGCAAAGGCCTGAACCACTAAATGCTGTTAATTAAGTTTATCTTCCTCCACAAACATTTATTATGCAAAAACACCTTCCAATGTGTATAATGTAATCTAGCACAACTTTATCTTAAAACAGAAGAGTCGAAGAAACATGATCTGTATTTATTTTCAGCTATGAAAGATTACAGAAACTGAAGAACATGCATTCATACAAAATAAAGAAAATAGCACAGGTCAATAGTTCTAACAAATGCTCGAAGACAGAAAGGCCGAATTTATTTGGCATAGTCTGAAATATTTAATTGAAAAGAAACTATTACAAGAGGCTTGCTTCCAAGTGTTTGGAAGTTCTTTGCAAAACTTGATCAACATTAATAAAAGAAAATCGGGCCCTATTTATTGGCCAATCCACCGCTTGAAGATGCATAAGAAAAAGAACAAACCACGCATAGGGACCAATGGCCCAGATCATCTCGAGCCACCACAAACTAGCATCAACCAGTTAGTAGAGTGCTAGTGAGGCCACGATGCGAAATGGAAAACCATCTAGCAATAGGAGAGGACACGTAGCAACAGGAAGCACAAAAGATCCATTAGTAGTCCCAAGGTAACTGGCACAGAAACAAAAATGCCACGTGTTGTTCAGATGGACCCTGATAGAAAGTAGCAAAGGCGCCCAATAGAAAGCCATGAGAGAGATCCACGTGGAGCGCTTCGAGAGAAAAAAAGTACGAGGCAGGCCCAACTCGGAAGACAGCCAATGCAAGCCATGCGGCACGCAGTCGGAGGCTGTAGAAAAGCGAAGTGAAGGAAAAATGAAAAGCTTCGCTAGGGAGCCACGTGGAGTGCTTCGAGGGCAGTTAGCATTTGGAAAATAAGGCGCAAACGCAAAGGTAAATATAAAACTGCAAAGGGCTTCGACAGTTTTTTGTTGAATAGTTTGGCGACTCATAGGGGCTTTTCGCTCATGGAAAGGAGAACACCAGGAACCTTTGGCTCAGCAACAAAAATGCTCACAACCTCAATAGGGCAGCCTGCAGATTGGTCCATACCTCATTTGTAGTGCAGAAAGAACTTGTAGATGCTTGTGAGCCAATTTGAGATTAATAATTGCCTTGAAAGGCAATCCGCCTGATACTTTAGTTTCTAATTCCAATTGGAAGAAAAGCTGCGCCAGTTGATGCATGATTCCCTCGATCTCTTCAGCAGTCGAAGATTGATCAAAAGTCTGGAAGATAGAAAGATCCTGCTTCTTCTCTTTGATCATTTCAACAATATGCTTCACACCCACTACTACTTGGTTTGCAATGAAAGGCGAAGGGAGACCTCTTTGAGTGAAATGGGAAAACCTCGCCCGCATGTCATTGGTAACCTGGTTTAATTGAGCTCTGCAATCTGCTACCTATTAAACAACTTTGTGCATGGAGATGAGGCTACTTGCATCCAAAGCTACCGTCGTTTGGTCATTGATGCCCACGCTACTCAATGCCTCATCCGAAGCGGTATACAACTTATCCAATAAAATTCTAGCCTCCGAAACTTTGTCAGAAGTTAACTCTTGGACCTGTTGTATCGACTCACTCACTGTCTCACAAAGGCTAGCCGCTTGCGCCATGAACCTTAAGGTGGGCTGCAGAGTAAGGCACAAAGCCTTCACCTTGTCCTAGTATGATGCATGCACCTCCTTGGAAATTTCGAATGAGCTTATCTAAGGTGCAAGAGGTTGGGTCTTTAGGGCAGCCAATTCTGCCTCTCTGCTACCTAAGCTCACCTTTAACTCTGACAAGCTTCTATTTAATGTAGACACTTGATCCTTCAGGGAAAGAACCTCCTTTTCCTTTTCCACCAGGGCCGATTCGGCCTGCTTAGTCTTTTGCGCTTCCAACTCTAGGTTGGCGTTCACTTTAGTAATTTTGGCAATTGTATTCTGCCGAAGCTCTTTCATTCCTTCAATTAGCAGGTCAGACTCAGCGTGGAGCTCATTTTCTTTTGCTTGGAGTCTCTCCTCACTTGCCCAGAACAACTCTTCATTTGCTCGGAGTAGCTCAACGTCCTTCTGGAGAGTCGAAACGATCTCTTCGCTCAAATTTTTTAACTCCCCAATTTTACTTTCGAAAGTACTCCTTTCCTTCTCCAGCCGACTTATTTAATTCTCCTGGGCTTTAAATTTATTTACCCAGATGTCGACCTTATTTTTCAGCTCCGCGATTTTATCATCCTTCTTCTTCTCCTACCGGCTAAGCTTGAGAAAATTAGTAGTCACTATTTTTTGGGTCTCCTCCATCAGATCAACTTTATCTTGCGGGCGGGCTTGCCACAAATCTAGCCCAACAACATTCACAGAATAGTCACTGGGTTGCATCTCGCCTATCATCTTGATCATATTAGGAGTTATCTTTGCGAACATCAAGGAGTTCTGGGTTTCATTGAAAATGGTTTGCAAGTGGGGCTCCGCCTTCCTAGTTGCATCCTTCGCTCTTCTTTTATCGATCCGGTTGTCGCAGGTGCTTCTATTTGCATCAACCTACGAGAAATATTCCTGGGCCAGGATACCCAGTCTGCCAGCAAAAGGATACTCCTAAGGGATGGCCAAGGGGAAAGATAGCATATCCGACGTATTGGAAGTCTTGTTGGGTCGCATTATAATCACCGGGGAGAATGGCGGGATGAATTGGCCACTCGGAGGGGATGGATATGAGGTGATAGTGTAAGGGAAGGCTGGAGATGCACCAACCATGGGGATGGGCCTTGGAGATAAAAATTGTTGACCTGCAAGCTCACAACTTACACCAAACTGCGTTTTGGGTAAGGTATGGAAAGCGAAGGTTGAAGGTGGAAAACCAGGAGGGGTGAAATCGGAATGCCCGACAAATCTAGTGGCGAAGAAAGATGGTGCGAATGAATACACAAGGGTAGAGGAAAAAGCAGGGGCAGAGGAAGGCGAGACCAGAGACATAGATGAGAGAGAGGAGGGAGGAAAAGTTTCCTGATGCTCATGTGGAGCTGTAGCCATCTCGACCGCTCCCTCCATTGACAATTCTTGCTCTACAACGGCCTTCTCGGCTCATTATCAATTGTCCTTCAGAAACTCCTCAAGGTCATGAACGACCCGTTTCCTACCACTAGTAGTCCTTGTCTGCTTCCATTTTGATTTAGAGGGGGTGGCCGGTTCTGATGCTTGTTGGTGCGGCTCTTCCTCCTACACAGGTGATTTACCCGCACTTTCCTTAGGTATTGGACTACTGGCAATGGCAGGGAAAATCTGAGTTACGTCCTCCTCAGATTCCGTGGTAGCCTCCTCTCTTCGATATTGCTGTACAAATGTTGAGCGGTTTGGGGAATTTTCAACATCCGGATGTTCATTTTCCCAAATGTCATCGAATTTTTCATCGAGGGCCATGGTGTTATGCAAATTGCCAGCTGCCAGAATCTCCTACCGATACGCCAAGAAAGCCTGCATCTTCTCGGGCGCCCAACCGAGTTTTTTCAATTGGGTGACAAGGGAGGGGTCAATCATCAGCTTTGGGTTGACCCTTCCTACAATGTGATAAAAATTCAGCCATGGTGATTGATCGTCCACTATAGGAAAATATTCAAGGCCTACATATCTACTCAAATTTCCCTCCTCAGGATTTCTCCGGAGGTCCCAGAATGGCCGAGGCGAATGTGCGATCTTGATGCAATTTCCTAGTAAATTATTGTTGGGGTTGTAATCCCATGGATCATCTATTAGTACCAACCCAAGGTGACCCAGCTTTGAAAGTAGGATTACTGAGGTGTCAATCTTCGTGGTCCTCTTCTTTACTAGTGACACGGAACCAAACATGATTGGCAACAACAAATAGGAGGTAAAGTGTTTTCCTCCCCAATAATCATCGTCGAGGGTACATAGTTGTCTCATTGCCTTTAATGCTTACACCCTGTCAGAGAGAAAACAGGGAAGGCGGAAAGGTTCTCAGACGAAACCTGGCAAGCGCAACATGGTGAAATCCATGCCAAAGAACCAGTTGTAGGGTGGAGTTAATTTCCCCAACTAGGACTTCTGTCGGGGCGATATGCATTTAGACATATTCAGGCCAACCTTATCCAAAGCCCTTATGGTAGGAGCTATGAATGAATTCGAGAATGTATAATAATCATAATTTTTTGACATGACAGGGGTCCATGTCGAAGCCGGCTTCCAGAAACCATTCTCATCAAATATTGACAAGGACATAAACCTTGCAAAGAAATCTGGGTTTTGGTGCAAAATTAAGTAAGCAAAGAAAGAGGAATACCTGAACTTAGCTCCGACCCCAAATTCTTGTAGCTGCAGCCAGATGCCATCTTTAACAACTCTTGCAAAGTCAAAAAGTGGGTCTTCGTGATTCTTTTTCAGCATGAAACTGAGGCTCATTTGAAATTGAGAAACGCTCTTGTCCGAGTCCAAGCCACAAACTAGCGCCAACATAGCAGTGACAGAGGAAGACCCACTTTTTAGAGCCTTCAAATTGAAAGGGAATTTAGGTGGGACTGAATCATCAGTTGGCTAGTTGATTTCAGAGCGATAAAACTGTGGCCCCAACTGGAGCTCTCCCCACTTTTTTTGCATTCTGTCCACGTCAAAATTGTCAACCTCCTTACCTAAAGGAAAAGGGACACACAACATGTCTTAAACAGCCACAGGGCTAATGGCTACCCGAAATTTTTTGCCGCTGATTATTCCTGTGCTCGGGTCGAAATGTGTCGCGCATGCTGCTACAACCTTTGGGCAAGGGTGCACCAAAGGGACCATGTATTGCGTGAGCCCACAAAACCACAGCCGTTTGTGAAATGAGTCTGATACTTACTTCATCTTTGTGCATGTAGCCTCTCTTAGGCTTTTAGGATTGCTAGATAAGTCAGGGTCAAATGCGCTATCCCAATCCTCCAAGACCACTGTCTATTCTCTGTGAGGAATCGAGCTCAATAAATTCTTGTTCACTGGGTGAGTGAAAGGCCAGCTAGGCTTCACAGGTATGCCTGGAGTGGCATAAGACTCTTCATCGTAAAGTTGCATGCAGGGTGTATTCCTCATCTATTCACTTAGACTCACTGCGACTAGGCTCTGAGAAGGGTTCCCTGCATTTTCGGCCATTTGATCTTTGTAAGAGCTTCTATGCAAATCTTTAGCTTTTCTAAAAACTTCTTTCTTCTTGTGAATGCCTTAATTGCATAATCCTTGGTGATTTTGCAATAAATATGTTTTCCCTGCATACCATAACTTGCCCTTTTCGCTTCCCGAGAAAGGCGGCCAAAAAAAGATACATGCCAGCCATTCATGCCAAAATGCATTATGCATTACCAGTTTATCCGTGCGAAAAGATCACCAACCAACCAAACCACTTGCTTGAGCATTTAATTGATAGCCCCTCGCATGTGATGAAAATAGACCTTTCTCGAAAGATGAACCAAGGCAACCCTGTGAGGACCCGCTCGATGGCATTTTGCATTAACTGATTTCCCTATTCGTACAGGGCGTGTCACCTAATAGAGCCTTTTTAACGATTTCATCATGATTTGGAAAGGACGGAGGCACCTAGCAACGACAGCTGGCCCTTCACTGAATGACTGTGGCGACTTAGTAGAGCAACTTGCAACTTGTGCTTGCAATTTTTATTACCTCACACACCACAATATTTAGAAATGAGGCGATGTGACACACCTAGGCTCAGTTGATAATTATGATCTCTGTCGGCTGGCGAACTGTAGCCAGTCTATAAATAAGGCCCTACTGCAACCTATCTTCTAGCCCGACTAGCTTAGAAAACTCTTACTGCCTTGTAATTTTATTTTAGCTAGGAGAGCTGATGTGATGGAAACACCCATGAGGCTTACCTGCAGAAAGACCCAGGCTACCATTCTGGGCAAGATTACCTGCAGGCGACTAAAGCGTATGACGAGTGCGAAAAACCTGTTATACGTGAAAGCCATCAAGTGGGTCCTTGGGAAGGACTGCGTGCATTATGAAGAGCAGTATCGGGTTAATACCAGTATCTGCTCCCACTTCGTCGCCTCGCTACTGGACATCAACGTCTCCAAGCATAAGATTTTAAAACTGACGAAACTGTTCTTCCCTCGGTGCTACCTCGGGGGTCTGGAGCAGATTGTGCACGTAGCCCAATTGGGTCGTGGGATTCCCTCGGTTTGAAACATCCGCTTGCAACAACTACGTGGAGGCATTGTTCCAACCAGGCCTTTCTTTTCGGGTTTGAGCTAGAGAACCATGAAGAGCATCGTGCCAGAGCTCGCGTTGGCTGCTATTTTCTGATGCACATACACTATCTTGAGCCATTTTCTAGTTTTCAGTGGTACGAAGACTTTGAGAGAATGGTATTTCCTGAGCCTGAGCTGCCTGTTGCAATGATCGCTAGTCCTTCCCACTGAATGTTATTGAGAATGATGATGATAACAAACCTTTTTGCTTTTCTAGCCTCCTAGCTCCGCATGTAGCAGACTTATGCAAATATTAATACTAGGCTCTCGGCCTCAGATATATATTGTAAATCTTCGGCTACTATGAATATATAAAATATATCTTTCTTGAATGTGCAACCTACTTACAAATTTCTTTCAAATATTTGCATTATTGCTGTGTTTTTCCTCATCTCTTGCACTTAAGATCAAAATTTAAAGCAGGGAAGAGTAATTACATATATACAAATGTACAAAACTAACACATAAGTGGGATTAATAAAATGTTTTAAGATGTATTCCATTGACTGGAATACTTAGGGTGTTACCTTCCATATCTTCCAACTCGAAAGAGTTGAACTGTTTACATTGGTAAATCTTAAACGACCCTTCCCAGAGACTGTCAAATTTGCTGTGTTATCTGGGTTTTGCTCCGCACTCATTAAATTTAAGCACTAGGTCTCCGCATTGCAGCCCTTGGTTTGAAGCCTTCTTGTTGAACCATTTATTTACCACCTGCTGGTGGCTATTCATTGCTTCCAAGGCGTGCTCTCTTTTTTTTTGCACCTCGAGTAACTTAGAAAATCGCACCTCCATTGCTCCGTTCTGTTCAATTTCTAGAGACTTGAGCAATTGTAAGGTGGGGATCTCCATGGCAATAGGCAGCAATGCCTATTTTCCGTACACCATCTCGTAAGGATATGTCTTCAATATTTGCTTGGGTGTGATTCGCTCTGCCCACAGCGCTGTCCGGAGGTTCCTATGCCACTCTTTATGGTGCTCTGAGCCGATCCTTTTGATCAACTTGAAGAGGTTTTTGTTAGTAGACTCCGCTAGACCATTTCCCTAGGGATAGTAGTTAGAGGAAGTCTTTAGGAACACTCCATATTTTAAAGTGAAATGGCTCATCTTTGAGCCGATAAAAGCCTTAGCATTATCAGAGATGATTGTTTTAGGCGGGCCAAATCTGGCCACCAGTTCTTCGAGGAAATTAACAATCTCCATCTCCGTAGCATTTTTCAATGGCACTGCCTCTACCCACCTGGTGAAATAGTGAGTTAGTGTTAATATCCATTTATGCCCGGCTGAAGAGATAGGGTTGATCATCCCAATGAAATCTAAACCCCATTGAGCAAAAGGTTCTTCTACCACTATAGGCCTTAAAGGCATAGCAGCATTTTGTCTCTTTCCAACATAGAACTGACATTCCTTGCAAGACTTAATCAATGAAAAAGCATCATTAAAAAGTGTAGGCCAAAAATAACTAGCACACATAATCTTAATCGCCGTGGTTCTTGTAGAAAAATGTCCTCCGACAGAGCTATTATGATATTGATCTAATATTTTCTGGGCCTGCTCCTCATTGACACATCTTAGTAGGATGGCATTAAAATTTCTTTTAAATAGGACACCCTCCAAAAGAACAAAATTGCTATTCTATAGGTGATAGAAGCGCCTTTTAAAAGCTGGGAGATCAATTGGATACCTTCCAATCTGCATGAAATTTATCCTGTCATCAAATCAGTTGCTTTGAGAACTCTCTTCATTTATTAACATAGGTTCCGGGGCTTCAAACTCTGTCACTGTTTCACTGTTTTTGGTAATATATTCACACAGTCCTTTTCCCTTGACAGTCTTGACAGGTTTGACTTCAATGTCGTATTCTAGGATCTTGGTGATCCAATTGGCTCTTTTCTCGGTGATTTCTCCTTCCATGATATATTCTCGCACACTAGGATGCAGAATGCATACAATCACTTTATTATACGATATCAAATGCCATAACTTCTTAAGCCCTTTAAAAATGGCGAAGGCCTGTTTCTCTACAAAGTTATACTTCACTTCGTATTTTTTTAAAGTCCGGGTATAAAAAGTAACAGGGGACTCCCTTACATCTTTATCATCCTTCTGCATAAGCACTGTGACAATACTATTTCCACCACCAAAAACATACATAATAAAATCCTTTGACAGGTCCGGGTTAACCAACATAGGGGCAGAAGAAATAGCCTCTTTTACAAGTTCGAAAGCTCTTCTAGCTTTTGTCATCCATTTGAAAAAATGGTCCTTCTTAAGCATTAAAGTAATTGGATGAACAATGCCTGTGAAATCTGCAATAAATCGGCTAATAAAATTAACCTTTCCCAAAAAAGATTGCATACCTTTTTTGTTGGCAGGCAATGAAAGTTCCTAGATTGCATTGACTCTTTCTGGATCAATAGCAATTCCCTCCTTAGAGATGATATATCCCAATAGTTTCCCTTGGGGAACTACGAACACGCAATTCTTCAGATTCAGGGAGATCCCAAACTCCTGACATTTCTGGAAAACAAGCTCCAGATGATCAAAATGATCATCAACAGATTTTGAGAATACTGTTAAGTCATCCAGATAGATGAGTATAATCTTGTGGATCAAATCTTTAAAAGCAATATCCATAGCTCGCTGAAACGTGGCTCCGATGTTTGAGAGCCCGAAAGGCATTTTAGCATTAGCATACGTTCCCCACTTTGTGGTGAACACAGTTTTATATTGGTCTTCTTCTTTTACCCGAATCTGGTTATAGCCCGAAAAACCATCCAGCATTGAAAACATTTCAGAACTGGCTACAGTCTAAAGAATTACCTCCATTGAAGGTAGGGGGTAATGATCCTTTAAGGATGCTCTATTTAGGTCTCGAAAGTCTACGCATAGGCGTATATCTCCATTTTTCTTCCGGACTGGCACCAGGTTGGACACCCAAGTGCTGTGTTTGATCAAAAACACTATCTGGGATGTGATCAAATTGTTCATCTCCTGTGACAGTAGAGATTCTATTTTCGAGTTAACAGGTCTCTGTTTTTGATGAACTAGCTTTGCCGCCTCTGTCAGTTCAATAGTATGCTCGATGATTCTGGGATCATATCCTTTTAAATCATTGTATGACCAGGCAACTACACTTGGATATTCTTCACAGAAATGTCTTAGTCTATCCTTATTCTTTTGCGACACTTCTTTTCCGAATTTGAGCTTCCTATCCTCTCCGATATGCAAATCAATATAATCACCTTTGTCAGCCACGAGCTTCCTTTTATCTCTTATTGCATCATCGAAATCAAAAAGGATTTCCAGAGTGATTAGACCCCTTGGGAGCTTGTTGGATTTTAGTTGGATGATTTGATCTCCGTAAGCTTCGGCAATCCTTGGCTGTAGCTGATCGGAAAACTCTCCAGATGACTAGAGGAATGATGCAATATGAGCATCGCTATCAAATACTTGCCAATCTTGATTGTTATCTGGGACAGCAGGTCTTACAATTACTTTCACCGCATATTTATTTTTTAATAACTCAGAGATCGGCTCGAACTGAGCTCCAATAGTTGCCATCTTGTCAGCCTCGGCATTCATTTCCCTTGGAATAGCCTGAATATTGAATGCCTCAAAGTTGTCAATTAGATCCCAAACCCTATGTCGATAGGATCGCATACGGATATTCTTTGTGGTCGAAGTTCTACGGATTTGGTTAACCACCAGCTGAGAATCTCTGAAGACACTTATCTGCTTTGCACCCAGTTGCTCCACAAGGTTTAAACCATGGATGAGACCTTCATATTCAGCTTCATTGTTGGAAGATGCAAACTGGAAGTGGTAAGACCTCAACGTCTTTTTGTCAGTTGGGGATATCAAACAAATCCCTGCTCTGGCTCCCACTTTACATCAGGCTCCATCAAAGTATAATGTCCATATTTTCGAGGACTCTTCATGTTCAGGTTCCTTAGTAACTTTGGGCATGATTTTCCCTTCTTCATGTATAACATAGGTTCCAAGGCCAGTCGCATGGTAATTTTTGAATGGATCTGTATCAATAAATTCTTCCAGTAGCTTCTCTTCGTCATTTGTCTGGGAACTAGTAGCCTCCTCTTCTTCAAGAAATTCCACATTGTACCTTTCTTCTTGAGAAATCAAAGTGTGTGCTGCTTCAAAATTTAGCAGAGCTTCATTAGCAACATGTGCAAAATGCAGGGTTTCAGACAATAGTTTCATCTTAGCGCCATGCTTCGTCTTCAGAATCAGGTGTGACCAATCTAAAGCCAGATATCCTCCTACATTTGCAGTGAACTCTCGGGATAAGCAGATCCCGAATAAAGGAGGGGTATCAATGAGTATAGTATCCTGATTTACAGTGATAATAGGGTAGGCCAACAAAGTCATAGGTAATCCCTTGATTATCCCAACGGTATCAACCTTGTTTCAGCTACTTGCTTTGGCATGACAGTGGTGCTAGCACCAAAGTCAATCATACAGTTGTGTAGTAATTTGTCACCAATAATCAATGTTAGAAAGAAAGGCTTAGGTTTAGGCTTACTTTCCTTTTCGGAGTCGAGCTTCTCTCCATGTTGAATTGTTAGCACTTTGTCCGAGTCAGGTCTGGATACATTCTCCTCCGTGGATTGGATAGGAATCCTTGCATCTTCTTCACCCGACAATGCCTTTTGTAACAGCACCTTCTGCTCCAGAATAGCCAAAACATCCCACAGAGAAGCATTGGCAAATGAATTTTTTAGTTGTTCCACTAAGTTGAATTGCGCTCAAGACTGGTGAATTGCAGCGGTTTTCTCCTTTAGTTTGATAGTCGATACAGGCCTGATGGCTGGTGCATCTGATTGTTTAACCACAACAGGGATGACTGTCGGGATCATCACCTTCGAAAGAAGTGGCTTCGGAGAGCCAAGAATAGCCACTTCAGACTGTGGTGGAATGGGCAATAGGCTTGCTGCAAGACTAGGCACCAGTGGTGCTGACGCTTGAGTAAGTGAGATTGTGAACTCTCTGGTGAATCTTCATTTTGAATGTGTGTTGTAATCAGATTGGACTCGGGGTACTTTATCCATAGGGATGTCATTCAGAAACACTGATTCTTCTCCCTCCATCCAAAAAAAGAGAGCCTGGTCTGGAACAATTTATGACTCTTGCTGGATGGACATTCCTTGCATTTGAGCTGTAAGGACAACATTGTTCATTTGTTGAGAGGCATATGGTGCATTACCGGAAGTGGATGTGCTGCCTTGGCTACATTGATCTGCGATTTGTTGTTGCAAATTTCCTCGTGGACAGTTTCACAACATATGTGCATCATTGAAAGGAAAACACCATGAGTTAACATCTTCAGCCAAATTTTTTTGTCCCGCTACCAGCTCCTTGTTCAAATTAGGATGAACAGTCTACATAGGCAGGGTTATCGGAACGATCTGGTTATTTGATTGAGCTAAAGTATTCCCACGTGACTTATCCTGCCACTTATTGGATTGGTATGGAGGTTTTCCGCCTTGATAATTTTGATATGCCAGCTTCTGATAGCTATATTGCTACCATTTCAAAGTAGTTAGTTCATTAGTCAGAGCCCGCATTTGTTCTCTCATCTCGTTGATCTCGGCAGCCATGGGATTAGGCACAAGAGCAACTATAGGGGCTGCCATCAGGGCCATACTTGGAACGCTTCTAGGATAGACCTACATAGATTCGGGTGAGCCATAGATGCACTAGTAGAAGGAACCTCAGTTTCAAGAGCGTCGCATTCGGGGAACAATTTCATGATGGGTCTCGGTGCCAATTTCCTAGCAGCGATCAGACTGTTTTCTATGGCAACAGCTAGGGCGTAAGCATCAGGAAGAGTTTCTCCAACCAGAGCCTATAACATCATGGAGATATTAGCATTTATCGACTTCAGGTAGAACATAAAAGCCAGATCCAGAGGTGGTCAGCTACCAATAGGCACTCTCTACTAGGTCGAATGGAACCTTGCATTGAAATGGGGTAGAGCTTCATGAGGAGCACGCTTTATGTTGGCCAATTGATGGTACAGTGGTGATCTATCACCGGCATTGGAGAAACGTTCGTAAAAAGGGGTTCCGAGCTGGTCCGAAGTAGCTATAGTGCCTACTTCAATGGTCCGGTACCAGTTCAGCACCTTTCCTCAGAATGAGGCGGCTGACAATCTAAGGGCTACATTCTTATTTGATACGCCATGTACCAGACATACGTCGGCTACATCTTGCAGATGCTCAGTGGGTGTTTTTGATTCATCCCCAAAATATTTAGGAATAGCTTTTACGGCCAAAACAGGGATGGGGGCCCATACTACAGGAGGCATAAGTGCTACCAATGGACTACCGGAGTCCGAAGCTACATAATTTCTAGCAACCATGGGCGCAAGTGGATTAGGTGAAAATGGAGAAGGAGGTGACGGAGGACGTGAAGGGCTACTTCAGCGACCTCTCAGATGCATAGAAACTAACGACAGTACAAGCTAGCTAGGGAATGCTACAGTTTGTGACCTAGTTACAGGTCGATGGCTCATACACACTTATAAAGATCAGGTGAACGTGCTAGTTCGCGGTCCCACCGAGCGTGCCAGAAGAAGAACTATTGACGCAAAAATATGCATGTAGCAACAATCTTATGAGAAACTTAGCTATTGGGGGACATGGTGCGCTAGCTAAGTGACCTCCACGATTTTATCGAAGCTAGCTCTTCGCTTAGTGGGTTGAGGTAAAAGGTAAGGAGAATAGCATGAATGTAAAGTTTACACTACAGGTGATGCGCCAAAGTCTTAGATGAATTTCGACAGAGCACAACGCAAAAATGCAAAGGCCCGAACCACTAAATGCTGTTAATTAAGTTTATCTTCCTCCACAAACATTTATTACGCAAAAACACCTTCCAATGTGTATAATGTAATCTAGCACAACTTTATCTGAACACAGAAGAGTCGAAGAAACATGATCTATATTTATTTTCAGCTATGAAAGGTTACGGAAACTGAAGAACATGCATTCATACAAAATAAAGAAAATAGCACAGGTCAATAGTTCTAACAAATGCTCAAAGACAGAAAGGCCGAATTTATTTGGCACAGTTTGAAATCTTTAATTGAAAAGCAACTATTACAAGAGGCTTGCTTCCCAGTGTTTGGGAGTTCTTTGCAAAACTTGATCAACATTAATAAAAGAAAACTGGGCCCTATTTATTGGCCAATCCACTCCCTAAAGATGCATAAGAAAAAGAACAAACCACGCACAGGGACCAACGGCCCAGATCATCTCGAGCTACCACAAACCAGCATCAGCCGATTAGCAGAGCGCCAGCGAGGCCACGACACGAAATGGAAAACCATGCAACAACAGGAGAGGACACACAACAGCAGGAAGCACAAAAGATCCGTTGGCAGTCCCAAGGTAACCAATGCAAAAACAAAAATGCCACATGTCATTCAGATGGAGCCCGATAGAAATTATCAAAGGCACCCAGCAAAAAGTCGTGAGAGAGATCCACGTGGAGCACTCCAAGAGCAAAAAAGTACGAGGCGGGCCCAACTCAGAAGATAGCCAATGCAAGCCATGTGGCATGCAGTCGGAGGCTATAGAAAAGTGAAGCGAAGGAAAAATGAAAAGCTTCGTGAGGGAGCCATGTGGAGCGCTCAGAGGGCAGTTAGCTTTTGGAAAATAAGGTGTAGCCACAAAGGTAAATATAAAACTGCAAAGGCCTTCGGCAGTTTTTTGTTGAACAACAGCTACTACCTTTGCTAAGTGGGGGGATTTGAACCAAGAAGATGTCAATGAGGAGGATATCTCTAAATTTCTTTATTAGGATGAACGACCTGTCCGTGTTCTTCCCATGGAAGATGACAACAAAGGATTATAGCTAATGAAGGGATGGGGCTATATCAAGAATGAAAATTTAGGACATAATGACAATGGTTTTATAGAACCCATCATTCCTAAGAAATGCCTAAAGAATATTGGACTAGGTTGTACTACTAGAAAGGTCACCCTTATTGGCAAAGGTACTTTTGCTAAACGAGTTGAGGCTTCCTCTTAGTTACCTACATCATGTGATACAACCCTAGATGACTTCCCCCTTGATTTTTCTGACTTATTCTTGAGAAAATCCCTCTTCATGATAACCATAACATCCTTTGCTCTGAGTGCAATCAACCAACTGAAGTATGCCTAGTATACCCACAACTCATTGACTTGGACCAACAAGGACAACCGATTCTAAATTTATTCAAAAATGATGAAGCGATCTCAAAAATCATGGAACTTTGTGATAAATTATCATGGGAATATCATAAAGTAGATTTTAACATAGAGATAAACACAGGGGCGCACTATGGGGAGACGATTGAGTCCTTCAGTCATAAAATCAACAAAATGCAATTAACATGCAAATATTTGAGTGAAAAATACACTATGGCACTTTCTTATCCTAAAATAGTAAAAAGAAAAGACACATCCGAGGGTGAAAACCTCTCTAAGGTACCCAAGGACGAGGGATTCAATATCCCCCTTAGTACAATGCATCCAGAGAAGTTAACAGTTCTAGCAGAAAAGGCCACCCTAGTCAATGTGGGAACAAAAGAAGTAGAAAAGATCACTTTCTATGCTGAATCCTTGTTGGATGAAGAACAGAAGAACCTAACAGCATTCCTGAAAGAGTGAATAGCTAATTTTGCATGGTCATACACTGATATGCCAAGGCTTGATCCAATAGTGGTTGTGCATCACTTAGCAATTTATCCTAAAGCAAAGCCAGTGAAGTAGAAATTAAGGAAGATGCACCCTCAGATGGCACTCTTGGTGAAACTGGAGTTACAAAATATTCTTGAAGTTGGATACTGAACTACAAATTTTTGTGACCTATTGCACCTCTAGGGTTTTGAAGCTAAAAGGAGAGAGACAAAGATCCACACTTCATTCAAGAAAAAACCCTTGAGATTTCAATGAAATGGAGATTGAAATCTATCAAAGTGAGGGTTCTTGGGGCTGAAAATTTGATAAAAGGGGTTCACCACCAAGTTTAAAATTGGAACATGCAAAGTGTTTGAAAACATAGTGTAGTATGCAAATATTTACTAAATGACCTAGGAATGACTATGAAACAAAGCAAAAAACTATAGAACTGAAGATGTGCACCTAGAAATGTGTTGAGGACTAGAATGAAGACTGGAAATGCTACCAATTCTAGAATTTTGGCCTACTGGGAGACTTATGCCATTTTGGGAAACTTAGTCATAGATCTAGAAAACTAAATTGGAGCCCATTTTAGCCAAATGGATATCTAAATCTATAGAAATATCTAAAAGACATGTGCAGTGGGACTAATTCACCACTAATGGTGACAGTCCACTTTGACTTTTCTAAAAATTTGAAAGTGGAATCTGAAGCTCCCAGTCTGCACTTTCTGTTCCTCCAAGTATCTAGATCTGAAACCCCGATTTTTGGCACTGTAAGTGACTTTTTGTGGATATTTTGATCTTCCCAATAAGGAGATGACTTCAAATTTTGTGCAACCTATTCTTTAATAATCTTCGAGCCTTCAAAGTACTCAGATCTATAATCACACATGGAAAGAAAAGAGAAATGTTGAATGTTAGGGCATGGGGTTTTTCCTTGGTCAAACCCATTTTTAGGTAATTAAACCAAAATGAAGAAAGAATGTAATGAAGCATGAACATGAAATGAAGGAATTAGAAACTTTCCATGAAGATTGATCTTGAATTTTTGTAGCAATACGTGAAGAATCTACCCTTGAATGCTTCTTGATGACTTAGAATGCCAAAACCCTAGTGTAGAGAAGGGGGATTCGCTACTCACAAGTTCTCTTCTTTTAGAGAGCCTCACGAGGTGAACTACCCTAAACTACCTCAAGGAATACTACGAGAGTTCTAGAATACGAAAGAGTAGGTTAGAAATATTTTTTCGATAGACTGACAAGCTCTTGGCCAAAGGATGACATCGCAAAATACTGATGATAGCGTGGCGCATTGGCATCCTCGAGGCATGCTGGAGTCTTGTATGGACCAGAAAGCAAGAATGTCATAGAAAATGGAAAAGTGACTACTTCTACTCTAATTGCTAAGAAATCTTGGAACTTGAGAGAGTAACAAAATTTAATAGAATTGAAATAAAGTGAAGCAGAAATGATAAAATAAGGAGAAGAAAGAAAGTGCTCACAACCACACAAGTGATGCAGCCTCTAACACGTGGATGACTTGAATACTTGCATGCATGATATTTGGAGAAAGTGTTGGGGTTGTATGGGGGTTTTCCTCAGTCAAACCCTCATTTTGGTGTTCCCACCTCCACGAACAACTAGATAGATAGAGAGAGATGAACCAAAATGGACAAAGCATGTGGTGAAAGAAAAACCCAGTTAGGAGTAGAACCCACACCACAAAGTATGAGTGATAAAAGTAATCCCCACTCAAGGAGGAGAACCCGTATCACAAATGAGGTGATAAAAAAAATTCCCACTCAAGGAGGAGAACCCATATCATGATATGTAGATGCAATAAATAGAGGATGTGTGAAATCCCAAGATTCTCACAAGCACAAGACAAGGAAGGTTTCACATGCAAGAGCCAATGGCTACAAATAGTGTTGCCAAGAGAACCTAAAGGTTCTGTTGTAGCAAGCTATATGGAGTTGTGCAAGCAAGAGTTGGAGAGTAGAAGGCTAGAGAGAAACTAGAATGAAGCTAGAGCTTAAATTGATTGAAAATATAACATTTAAGGAGAGAGGAGAGGCAAAAAGAAGCTTCTCGGGTGGTTACAAAGCGTTCCTAGCCATTAACACTGACAAAACTCGCTGACAAGTGGAAAAAATGCATGGAGATGGTCATTTGAACATTGAAACATCGTAGGATGCTAGCGTAGCACACATAAGTCTGCACAACATGCTAGTGTCTGGACACATCATGCTACAAAAAGACGAGAACGGGAAAAGCACAAAGTTTGATAAAAAAGCAGACGCACAAGGGTAGTTGTTGAAAGGGGGTGCTGGAGCATCCTGAGAAGGGAAAAGGATAATGCAAGGGCTAAAATGAACCTAAACAAGTGCTAAGGGAGTGAACACTAAAGTGGATGTAAACATGCATGTGAAATTGCAAGGGGTGCAATTTTACAACTATACATTTTTCCCCCACTTTAGTGGGCATATGAATCTACACTAATATGCACGCTAAAGGAAATATACTGAACATAAATAACATCATAATGTGAAAAGAATACTATAGAGGAAGAAAATAGATCTTCGAACCATGGAAGCATGCCCCTAGGCTGAAGACCTACAAAAAAAATGCATCAGACAAGAAAAACCTACACTAGACAACAATGTTAGAACATAAAAAGCTAAAGGATCTAAGTCAACAAAGTGAAAGAGACCTTGATGTAAAAGGTTGTCTCAATACTATACGTCATCTCAAAATTAAGACATAAAACATAGAAGAATTCTAAAATGAAGAGAGGAAGGGCATATAATCAAGATGAAGAAGATGTAGATCTTCGATCCAATATATACAAAAGAGAAGAGAAGAGAAAAGAGAATGATGGAGAAGCTAGAAAGGAATGAAAATTCCAAGAGAGATGGCTCCATAGGTCCTCAAACCCAAGGAGAGTTGAACAAAGGACTCCGTATCTCTGTAGAACTATGAAGTTGCACAAAGTACACTGAAGGCCCTCAAACCAATGATGGAAAAATCTTGCAAGATGAAAGCATCTCAGAGGCCTGCAAACCTACAAGAAGGCATCTCTCAATATCTCTCACATGAAGGAAACCCAAAGAAGTATGTGCCTTACAAGCCCACATAACTGTAAGCAGGTATCCCCCAAGATATATCACATGAAGGGAACCCCGATGAAAGCACCTTACAGGTCTGCAGACCTACAAGGAGGCATCCTCCAAGATCTCTCACATGGAGGAAACCCAAATAAAAGAGACTCCACATAGTCGTATTGGGAAGCTGCTTTACAGGCGCACCTGCAAAGTGACATGTTTACCTACAGATAAAGCATGTTAAAAAAAGAAACCACGTAGGAAAACAATTGGATAGTCATGCAAACCATCAAAAAATTGGAAATTTTTCAAAGGGATCCCTCAAGAACCCTTCAAAAGAAGAGGGGTCCACTCAAGGGATGCACTATTTGAAAAGCGAGGTCTAGTTAGACTGCCCCCAAGCTAGACACAAATGATTTTATTCGAGAGAAAAGATTTCAAAGGAGGTCCCTTGGGAACCCTTCAAAATAAAAAGGGGTCCACTCAAGGGACACTTCATTTGAAATATATAGAGAAGAGAGTGGGTCCTTACGAAGGACACACATCTCTAGAACAAGTTATCACTACCACTAGCATACAGGGGAGGAGAACCATGCAAGATACTTAGAACATGTAGGATAGAGGTAGACCTCGATATCACTTGTTATTTTGAAGAAGAGGTAGGTGCATCAACAAAAAAATGAGTGATGGCACCCGAATCACAAAGTTTTTGTATCTTATCCTTCAAGGCCTTACATTCACTAGTGGAATGGCCAAGCACTCGATGGTATGCAGAAAATATTTATTTTTCTTTATTATGTTCATAGAATTTCTTACGTGTTGGAGGAGGAAGAGTAATTAAGTGAGCTTTAAGGAGCCTCAAAAAAATATGCTCTTGCTTAGATAAAGAATGAGGAGTAAGAAGCAACTCTTTCTCTTGTGGAGAAAAGTTTGATTTATCACAAGAAGAGGATACGAAGATAGAAGACAAAGGAGGATGGACCAATACTCAAGAATGAGGTTGAGTGGAGATCATGTCAACACTCAACTGTGGTTTCCATTCAAATTGTTCATTTGAGAAACCAAGCCCCAAATTATACTTACGGGGCACACATTCTATAGGGACATGTATGCTTTGTTCATTACACCCACAACCTTTACGCTCATAGCCATATTTAGATACAAGCTTAAAGCTAGGGCCATATCATTTTTGCAAATCTTGGGAAGAGGGGGGATCTATATAGAGAGTATTATTCCAGCAAGGTGGAACATACTCTTTTATAGGATCACCATCATCCTTTTTAGTAGGACTACCAACATTATCCTATTTAGCAAAGGCATAGTCATCTTCCTTAGAAGGAGGATCAACACTAATAACATTACAATTCACATTCACATTATCCTGTGATACAAAAGAACAATCATCTTTGATGGTGGGTTTGAATGATGTCGGAAGGTCTAAGTGGATTGGGTCGACTTTATGTTCCCGAATGAAGGAATCTTTAAAGTCTAAAGAACCCCAATCATCACCAAGAAATGGATTACTTTGAGAAGAGGTAGAAAGAGAAAACTTAGGATTTCTTATTTCAGAATAATCTTCTCTAGGGAAATCTACCTCAAGAGTATCCTTTGTAGTAGGTACTATTGGAGTAAACATCGACACATTGGAAGACACTGAAGGAATAAGATTAGGCACAATCGAAACTTGACCAGCAACTGCCATCTCACATAAGTGCATAGCATTAGGGTTAGCCTTGATTGTGACTACTCGATTATTGCAAATGAACTTAATAGATTTATGCAAGGTAGATGGGAATGCACCCATAGCATGAATCCACGATCCACCAAGAAGAAGGTTATATGGTAACTTATCTGACATAACATATATGAGAGTAGGCATAGTAATAGGTACCAATCTCAAAGACAAGGCTATCGTGCCCAGGGCTTTCCGACCAACATATCTAGCCCGTGAATGCCAACAAAAGAAGCATTAAGAGAAGATGGATCAATATTAATCTTAGGCAATAGATCAATGCTACATACATTAAGTGTCAAAAGAGCATCAATGGGAGTATATATAATACCAATGTCGTTAATGTTAACTATAATCATTAGAGGATTTGCTTGCTTCTATACTTTCAGAAGCCGGAGTTCCTACAGATAGAATGTAATATTCAGCGAATCTGCATGAATATGAGCTATCAAGGCATCAACATTTGCTAGCATAGCAAAAGAAGGCAAGAGGATATTTTGTAAGGCTTCCTGAAGCATACCTTTGTAAACCAGAGTAGACTGAAGCAAGTCCCATAGTGAGATCTTAGCTAGAGTAACATGAAGTTGCTCGATAAGATTGTAATCACTAGGTGCTTTAGTTGTAGGTTTAGGAGCTTGAGGAAGGATTGGTTGTTTATTCATTCTATTCTCATAAGTATGGGCTACTGCTCTATAAGAGGGAGCCCTAGAAAGATTAGGAGAATCACTATCAAATTGAATACCATTAATAGAACAAATCCTTTTAGGATAAGGGCTAGCTATAGTTACATACATGATCGGTCTCTTAGGCCTTTTAAGGGCAGTAGAGACATAGAGTACATTTACATATTCATCACAACTAGTAGAATACTTATTTGAAGACATATTCTCAACATCGATCCAAGGAGGATCAGATGTGGAAGGAGGTTTATCATTCGCTAATGCATCATCTCTAGGAGAGAGTGCATTAGAACAAAGATGAGATTCATCATTCAAAAATGCATCATCTCTAGAGGAGAGTGCATTGGAAGGTATAAGAGATTCATCATTCATGAATGCATCATCTCCAAAAGAGAGTGCATTGTAATGAATAGAAGGCTAATTATTCACAAATGCATCATCTCTAGAAGAGAGTGCATTGGCATGAAGAAAAGGTAGAGTAACATTGAGAAAGGTATCAATGATTTCATCTTCTTGCAACAAATATCCTCTGAAGCCAAAGGAATTTCGTAAGAAGGATCATAGATATCATGTGACATGGATAAAGCCAAGTCACCATCACATGCATGAAATTAAATATCATTAAAATTTTGCAAAAAATTAGATACTGAACTAATAAAAGAAGATATTAAATTCATTTTGGATTTTTTTGATATTTTCTAGGTTCTAGTAATTTTCATTTTTGGAGGTCTTTGGAGTGGAATTTGAGGTTGGAACTTTCTTTGGTCCATAACATTTGATAATCGAAGACATGGAATTTTAGAGATTGAACTAGTTCTCTTGGATACCTTTCCAACGGTGCAAATAGTTCTAAATTTTGAGCACCGAGTCAAAAGTTATGACCCCACCAAGTAGGGGTAAATAAATTCCTAGTTTTTTGGTTCACACCGAGTTCACCAAAATGTAGAGAACAGGGATTCACTACTCATGAGTTCTCTTCTTCCAGAGAGCCTCACGGGGCGAACTACCCCTAAACTACCTCAAGGAACAATGTGAGAGTTCTAGAATCTAAAAGAGTAGGTCACGAAGATTTTCTAGGCAGACTGACAAGCTCTCAGCCAAAGAATGACATCGCAGAATACAAATGACAATGTGGCACATTGGCATCCCCAAGGCGTGCTGACATCTAGTACATACCAGAAATTGAGAATGTCACATAAAATAGAAAAGTGACTACTTCTACTCTAATTGCAAAGAAATCTTGGAATGTGAGAGAGTAATTGAATGTAATATAACTGAAATAAAGTGAAGCATAAATGATAAAGATAAGGAGAAGAAAGAAAGTGCTCACAACCATGCAAGTGATGAAACCTCCAAAACATGAATTCCTTCAATACTTACATGTATGATATATGGAGAAAGTGTTGTGGCTGTATAGGGGTTTTCCTCAGTCAAACCCCCGTTTTGGTGTTCCCACCTCCAAAGACAACCAGATAGATAGAGAGAGATGAACCGAAATGGAAAAAGCATGTGGTGAAATCAAAACCCACTCAGGAGTAGAACCCACACCACAAATTATGAGTGATAAAAGCAATTCACGCTCGAGGAGGAGAACCCATATCACAAAAGAGGTGATAAAATAAATCCTCGCTCAAGGAGGAGAACCTGTATCACGATATGTAGATGCAATAAATAGAGAATGTGTGAAATCCCAAGATGCTCACAAGCACAAGCAGGGAAAAATTTAGTGGCGAATCTTCACCAATTGGACAAATAATAGAAATTGGGAGCTCCAAAAATGGCAAATAGTACAAGGTAAAACAAAGACTGAATCGCCAGGGTTTTAGAAAAAAACAATTTCATCTCGATTAATTCGCCATGTAAACGATGCATCATTAGCACTAATTCACTAGTAGTTTATATAGTAAAATTTAAAAATATTAATAATATTTTCTAGTAATATTGTGTAATTCCAGAGAATCAAGAAGGGAATCTACTATATTCGCGCTAAGCTCCTGGAAAGACGTCCGATCAAAGCTCCGTTTGATCTCCACCGTTCACTGTTTCCAATAGTTCATGACATACACCATCATCATTGTATCGACTGGACATCCCTAAGTGTCCCACAGATGATGTTCACTCACGCTGATAAGGCTTCCATACTCCACCTGGGGTCCACCAAGGAACAAGTACACCACTTGTGTAATTCTGAAGAATCATGAAGGGAATCTACAATATTCTCGCGAAGCTCCCGGAAAGACATCCGATCAAAGCTCTGTTTGATCTCCACCGTTCACTGTTGCCAAGAGTTCATTAAATATTTCATCATCGTTGTATCGACAGGAAATCCCTAATTGTCCCACTGATGATGTTCACTCATGTCAATATTCGCTCATGGAATGAACTTGTAGCCATCTGATTTAAAAGCTAATCGATGGTAAAATTTTCAAGTTTCATTTAGTATTACTTTTCAAGTGAGATTTTTTAAAAACACTTCATCCGTGTGTGTTCCAAGTACCCTGCGAGGGGGCGTTGCCCCCTCAAACCCCATAAGGGGGCTCTACCCCCTTGACCCTAGCAAGGGGCGCTGCCCCTTGATCCCGCCGGTGGCTGCCGCCCTCAGGCCCCTACTTCAATATTAAAAAAAACAAAAAAATACATGGGGAAACTGTGTCGACCAACTATGCAAATTTTTAAAGGAGAGATTCACCATTGCAATTAATATTTTTAGTGATTATTCACTAGGATTCGCCACTATGATTATTATTTTTACCAATTATTCATGAAGATTCACCAGGATTTTACAATTTTTTTAATACTGTGCATAAGATTTGCCAGGAAAATTAATATATTTTTTCAAACAAAAGGAAAGATTCACCAAGATTTTACACCTTTTTCGAGAGGGGGGGGGGTTACTTAAAGTTATCCCTGAGCACAAGGCAAGGGAGGTTTCACATGCAAGAGCCAAGGGATGCAAAGAGTGTTTCCAAGAGAACCTGAAGGTTCTGCTGTAGTAAGTTTTATGGAGTTGTGAAAGCAAGTGTTGGAGAGTAGAAGGCTAGAGAGAAACTAGAATGAAGCTAAAGCTGAAATGGATTGAAAAGATAAAATTTAAGGAGAGAGAAGAGGCAAAAAGAAGCTTCTTGGGCGATTACAAAGCGTTCCTAGCCATTACCACCAACAACAATCACTAAAAAGTGGAAAACATGCATAGAGACGGTCATTTGAATGTTGAAACATCGTAGGATGCTAGCGCACCATGCGGATGTCTGCAAGGTGCGCTAGTGTCTGGAAGCATCACGCTACAAAATGACAAGAACGGGAAAATCACAAAGTTCGATGCAAAGTAGACACACAAGGGTAACTGCTGAAAGGGGGTGCTAGAGCATCCTAAGAAGGGAAAATGCTGATGTAGGGGCTAAAATGACCCTACAAAAGTGCTAAGGGAGTGAACACTAAAGCGAATGCAAACATGTATGTGAAATTACAAGGGGTACAATTTTATGACTATACACCTAGCTTTCTTGAGAAGAATGATGAATGAATGAGGATGAGAGAGATTGATTAGAGAGGAAGGTAGAACATAGAAGACCCCCAAATGAGTTGAAAACCATATAGTTACACACAATTATGCCCTAATTTCCAAAAATACCACATTACAGTCCAACCTTAGGTCTTAGAAAATAAAAACCTAAGAGAATTTTGAACTTGTTTTGATTTTATAACCAAATGGGACTAAGTTGCCCCAAGTGGTGACTTGGTCCCACTTAGGAAATTTAAGTGGGTCTTAGCGATTAAATAATATTAAATGATGTTTATCGGGTTTATTCTCAAAAAGACACTTAAATATGGCTTGCAAGTGCATAATGGAGCCATTTAAGGCATAAGAAAGGTGTAATTATTGCTGACAAGTGTAGAAAAGTATGAGAGTTCATTACAAATCCTTACAACACTTTGAAATAAGGCTTGGTAGGTGATAAAAAGAGGTTTTTTAAGTGAAATATTTTAATATGATCCTAGAAAAGTGTGAAAGTGTGTTGCAACACTTCACAACACCTTTTCAAGACATCATAAAGTTTTTATTTATTTACAAGGGTCCAAGAAATAATGTGAATGTGTTGGCCACATTACAACATTAAATCTAGGCAAAACTAGGCCAAAATCCACAAGAAAGACCCAAATGAGCATAAAAATGTCCAAGGATGCATTTTTTTGTAACACATTTAGCCCCCACTTTAGTGAGAGGATTAACTTGCTTCAAAATTTCACTAAAGTAGACATTCGAAAGAGGGGTCCAATTGTACCAATGCGGATGGAAAAGGATGAAAAAGATCAAAGGAGATAGTGCAAGCCCCCAAGATCCAAGATCCTAAGTCAAACCATCATAAGTGCAGAAGGACACACACAAGGTGAATGATTTGCAACAAAACAAGATACACGATCATGTAATGGAAAGAACTAAAGGAAGAACAAGAATATGCAAAAGTAAAAAGGTGGATCATGCTTTGACCATTTGTCCAACATGTTGTGGATCAGATCTAGGATGGTTGTCCAAAAAGAACATACTCACTCTGAGGCGACGAAACTCTTAATTGCCCATCGAGTGAGAAATCCAAGAAGGTGAGAGACATACACTCATGGCTAGAATGTACTCACACACATGCAGGTGGCTATGGGGAAAGTCACGCCTCAGAATGGGCTTCGCGCTCGAACCATACCAAAGTTATACCTCCTAATAACTTTAATAAGGTGCCACAAAAGAAAATTCTTTTAAATGTTATGTAAATATTTTATTAAAGGGGATTTTTCTTTGTTCGTGAAAGGTCTCATCTTAGGGAACATCATGTTTAATGTCTCCAAGAGAGGATAAGTGCAAAAGGTCTCATCTTGTTTCCAAGAGAGGAAAAGTGAAAGGTCTCATCCTGAGCAACATTGTATCTAATGCTTCCAAGCGAGGAAATCACAAGAAAAAAGAAAATCAAGCAATGAAATATGAGTGTCGATGTATGCTCCCACTTTAAAGCAGTTGCTAATACCATTATTGTGAGAAATTTATTTAAAGTAGAAGAAGATATGAGAGCTTATTCAGAAAGCCGTATGCTAAGTCATATGTTTCCAAATGAAGTGATGTCATGAAGAAGATAGGATGTCCCATGCTAGCCAACTTAAGGCATGTCATCCACATCCCAAGCTTGCTCTTATATGTTCATGAAAGGTTAACGACTAGCCAAAAGAAGCAACAAAAAGTGACATACAAGGAAAAGGATACCTAACCCCTTGACCCCACTTAGTGCAGGACAAGGATGATCCAAAATGATTGATGAAATGCATGGTAGAGTGAAAATCAGTATCAAATAGAGGAATTAGGTGCCCCCACTTAAGGAAGAGCTCCAGACTCCATAAGATGTTGGATTTTACTACTCAAAGCCTTACATGCATTAGTAGAATGACTGTGAACTCTATGATATGTGAAAAAGGAATTCTTTTAATAGATTTTTTTTTGAGTTTTTGGAGGGAGGGATAACAACTGACCTTGGAGGAGTCTCGACAAGATACCCTCTTGATCAAAGGTAGAAAAGGTTCTTTTATCTTGTGAAAAAGATGTCTCTTGCTTAGTACAAGATGTCATACCTACACAAGCCTCTATAGATTGTGATATTTTGTACAATCCTTTAGAGGAGTGTGTAAAATTCAAATCATTAGTGTTTTGTGAGATGCCATTGACATTAAGTGAGGATTTATTTGTATGTTTCATTTCAAGTAGAGGATAACACCCAAGACTAGTAGTGTCGATCAATTCAGGATGCACTATTGTTAAAGTCATCTTAGAAGGGTGGTTTGGGATGGTATTGATGTTAGGTGAAGGCTTGTTTATTTCTATCAAAGGACAATAACCAAGACCATGAGTTGTTTCTTGTGTGTTAGGTTCGATAGGGACACATATACCATGTTATCTAGCACCACATCCATTTCCACTGTAGCCAAGTTGTTTCATAATCTCATAACCTTTTCCAAAAAGATTTTTCATTGTTTTTGGATCTAGTGGTTGTTCATGATTGAGTTTTTCAAAGTGTGTTTTTTGATCTGCTATCTATTGTTCTAAAGTGATTGAGGTGGATGCTTTTGAAGGATCTTTTGAATTTTGTGTCCATTATTTGAATCGTTGTTTATCATCTTGTATTCGCCCATGAATGTTGGTTTAAAATTCAACTATCCCAAAGCATCGATTGATATTGTTGTGAAGGGTTTAGGACATGTGGATTTTTGTTGTTCTTGAATGGGTTCTACTTGTGTGGTTCGTGTTAATGTGTTTGAGGGATTGTCTGTATTTTCCTCAAGCTGTAAGACACTATATGACTCAGGATCAACGTCAAGTGTGTACAATTGGTTGTTGTAGATGTATTTAATTTTACGATGAAGAGTAGAAGGCACCCCATTCATTTAATGAATCCACGATCTTCCTAAGAGAAGATTACTTCAGAGTTTATGAGGCATAACATGGATTTGTGTATCCAATGTGGCCATTCCAACCGTAAGAGGAAAATTAATCACACCTAGTGATTTATTTTTGATGTTGTCACATCCCTCAATAGATAAAGAATCAGGTTGAATGTTTGATCTATCAATGCCAAGCCTACCGAGAAGGCTCACACTACACATATTAAGGGAAGATCCGGTATCTACAAGAGTTCTCTTGATCCCTACTCTTTTTTATTAAGATATTATTATGAAAGCTTCATTTTGCTTTTGCATATCCAAAGGAGGGAGGTCACTTTGGTGAAAAAATTATCAGCATTGATTCCTTGAATTATAGCTGCGATGTCATTTGGTTGCACATTAGAAAGGATAGGAACTTGTTGTAAGGCCGTTTGAAGAATAGTGTGATAGTTAGGGGAGGCTTGAAGAAGGTCCCATAATGATATCTTAGCAAGAGTATTATTTAGTTGTTCAACAAGATAATACTCCTTTCCATGAGGAGGACCTAGTAAGATGGAGTTAGGCAAAGGTAAGGGTGTGGAGTTTGGTTGGTACAGGTGCGGATTGTTTCTAGTGTGATATGTATCAGCAACGGTATTATAACTCGACTGTTGCGACACATTATTCTTAGGTGGGTAGAGGATAAATTTAGGTTTGTTTTGAGTTTGCGGTTTATGTGAGGGGGGGTAAAGGATAAGTTGAGGTTGAATAATATTAACATCCCGTAGTGAGTGAGAGTCTAATGTTGTCTTGTCATCTTCTTCTAAGGAAAAAATATGATTATTGTCAATGTTATCCTTATCGTGTATCATGACTTCATCACAAGTAGGGGAATGATTAATGGTTGAATTGTCTTGCTTAGTAAGGATTTATCTAGGTGAAGAGGGACAACTAAGATTCTCATGACCTTCATTGCTTATGTTTTCTAACAAGAAAGCATCTTATTGACAACTATGAGTGATACTAGGAGAAGAGCAAATGTTATTGTCATGATTACCTATGGTTATGTTATCTTGTTCATTAATGTCTTGTCCACTAAGAGATGTAAGAGGAGAGAAGCAACTACGATTCTCAAAACTCTCATGAATTGGTTCTTCCACCAAAATATATTTGTCACCAAGAGGAGAGATATTAGGAGAACACATATGATTGTTAGGAATGTCCAAGGTTGTAGATATTTTTTAATTAGAACACTCTCATAGGGAGAGGATAGGAAAATTTTCTTAGTTTGTCTAAATATATAAGGTACTAACATGGTTTGAAAAAAATTAAAAAGCACTTGTAACCATTTCATGCAATGTTTTAGCAATATAAACAATGTATATCCAAAGATGCAAAACATTTTTATCCAATGTATGCAAAAATTTAAGAATGTAAACAATGTATATCCAAGAATGAAAAGCTTTTATCAAAATTATGTAAAGTTTTATGAATAGAAACATTGTATATGCAAAAGTGAAAAGTACTTTTACCCATGTTATGAAAAATTTGAGAAATGTGAGCATTTTGAGATCTAATGATGCTTTAGATTATAATGATTTAAAAAATGACTACCCTAAATTTATGTTTTTGAGCTAGATGCATTAAACAAATGTTCCTGAAACTTTCCAAACTTATAGTATATAATACTAGGAGGATTAGGAAGCACAAAAATGAGGTTTCTCACGCTATAAAAAACAATGAAAAATATGGACTGGGACTAAGTCGCCCAGAATGGCGAATGAGTCCCAGTTAGGGTTTTTTCAAAAATTTTAGAAATTTTCAGTTGGCTTTCATGGTTTTGATGTTGGATGACTAGAAGAGGAGATGTAAATGTGGATTTTATATGTTTTTCAATGATTGGAGATGCAAAAATGTAAATGATATGCACTTTCATGAATGCAAAAATTTGAAACCCTAGAATGCAAATTAACTAATGAAAACTCCTAATGCAAAGTTAATGCAAGCTAAATCTAGGATGAAGAAGGACTCTAGACTAGAAAAAAAGGTATTCAAAATTCAGGTTCACCAAAATGAACTGCAAATTTTTGTCACCTCTTGCTCCTCTAGGGTTTTGCACCTAAAAGGATAGGGACAAAGATCTGCACTTCATTCAAGAACAAACCCTTGAGATTTCAGTGCAAAGGAGATTAAAATATATCAAAGGGAGAGTTCTTGGGGTTGAAGGTTGATAAAAGGGGTTCACAACCTAGTGTAAACTTGGAACATGCAAAGTGTTGAAAAGACAGTGTAGTATGCAAACATTTACTAAATGACCTAGGAATGACTATGAAACAAAGCATAAAATTGTATAATTGAAGATGTGCACCTAGAAATGTGTTGAGGACTAGAAATGATGCTGATTCTATAATTTTTCCCTATTGGGACACTTACGCCATTCTGGGCGACTTAGTCCCAAATTTGGAAAACTACAGCGAAGCCTGTTTCAACCAAATGGGTATCTGAATATATAGAAATATCTGAAAGACATGTGTAGTGGGACTAATTTTCCACTAATGGTGACTTAGTCCACTTTGAATTTTCTAAAAATCTGAAAGTGGAATCTAAAGGTCTTGGTCTGCACTTTCTATTCCTCCAGGTATCCAGATATGAAACCCTGAGTTTCAACACTGTAAGTGACTTTTTGTGGATATTTTGATCTTGCCAACAAGGATATGACTTCAACAAGTTTGTAACCTATTCTTCAATCATCTTCAAGTCTTCAAAGTACTCAGATCTGCAATCACATAAGGAAAGAAAAGAGAAATGTTGAATGTTAAGGCATGGGGGTTTGCCTTGGTCAAACCCCTTTTTAGGTAAACAAAACAAATTTAAGAAATAATGCAATGAAGCATGAACATGAAATGAAGGAATTAGAAACTTTCCATGATGATTGATGTTGAATTTCTGCAACAATAGGTGAATAATTATCCCTTGAATGCTTCTTGATGACTTAGAATGCCAAAAACCTAACTTGCTTGAGAAGAATGATGAATGAATGAGGAGAGAGATTGATTAGAGAGAGGAACATAGAATACCACAAAAATGAGTGGAAAACCATATATTTATACACAATTATGCCCTAATTCCTGAGAATACTACATCAAAGGCCGACCTTAGGTCTTAGAAAATAAAAACCCGCTAGAATTTTGAACTTGTTTTAATTTTTGAGGCAAATGGGTCTAAGTTGCCCCAAGTGGTGACTTGGTCCCACTTAGTAAATTTAAGTGGGTGTTAGGGATTAAATAATATTAAATAATGTTTATCGAGTTTATTCTCAAAATGATACTTAAACAAGGCCTGCAAGTGCATAATGGGGCCATTTAAGACATAAGAAAGGTGTAATTATTGATGAAAAGCCTAGAAAAGTGTGAGAGTTTGTTACAAATATTTACAAAACTTTGAAATAAGGCTTGGTAGGTGATAAAAAGAGGTTGTTTAAGTGAAATATATTAATAAGATCTTAGAAAAGTGTGAACATGTGTTGCAACACTTCACAACACCTCTACAAGACATCATGAATTTTTTATTTATTTACAAGGGTCCAAGACCTAATGTGAATGTGTTGGCCACATTACAACATTAAATCTAGGCAAAAATATGCCAAAATCCACAAGAAAGACCCAAATGAGCATAAAAATGTCCAAGGATACATTTTTTTGTGAAAAAGATACATCCGGCTAATAGATTATCCTGAGTGGGTTTCAAACCTGGTACTAGTCTCCAAACCCACTAGGGGCATCAAAATATGCAAAAATTTTAGAGACTTAAAAAAAGCATGCTCGAAGGATGATTTCCCTCTTCCTAACATCAACCTCATCGTGGAGTTAACAGTTGGGCATGAAATGTTATCAATCATGGATGGTTTTTCAGGCTATAATCAAATCATGATGTCCAAGGAGGATCAACATAAAACTACATTCACTTGTCCATGGGGAACATATTGCTAGAACGTGATGTCATTTGGGTTGAAAAATGCAAGAGAAACCTATCAAAGAGAAATGACCCTCATATTTCATGAAATGATCCACAAAATAGTCAAAGATTATGTGGATAATATTTTGGAAAAATCAAAGAAAAGGAAGAGCACATACAAGTCTTAGGACCCATCTTTGATAGACTCAATGAATACAAGGTATGACTGAATCCAAAAACATGTGTCTCTGGGGTTACATCAGGGAAAATTCTTGGTTATATCATCTCACAAAGAGGAATATAAATTGATCCAACAAAAGTAAAATCCATCCTCAACATGGAACCACTACAAACACTAAAGTGGATGAGCGGGTTACAAGGAAGATTGCAATCCATCAGAAGGTTCATAGCAAAACTATAAGATAAAATCCTCCCTTTTTCACATCTTCTCCATAAAGGAATAACTTACAAGTGGGATGAGAAGTGTGATAAAGCCTTCCAATAGATCAAAGACTACCTATTGACACCTCCAGTACTCATGCCGCCAATACCAAACAAACCATGTATCCTGTATATCTCAGCAACATCAGCAACAATAGGTGCCCTTCTAGCACAACATGATGAAGATGAAAAGGAAAGGGCTATCTATTACATCAGAAGGACTTTGGTAGGCTGTGAAATGAACTATTCATCCATTGAGAAAGCATGCTTAGAAGTAGTTTTTGATTGACAAAAGTTCAAACATTACATGTTGTCACATCAAGTAAAGCTCATTACAAAGATCGACCCATTGAAATACCTATTATCCAAAGCCACTCTTACTGGAAGAATGGCCAAATGGGTGATGATATTAACTATATTTGACATAGAGTACATAGAGAAAAAGGAAATAAAAGGATAAGTGATCATAGAACAACTAGCAGAGGCACCTATTTATGTAAAGAACCCGTTGATATTTGAATTCCCTGATGAATCAATGTTCCTTGTCAATCTAACCAATTAATGGAAAATGTACTTTGATGGATTGTTCACCCAACATGGAGTAGGAGTGGGTATTCTCTTTATCACCCCTCAAGGTGATTGCATTCCAAAGCTATATAGGCTATCATTCCCATGTACTAACAATATTGCTGAGTATGAAGCCGTAATCACAGGTCTAAGGATAACAATTCAATGGCAAATACAAGAGATAAAAGTCTATGGAGACTCACAACTGGTTATCAACAAATTCAATGGACACTACCAAACTAAGGATGACAAGTTTACTCCTTATAAGAAGATGGTAGAAAGTCTCAAATAAATTTTCATAGATATAACTTTTGAGGAGATTCCTCACATGAAAAATCAAGCAGTAGACACTATGGCAACAATTGGACCATTGTTAGACATGCCACACAATGTCCTTCAATGTGAATTCATGGTAGAACAACTTCTCATACCAAATTGTGAAATATTAAAATATGAATTTGTGTGTGTCATTGTTGGTCCTGGATCCCCATGGTATCATGACATAGTTATCTACCTAAGCAAAGGAATCCTCCCATCCGATATCACCTATAACCTTAAAAAAGACCTTTGTAAAGAAGGCATCCCGATTCGTGATCCTAGGTGATACCATTTATCGCCAAAGCATCGAAGGGAAATTAATACGATGCCTTAATCAAGAGGAAGCCTTGATCAATTTAACATAACTACACAATGGCATATGTGGTTCCCATTATAGTGGTATGTCTCTAGCTAAAAAAATATTGAGGATGGGGTACTACTGGCCAACCATGGAAAGATAAGCCTATAAATTTGTGTAGAAGTGTGTCAAATGTCAACAACATGGAGATATTATTCATGCTCCAACTTAGTAGTTGCAACCAATGGCCACACCTTGTCCTTTCTCATAGTGGGGGCTTGACCTCATAGGAAAGATCACTCCAATCACATCCAACAAACATAAGTCTATTATAATAGCCACATAGTACTTTACCAAGTGGGTCAAAGCCATCCCTATGAACTACATAATGGGGAATAAAATTGCTAAGTTTATCCTAAATTACCTTATCTGTCATTATGGTGTTCCAAAAACCCTTATCTCAGACAATAGAACACCCTTCAAGAATCAATATGTAAAAGAACTATGTCAAAGATTCAACATCCAACACCGATTCTCTACCCTATATTACCCCCAAGTCAATGATCAAGCTAAGGCTATGAACAATACCATTCTAAAATCCTGAAGAAAATGGTTGAAATGAAGTTGGCCGTGACTGGAATCTACAATTAAATCCTACTCTTTGGGCTGATAGAACTAGAATACACACACCTACAGGTGTAACCTCTTTCTCTTTGGTCTATGGATCAAAATACATCTTTCCTATTCAGGTTGAGCTCCCATTATTATGAGTGTCACTACAAAACCTAATCACTGATGAAGAGTATAGAGTATCTCAGCTGAATAAGCTAGAATTCCTGGATGATCATCATCTTGATTCACTTAATCATTTGCAAGTATATCAAAATCGACTGAAAAGGAGCTATAACAAGAAGATCAAGTGTTGGTATTTCCATGTAGGGGATCTTTTCCTAAAGTAGAATCAAAAGAATCTTCTAGATCAGGACAATAAAGGAAAGTTTCAGTCTAATTGGTTGGGTCCCTTTTTCATCACAACAAGCTATGGATCAAGAGCGTATCAATTGTCAACACCTGAAGGTGAACCCTTACAAGAACCAACCAACAAATTGCATCTTAAAAAAAATGATGCCTAGTGTTGAAGGGTATAAATCTGAAAATACCAAAAAAATAAAAAAGATCAAAATAAAAAAAAAAGAGAAAAAGGATTGAAAAAAGTAAAGAAAAACAATCGTCCTCTAGTGAAAACCACTTGGGTGGCAGTTTGGGTAAGTACCTTGGTGAAAACTTGGAAAACATGCACCTTGCATAAATAAAGCACCTCCATCTACCTTTAGCTCTTTATACTATCATTCTTTGCATCACCATCCATTCATCACATCATTCATCCCATCACCCATCCATGCTCCTATCATACCTTGATGTCATGAAGTATCATATCCCCTTTAGCACTACTTGGCATATTCATAAGGTCAGCTTGTCCTACCTATATCAAGCTAGTCTATTCCATTACATTGAGGGAAATTCGTTATTGATCATATCAGGATCTTGTATATCTTAAGGTTATCAAAAACCCCAAAAACATTCATAAAATCTCATCAAAAATCTAGAAATATTTGAAAAATCTTGTACAGCTAAAATCCAAAAACATTCATAAAATCTCATCAAAAATCTAGAAATATTTGAAAAATCTTGTACAGCTAAAATTCAAAAACATTCAAAAAGCTGTAAAGTCAAAATCCAAAACATCCAAAACACATAAAAAATCCCTAAATTGTCAAAACATCAAAAATCCAAAAATATTACCATATCGAACTACGAATCTCTGAGTTTGAACGTAGGCAAGGCCATCATTGATGTGCCCCTATGACACCCTAGGTCAGTCCTTTAGGAGTATTTCATAATAAATTGACATTCCATCAACTGTTAATATCTCATTGTCAATAAGTTGAGTCAGTTGAACTACGTTGTCTCTACATGTATAACGTATGCAAGGGTAATCTTCGATCAACCATCGAGGCCAGTAGGATATGTCTTTTAGGTTAGGTTCTTGGTTGGAAAACTTCAAAAAACCCAAAAACATCCAAATACTCATAAAACTCCTAAACATTCAAATATTAGAAAATCCTTAAACATTTGAAAAATAAAAAAACCCAAAACATTCAAATATCAAAAAACACAAAAACATTAGAAAACATTCAAAAGACCTAAAGAACATCAAATATCTTGGAGAAAACCCTAAACAACCTCAAAAAAATTGAAAACCAAAAAATTCACATAAACTTTCGAAATGATTAAAAATGACCTCAAAACATTTTCAAAATACCAAAAACATTGAAATATTCTAGAAAGCCCAAAATCATCCATCCCATTTTGCTTTCACCCGCAATAAAAATTCATCCATAATAAATTGGTCGTCACCTAAAACCTTTGGAAAAACAAGTAGAAAGCAAGTATCACAAGTCATAAAGTGGAAACCTAATTGTCAAAATCTAAAGTCTAAATCATAACTAAATGAGTCAGTGAAGTTTGTATCAATAACTTATCACACACCTCATCCTAATCAAAACACCTGATCAACATGTCCTAAGATGTATCCTTCCTGTGATGGACATCAGCATCGGAAATCACCTTAGCTATGTTAAACTGGCGAGAGATATAGATAAAATTGACTGTTTGTCTTTGATCTTTTCTTCTGATTTATTTTATTAACCCATTCCGAGGACCTCTCGATGATTTCTATCAAAATGATTTAGAGAGAGAGGAATGGGGCATCGATCATTATCTTTTGTTTTATGTGCTTGTGGGTATTCTTGTGAAATAATTTTGGCGCATACTTGCTTAGTTGTGTGTAGGAAATTTGTTTGGAGTAGATTGTTGACTATTGTGTATGCTTTGGTTTGATTTATTCTAAGCTTCTAACTTACATTTCGACGAGGTTATCATATTCCAAGGTGTGAAAAATAACTATCCTATCTATTTAAAGAGTCAAATTCCATTCCACTAGATACAACACCATCCTAGTTATTAATACCTTGATGCATCATGTCTATGTGTTATATCAAACAATAAAGAACAACGAAAAATCCCAATCCCAAGATATGAGAAAATTATCATCATCATCATCATGCATTTCTCATCACCATCTCTAATAAAGTCTTGGTGGATCATAGACTTGCTGGATCTTTTGAGGGAATAATAAAAATCAATGGTCATTTATCTTCTTTCTTCTATCTTCTCTCTGTGCTAACCGGGTATCATGACAGTCACCAAAAATATCATCAATGCATCCATCCTACATCCATAAATCATCAACATGCATGCATCTCACATTATCATAGAATATCATAAAATATACATCTTGCATCATCATTATCATTTAAGTTGTGATGAGTAATATAGATTTGTTATTCTAAGAATCTTAAATTGTTGCACACATATCATAAACATATATCAGATTATCATGTCATAAGCATGAACATTTGGATTATCCATACATACATCCATATGCATACATCATCATCTTATAAAACTACATAAGAAAATACACAAAAAGAAATGCATTCATATCATTTGCATAAGCATACCATCTGCATATCACATCATCCATCCCATAACATGTCATGAAAATACATAAAAATAAGCACATCCATCCATTGTATTGCATTACATTACATATCATCACATATCACATAAGAATATATAAGCATCACATCACATTGACATCAATGAATCCATACATTCGTAAGGCATGAAATAAAAGAACACATTGCATGTCAAGTCCATATCATATCATATATATCAAAAAATGATTGTCATGGTACAACATATGAGTCTATGTATGTATAGCAATCAAAAGTAAAATATACATGAGGCTATAAAAAAGGAGCCTATGAAAGTATATCTGTATAAAGAATAGGGCAATAATAAAAAAAGTGTTTGTACAAGCAAGCTAGCCCTGATGGCTGCTCCGGTGACTAGGCTGTCTCTATGGCAGATCCTTAGCCCTGGATGTGCCCCACTCCTCTGTGAGTAATTTGGTAGTCTAATCACTGTGAGGAAATCCTGATGGTAGTGCATGCAATAGTATGCTACCTCAATAATGGTCTCTCTATACAAACGGGTAGACACTTTCCATCCCTATGCTGCAGCTGTTATAATCTCCAATTGCTGGTACCATCCAACCTCCTGTGCCAACTACATATCAATAGTCTGCCTAAGCTGACACTCCTGGTCTCTCTCTGCGTTGACTACCTATACCTACTTCTTGGCTTGATATCTCTCAACATTAATGGAAATCATTTTTTGTCTAGCTTGATCCCTCTCACCATTCGCCACCTGTAGTTGCTACTGAATCTAAATATCACGGGGATCTGGCCTTGGTGGTGGCTGTTGTGGTGGTTGTTGCTATATCGGAGGCTGCTAGTGCACTCGGGACCTATCCATCATGTTGTTGGCTATCATGGTCATCTTGTCCTCTGCCCCTGCCATCTTGTCCTCTACCCTACCCATCATCTAGCTGCCCTCAACCTTTTCCTACACCATTCCCTTGTGGCCTCCCTTGTGGAGGAATACCTTCTAGATTTTCTAATTGAGGAGGGAGTATGAACCGTGCAACATAAGCGGGCATATTCAGTGCATTCATTTGTCCCTGATCATAGGCCCATGGCCTTGAAACCAATTGTTTGAAGCCCTCAACAACCTCATGAGATGGGATCATGTGACCCCATGCTGTCTCTCATGCTGACCTGGGAAAAATAACAGTATACTAATCATTAGGCTTGTCTTGCCTCTTGCAAAACTATCTAGCAACCATATTAGGCAAGTATTTCTGAATAATAGTGTGCTCTCAGCCATACATAAACTGAGTCTATCAAGCAAAGAAAAGCTACTACACATCATCATACCAAGCTAACATCTAAAGCCATGGTCACCATTGAAATACTATCATCTCATCGATCACTTGATGCTAGTAAGGAATGCCAATCTGACTTGTGTGTTGCAACGTGATGGAACCTTTGTATCACCAAACATCTGGATCATCTGGGTCCACATCTTCCATCTGAATAATCAGTCAAAGAACAATAACATTCTCCCATTCCCATATGTGGAGAAGGTGACTCTTGTGCCAATCTCTCACCCATCATATTATACAAAGTCATGTATATCATGGTAAGGGGAGGCCAACATCACTAGTCCCTATGTAAACTGGGTCCTCCTGAAGAGAATCCTATGGCAAGCCAGTCCCCATCTTGGACTGAATCCCTTTCTTCGTCGATCTGGGGCAACCAAACCTGAGATCACTGCTGCAATGATCAATCGAAAGGTCAACAACCAACCTTTGTACATCTTGAGGTCAATCTAGGAGCTGACCAGGACAATGTCCTCTTGGTCAAGCACCTCATGGAAAACATCATATCTAGCATCAATGTCATATATCATGTGCTCACCATGTATCACCAATCGCATAATCCACCATACATCCTTTAGTGTCACTTTCGCCTCGCTGGTAGGAAGGTGGAATGATGACATCTCGCTATGCCATCACTCACACAACATTGTCATCACCGATAAATGGGTCCGAATGATGGACATGTAGGCAACATACCACTATCGAATCTCTCCCAAGTGCTCCTATCCTAACTCAGACAAATCAACAAGTCTGGATAATACTGTTGGTCGGTGCTCGCGGGACATCAAAGGCAGGATAACCTCTTGCACCCACAAAGCACATGATGTCAAAATTCACAAATTTGGCTAACTTTGGAGTTTTTATCCCCCAAAATGACAAAATCATCGCTATTTATGATAGCATCGCTATTAATGATAGCATGGCTATAACTCGAATTCTAAACAGCGACGCCAGAGGCATTGAAATTGCAAATTTTGAACTACGTCGTTATTCGTACGTGCGTCACTATTTGACCTTGGAAAAACCTAAACTTAAATTCCAAATCGCGGGGTGTGTTGCTATTCACAAATATATGTGCCGTGATTTGAAATTGAGAACCCTAATTTTAAATTGTGAACTACATCACTAAACACATATGCGTCGCTATAAATCAAAATAGCATCGCTATGTAGCAACACCATCAAAATTCAAATTTCAAAATGAAATAAATGCGCTTAAAAGTCAAAATTCAAATCAAGTTTCAAATCACATATCGGTGGTCCTATGCCTAGAAGCCTTTAGTACTCATGAATCCGATAAGAAATGTGTCATGGGAGTACTCGTTGTGCCATTTTTTCAGAGTGTTAGAGCTCAAACTATAACTATTCTCTAAGGTGTGAACGTACAAATCAATTGTAAGTGACCCTTCCTCACCTATTTATGCCTAAAAATTAGGGTTTTTTGCCCTAATTTAACCATGAAGCTAGTGTTTATCACCATTTTCACCAATCTTTCCAAACTAAAGCTTATTTTGTATCATTTTTTACATTTTTGGCATGGTTTTTGCATCCTGAAGCCTTTCTAGACCCTTGGGGTAGCATTTTACCTTTGTCAAGAAATCAACCAAAATTCAAAATTTTTGCTTGAATTCTCGAGGGGGCAGGGAACCAACTTATTCCTTCTACTGGGGCAGCAGTGGGGCATCTAGAAATTAGAATATTTTAATTTTTTTATTTGAGTAGCAGTTCTAGCCTGAAGGGTGTTAGTCTTTGAACCAACGTAGTAGGTACCTCACTTGAAAGAGGGGTAAAATGTAGATAGTAAAAAATGTCCTGAATGATATCATGCACTCGAATCAAGTATACTAAAATCATTTCATCTTAAAACCCATCCTATTTTTTCTTAATTGGTTAAACTAGCGTAGATATTTAATTAATTATGTCATTTTCATCTATTAATATAATTAATTTAATTAGTTTAATTCACCCCCTTTCATGCTAACATTTCATCTTATTAAATTAAATACATCAATTTATTTAATTTAAATCCCTAAGTCCCCTTATTTAATTAAATAACCCTAAGTTATTGAATTAAATATCATTCCACCTTTCCCCATTTAATGAATACCATCTAATTCTTCTAATCCCCCTAATTGCATAAATTAAACTTTTGTTTAAATGGAAATTACTAATTAATCTAATTTCCCCACACTTGCAAGTGAATATTCCTCCTTGGCACATTCCTCCAAAAGGATTATTCTCATGGAATATTCCTTCCCCTTTTGCACAATTAAACTTTGTTTTAATTTGCTAAATTTTCCTTTTCCCTCACCCACAAGAATATAGAATATTCTCTCTCATTTGAAAAATAGAATATTCTTACTTAGCTTCATATGCAAGTTAACTAAAAAATTCTTGTGCACGTTAACTTGTGATCTCTTGTACAGGTCAAAAGTGTGTTTGTTTGAAGGAATATTAACCCTTGATTAAAATCTCATCTTCCATTCTCATCCATTGATGATAATCCATGATCCATGCATATAACTTCCTTCATCCTTCACCATTGATTAGATTTTTCGATCTCAACCCTCCATTTCTCATTTGCTCTCCTATAAATAGGTCACTATTTGGAGACAAATGGATCCATCTTTTAACATCAAACTTATGATGTTAAAATTACTCACAATCACACTCATATTTAGCAGATATTTAACATATTTTTTAATTTAATTGCTTGCATATTAGATTAGCTTCCATTAATGGCTTCCATGATCACATAATGCATCCATTTAACTTATTTGTTAATTAGGGTTCAAATCTTTTAGTTTAAAATCCATTTAGATTAGCTTTGCATTTACATATCTTAATCATTTTAGAATAAAATGATGTTTTTACACACATCTCATTATCATTCCATCAGTTTTCTTGAATAGAACTAATTGGAACAAGATTATTTATTCACAACATTGGGAAAGGGTCACCATTCCACATCAACATGACACCACTCCCCCAATAGGATAAGTTTCAATGGATTAGAGTAGGTATTTTAAAATATTTTGTAGTTTAGTATGCTTGGTTTTAATGGATGCTTGGTTTAATTTGCATTTGATTGATCCTATTGAGATTGACATTAGTGACTCCATTATGCTTCGATTCTTCATGGATCAAGCGTAATCAACCCATGCTAATCCTTCCATCACAAATTCCTCAAGCCTCTACAAGTGATATTATATCATTTTACTATTGTTGTGTTTTTGAGAAACTTGAGATCTTCACATCCATTTCTCCTTCAATTTATTTTGTCATCATTTTAAATTCTAGATGCACTTAGATTAAGAAAAAATACATAGTCATTTTCTATTTATTTATCTATCTTTACTACTATGTATATAGAAATATCAAATAAAATATTTTTGTGAGGTGAATTCCCAAACAACCCAAAACATTTTTTCTATTTTTTGTGTTTATAGGTGAAGACAAGGAAAGAGGGGCAAAGGAAAAAAGAGATCCCTCCTATCCTATTTTTCTCTAGTTCATTCAAGGAAACCCTAGAGATCCCAATGTAATGATGCAATTGAGAGAATGGGTTGCTATAAAGGTCTCCTTGGGTGTGATTAAAGAAAAAAGGGGCTTCACCACTAAGCAAAGGCTTAGAAAGAAGGAAATGCAAGTGATATGAAAACCTAGTTATGCAACCTAGGAAATGAGAATTATAATTAGAATAAAAAAATGAGAATGGATAGAGGGGCACCTGGAAAATTGGAGATGCCTGAAACAAGGTTCGCAATCCCAAAATTATGAATTTTTATGCACACTGGGACTCATACGCCCATGGTGGTAATTTAGTCCCAATATCAGGGTTTTTCTAAAAATCTGATATCCTCTAGTGATCTTCTATAGCATCTCTCCCGTCCGATCTCCAAATTTAAAACTTTGAATTATAGCTTGTAGGTGAATTTCCGTGAAGATGACAACTTTGACAACTTTCTTCAATCTTGCAACTTAGTCTTCAAAGGATCTTCAAGCTTAAAACACCTAGATTTGTAATCACACATGTAGAGAAGAGAATTTTTTTTTTTTGTTAATGGATAGGGGTTTTCCTTGGTCAAACCTTGTTTTGGTAATGAAACCTCAAGATAAAATGAAATAACATGAAGGAATGATGAATGAAAAATATGCAATGTTACAACTCACCAAACCCTTGAATAAAAGGCTAAAAACTTGTATGAAATGGCTATCATTAATGTAGATCTTGACTCTTTATTGAATTTTATGAATCTTGACATGAATTCTTGCTTGAATCATAAAAATGTACATCACAAATTTTAGCTCAAAAACACACATGATGTATGATGACTTTGAAATTCTGCTAGAATCTTGAATATAGCTCCCAAAACACTTGATAATAAACTTTTGAATTCTCTTGAATGCTAGAATTATTGAATTCTTATATCACACTTGCTCATGAAATTTCTAGGAGAAAATATATGAAATAACCTTGTATTTATACTTGTTTATGACAAATCTCTCAAAAATAAAACACTACAAGATGACATCAGATCTAGGAGAATAAAATCTCACCAAGAATTGAATTCAAAATAGGTCCAATGTAAGGAGAGACTCATATGCTAGTTGGGGCATATGAGTCCCAGTAGCCTAGGCCTAGGACACAAATTTGAAGAAATGCTAAGTTCTATGCCAAATTCAGGATCAAGCCTTGAAACTTAGGTGGGACCCATACACCCAAGGTGGCATATGAGTCCTAGATCATTAAATATGGGACACATAACCCAAAAGCATTAAATTATGATTGGTCATTAGATATGTGTCGAGATTATCCTTGGAAAGATGTATTAAATAAGGCTCGTGGATGCAAAATAGGACCAAATAAGGCATAAAGAAGCTCAATTTTAGTAGGGAGGGACCAAAAAAGTGTGAAAATGTAGAGGGATACATTTTTCTACACTACATCTATCCCCCAATTTAGTGAGAGGAGGAACTCACTTCAAACTCACACTAAAGTATACAAGCTCACATCAAGAGTGGTCCAAATGTACCAAAGCTAGTGAGATAGGATAACAATGATCACGAGGGTTGTGCAAGCCCCCAAGATCAAGATCCTATGGAAAACCAATATAGGCACAAAATAAAACACATGTAAATGATATAAGGAGAAACAACAAGGTACAATCATACACTACCAAAGACAAAAGAAGAAATAAAAAGTAAAAGTAAAAGAAGGGAAAATGAAGCCTTGAATGTTTGTCCAACACGATGTGGATCAGATCTAAGTTGTTTTTCCAAAACATTTACAATTTGAATGAAATTTCCATTATGAAAACCAAATACACACTCACAAGGGGTAGTGGAACCTCAGGCCATCCACTAGGTGAGTCCCTAATGAGACACATACACACATGACCACTATGCACTCACACAGACAAGAAAGTGGCTATGGGAAAGTAACGCTTAAGCTTGGATCCCATATGCTATGGTCCCATACTCTAACCATACCCAAGCTATAACTACTGATAAATTTGATAAGGCACCTCACAACATGAATGACAGGATCCATGAGGCAAGAAAAATTTTGTATGCTTGATACTCATAAATAAACATGATTCCTCCACAGGCAAGCAAAGTGTGTTATGCAAGGTGGCCATATAAAAGATATTGTATTAAATGAAAAATAGTGTAAGGTACATTCAAATTAGTTTTAGTTAGTTCATGTAAGGTCTTAACTTAGGGAAAATTGTGCCTAATGTCTCCAAGAGAGGACCAATCAAAGAATAAAAGATTCACAACTTAGGGAATGCAGTGTGTCACATCAAGCCACTAAAAGGAATATAAGATACTAAGAGAGATCATTATCTTGAAGGAAATCACACCCAATTTCACCACAAAGAAAAAGACACATCAAATGAAGTAAGAAGACTACACAATAAAAAATGAGTAAAAAAAATAGAATAATGCGAATGTATGCCCCCACTTTAAAGAAATTGCTAAACACCATGTTGTGAGGAATTACTTTAAAGTAGAAAATGATAAATTCTAACAATAAAGAGGAAATGAGAGATTATTTGGAAAGTCCTATGCCAAATCATATCTTTCCAAATAAAGCTACGTCATGAAAATGGGTTGTCCGGGTGATCCCACAATAGTGGTTTACATTTTTTGGGACACCCTGATTTTTGCTGAAATCACATATATTTAGAACATATAATGATTTAAGCCTTGAAAAGTTCCATTTGAAGGATTCCAATTGAAGAGGATTTGATCATACCACCTTAGGTCAAACGCTCTTGGATAGAACCCCGATAGTTTTAAACCATACCTATAACGAAGTCTCTTTTACACCTATCAAAATGCTAATAAAAAATCACTTTTAATTTACCTTTTGGGGGATCAAATTAATTCATTTAAAATTTATTTTTCGTAATTATATATTTCTTATTATAAGCTTCCCAAAAACTAGAATTTTAAATATATTTAATTTTATTATTATATTTATTTTTAATTTCTTGTGAATGTAGGTTTTTCACTAAAAATCAAGCTCTTTGTTCTGCACATGTGGAAAAATAGTAGATTATCAAAACAAAATTTTGAAACATATATCCATGCTAGGTATTGATGTCCTTGATCTAGTAAAAAAAATTGAATTTTGATAAATACACAAAAGGTTCTATTGTTTATGGTCTACCTATGTCTAAATTGTAATTAGTTTGACTTCAAAACTTGATTAAGAAAAAATATTCAATAAAAAACTATGAAACCAAATGAACTTGATAAATATCATTGTTAAAAAGCTAAATTAAAAAAAATAGAATTTTATCCTTCATAGAAAAGAGTTATGTTGTTTACAGTGAGCATCACTCTTTAAAAATGGTGTTTACTATTAAAAACTAGTTTTTGAAGGAGATGGAAAAAGAAATGAAAGCTAATTCATTTTTTTAAAATATATTTAGAATCTATAGAAAAAATGTCACAAATCACTAATTTTCATCATCTTCAAATTCCTCATGGTTTAGCAGCTATAGGTGCTCGAAAGTGAAGATTTAGTTAAAAAAATTTAGTTCAATGTCCAGTTTGACAAAAAATTGTAAACTAGTATTGTGGGATCACCCACTTCCAAAATGAAACTCCAAACACATGAGGGATTGATGGATTCAGGGTAGTATTTTTTTTCTACAATGTTATTAGAGAGCTCAGAACTGTCATCATTCGCCAAATACTCATGGAACATGAAGAATGACACAAAGAGAGCAAAAACAAAGAAAATATTTTGGGTCAACATGGAAGAGACCTAAATGTATCGACACCTTGCATCATCCCCAAAAGGAAAAAACAAGACAAAGAAAAGATAATGGAAAATATTTTGGGTCAACATGGAAGAGACCTAAATTTCTTGATGTCTTGTGTCATCCCCAAAAGGAAAACACGAGACAAATTAAAATATAAATGTTTAAAACATATAAAAGAATGTAGATACAGATAGAGGAACATCACAAAGAGAGAGGGACATCAAACATAATAGTATGGGAGATCACATTAAACACATGTAATCAAACAAAATGAAAAATAAAATAAAGACAAGACTAGTAAGGCACATGCGAGTCAACCTATTATTAGGTTGTCCACATCCCAATCTTGGTCATCATATACGAAATGTGGAAAGAAAGCCAAAGGGAAAACAAAAAGATCCGAACTAGGTTCATCACCAAGTTCAACACTCTTCCTACTAGAATTATCATTTAAGCTCATAGAAGAGGAAAACAATGTATTCAGTTCATTATGCACTTCTTCATCAATTTTAGTAATCTCATCATCATCATCCAAGTTAATCACAACAGGAGGTTGAATGATAATGTCTAAAGACGGATTTAGCTCTTATTGCAATTGCGATATAGGATCCTTTTGTTATGGAAAAGAGGGAGACACATCGTGTATTTCTTCAGTTAAGTTTGGATGTTGATTTTCTTTGTTTAACCTTCGAGAAAGAGCACGTTGTCTATGCCTATTCTCTCTAGCATTTCTATTTATTTTAGTACTATTTTCAAGTTGTATTTTTGTAGTAATGGGTTTATCAACCATAGGTTTATTTTCTTCCCTTAGAGGAAAAATGGAAGAAACCATAGGAGGTTGTTCACCCACTTTCTCTTTAGCTTTGTAAAGTTGTTTTATCTCATGGGGCATGAAAAAATTGCTTTGGTTGTCTCTTGGTTGTTTCTAGGAGATAGGAAGAGGTTCTATCTTAGGTTGGTCTTGGTTATTTGGAAGGTATTTTGGTTCAATCATGGGTTGAGGAATGTTTGTAAGGGATAATTTTTCTATGCATTTTTCCTTAAAATTTTAATAGGGTTTGAAAAATAATTCCTGACGAGGTTTAATTGGTTCCATAGGCTCAGGCCAAAAGAAATCCAATGAAAAATTCCCATGGGAAGACACAATATTAAAGCCACTATGGTGCACAGTAAAATTTTCATTGTCAAAAGGAAACTTCAAACATTTATGCATGACCAACAGGACGGCTTCCATGGAGCATAGCCATGGACAACCAAGCTTCACATGGAATTGATTTGATGTCGAGATGATGGAGAATGAGAAATCTAATTGTTTCGGTCCAATTTTTAAAGGAAGGGTGATCGATCCCATCACAGGGCAAGCAAAACCATTATCCATTTTTATCAATGCTTTCGGTTTATCATATGTTTCTTGATAGAGTTAATTCACAAGTAAGAATTATTCAGCGATCACATTCTCTCCACAGATGGGATCAATTAATATACCATTAGTGGGATTATCATTAATTCGACTGACTATGTAAAGACAACCATTAGGTGCATTTCTAATTACATCTTTAGATGAGAAAGCAATGCCAAGAGGATTTTTAGTTCAGACCTTATGAGGTTGAGTTTCGATCAATGCAACCATAACATCCATAGGATCTTGTTCATTAGTATCCATAGAACCTTGTTTATTAGTGTCCACGTTGTCATCATCCGTGTCAACATTCATCACGTCATTCTTCTTAGTTTCACTAGCCTTGACAAATGAAATATTATGATTTGGCATAGGTTTGGTAAAGATTTACAAGTTTTGTTTAGGAGGGGTGATAGACTTATTTCCTTGATCATTAACACCTCCAATTTGAAGTCTATTAGAATCAATGAGGTATTGCACACGATGTTTAAGATGCCTACAATGTTTTGTATCACGTCCATTTTTTTGGTGATAATGACGATAAGAATTTGATCTAAATTTTGGAGGTAAAGGCTTATTAGGATCAAGTGTTTTTAACAAGAGGTAAGGTGATTATTTTTTGTTCTAGAAGTTGTAACATTGTGTTATGGAGGATATTGGGTAATGTTGTAAACTGTCTAGACGGATCCCCAAATGTAAAAGGATTTATCTTCTTTATAGCACCCACTTGGGTATCAACATCTTGAGTTGGTTGAGGAGGATTAAGTTGAAAGAAGCCTTTATGTTGTTTCCTAAAAGGTTGATAATTTTTTTGGTTTGCGGATTCAAAATTCTTAGGTCTACTAGAGGTGGGTTTTCTTACAACTACTAATTGAATTTTGATAATCGTGAAGGGAAGTACACAAGTTTACAAAGCAATGAAAATTCATCATGCCAAGTTTATCTTGTATCTTAGTTTGTAATTTTTTAATGGATATCCATTGAATATGAGGATTGGGAATATTTAAGTTGATTTTGAATAAAGAGATTGGTAGTGTGAAATGAAGTCTGTAACCTTTTCATCATAATTTTTCTTACATCTCATCAAATAAACCAATTTCATCTTAGGAGTCATGTGCACTTGGAAATGGTTAATAAAGGCCTCAACAAGTTCATTCTAAAGCGGTATATTTCAAGGACAGGTAGGGAAAAGACTATCCAAGAGCTTATCCTCAAGGATAAAGTCACTACATAAGGCAGTGTAAGTAGAAACATGGTTAGAAGGATCTCCTTTCCCTCCATATTTCCCAAATCTAGGAATCTCTATACCTTTTGGTATCAATGCTCTTAATATCTCCAAGGATAAGGGATTTCTTTTGACATAGTATGATGGTTAGCCATTTTGATTTTGATTTATGGTGGAAATTTTATTTTGAAGGGATGAATTTTTTTGCAAGAGTTGATTAAGGATGGCATCATTGGTTGTGTTTTGAGATGTTGGTTAATATGATGAAGGTGTATATGTGTTTGAGGGGGAAGTGAATGAAATGCTGATGGGAGGTAAAGTGGTAGGAGATATGATGTGAGATGCCACAAAGGTACAAGGATTGCTAGTGGAAATACCCAAGGTAGGAATGCCATTACTAGTAGGTTACATCATTGTTATAACTTGAGGATTGGTATAGTTAGGAATAGAGGAAATGGTTGTGGGAGGAGGAATTTGTGTTCCTCCTTGAATTTGGACTTTGTTCAAAGGTTGATCACAACTAGTAAGTTTGCAAAAAATCTGAGCTAGGTTACGTGAAAGTTCTATTCCTTCTTCACTTTCAATCATGCGATGTATGTTATCTATGGTAGGAATAGAAGTGGAAGAAATGATTTTCACTACTCAATTGATGTTGTAGGTTTTCTAACTCTTCATGAATTTGGATTATGTTTTCTTGAGGAATACTAGCAACCATTGTTTCAACACTTGTCACACTATTTGAAGGTAAAGAGTTGTTAAGGGTATGGTCCATACCTAGTGAACTAGTGTCAACACTATGAGTGAAAGAGCTAGATAACCCAAGATCCATGATAAGTGTGCTATCACGGGATGAAATGAATCTTGTACTATGTCTCACTATAGTATTAGTAATAGGACACCAAGTTGTAAAGCTCATGCAAGGGACAATCAATGAAGGCAAGATAAATGCAATGAACACAAGATAAATGATATTCTTTAATTTTGACTCTTATGTTTACAAATGCACTTGAAATGAAACCAAATTAAGTTAGATCTAATGAAAGGAATGAAACAGAAGCTCAGTAATCGAAAACAAAAATCTAACAACAATAAACAAAAGAACAAAAATAAGGTTTTAAATATTGTAAAATGTAGTTTGAGGTCTGAGATAGGACTAAATCGCCTAGAGGGGTGTATGAATCCCAATTAGGGTTTTTGAAGGGTTCAAATGCTAAAAAACACACAACATAGAATTCCCAAATATTAGGTAAACCAACCTCTATTGGGACTAAATCACCCAAAGGGGTGTATGAGTCCCAAATGAGGGTTTTTCCATTAAATTCAACAAATTATGAGTGAATGTTAAGGTTTCTGGTTTGTATGTTGTCTTGACTATGTGCAGTTACACATTTCAAATGAAATTCAATGATGCAAGATAAAAAAATTCAACCTATATGCACTTTCACTAATGTAAGATTTAGAAGCCCTAAATGAAAATCAACTAATGCAAGACCTAATGCAAAGATAATGTAAGCTAAATATAGGACTATGATACACTCCAAATCAGAAATAAGGTCTTCAAAGGCTAGATTCACCAAAATGAACATAGGGAAATGGGGGCAAAGGTGGTAAGAGATCCATCCTATCCTATTTTTCTCTAGTTCCTTCAAGGAAACCCTAGAGATCTCAATCTAAGGGGTTTCTATAAGGTCTCCTTGGGTGTGATTAAAGATAAAATGTGGTTCACCACTAAGCAAAGGCTTAGAAAGAAGGAAATTCAAGTGATATGAAAATATAGTTATACAACCTACGAAATGAGACTTACAATCAGAATAACAAATTGAGACTGGACAAAGGGGCAGTTAGAAAATTGGAGATGTCTAAAACAAGGTCCGCAATCCCAAAATTATGAATTTTGATGCACATTGGGACTCATACACCAATTGGGGAGATTTAGTCCCAGTTTAGGGTTTTAGGATAGATCCAAAATCTACAATTGGTAAACCAGGATTTGTAGAAAATGTTTGAAAACTGGTATATGGGACTCATACGCCCAAGGCGGCGATTTAGTCCTAGTATCAGGGTTTTGTTGAAACTCTGATATCCTCTAGTGATCTTTTGTAGCTTCTCTCTTATCCGATCTTTGAATATGAAACTCTAAATTATGGCATGAAGGTAAATTTTCATGAAGATGATAACTTTATGACAACTTTGACAACTTTCTTCAATCTTGCAACTTAGTCTTCAAAGGATCTGCAATCACACATGTAGAGAAGAGAAAAAAGTTGTTTTGTTAGTGGAAAGGGGTTTTCCTTGGTCAAACCTCATTTTAGTAATCAAACCTCAAGATGAAATAAAATAATATGAAGGAATGATGAATGACCAATACACAATGTTACATCTCACCAAACCCTTAAATAAAAGGCTGCAAACTTGTATGAAATGGCTATCATGAATGTAGATCTTGACTCTTGATTGCATGTTATGAATCTTGACTTGAATGCTTGCTTGAATCATAAAAACCTACATCACAAATGTTAGCTCAAAAACACATATGATGCATGATGACTTTGAAATGATGTTTGAATCTTGAATATAGCTCCCAAAAGACTTGATAATCAACTCTTGAATTCTCTTGAATGCTAGAATGCTTAAATGATTAAATCACACTTGCTCATGAAAATTTCTAGGAGAAAATATGTGAAATAACCTTGTATTTATACTTAGTTATGCCTAATTTCCCAAAATTACAACACTGCAAGTTGACATCAGATCTAGGAGAATAAAATCCTGCCAAGAATTGAATTCAAAATAGGGCCAAGCTAAAGCGAGACTCATATTCTAGTTGGGGCATATGTGTCCCAATAGCCTAGGCTTGGGACACAAATTTTAAGAAATGCTAACCTCTATGCCAAATTTAGGATCAAGCCCCAAAACTTAGGTGGGAACCATATGCCCAAGGTGGCATATGAGTCCTAGATCACTAAATCTAGGACACATAACCCAAACTCATTAAATTATAATTGGTCATTAGATATGTGTCGGGATTATCCTCAAAAAGATGCATTAAATAAGGCTTTTGGATGCAAAATAGGACCAAATAAGGCATAAAGAAGCCTAATTTCAGCAAGGAGGGCCCAAACAAGTTTGAAAATGTAGAGGGATACATTTTTCTATGCTATATTAGGTATTTTTAAATCACTCAACCACAAGGAGGTTTGCAAGCTCTTTCTTTTTATAAATTTGTTTCTATTATTTATTTATTCATTTAAATCTTAGTATTTAGTTTATTCCTTTAATAGTTTTATTATATAGTGTTTGTAGGTGTATTTTATTTCTAGTTATGTAGGCTAGGTGAAAAACTATGTTAATTGTTTCAAACACTCATCAAGAAAGATGAAGTGAAACTAGATGGTGTGTAGTATGTTGTGACAAGAAAAAAACTATACTATTGAGGTGCTTTGACATGGAATTCAAGAAGTGTAGATGGATAGAGAATACATAGTTGGAAGGAAGATAGCAAATGATTACTAGTTGTGTAGTAGAAGTATGGGTTGTTGTTGGCAATATGATTGTCATTGATCTCAAAAGGAATATTGTTGGAAATATTGTGATCATTGATGTTTGAGGATGTCATATGTCAGAGGATCAATCATAGGAAGAATGGTGAAGAATGATGGAGAGAAAAGTATGTTTTGCAAAGTTGAAATATTGCCTTAAAATTTGCAATATTATCATGAAATGTTGTTCTGATTTACACAAATTGTTTTCAGAGTTTTGTAGAGAAAAAAAATGATAGATACGATATGGGTTTTTTGAGTACTTTTCAAAAGTATGATTTGCAGGTCCAAATGATAAGTAGTGAGCTTAGAATTGAATTATCTTTGCTCTCAACCATTACTAGGGTTTATAAATAAAAACCTAAGGGTTTTAGTTATGGAATTCACAGGAATTTCTATTTTCTACTTGACTACTGATAGATGGTTTTCGGTTGCTTAAGTTATGACTTAATAATTGAAAGTCATTATATAACCGACCCTTCATACTAGTGCTTACCAGTTTGTTGGAGTGGTTAAGGACTTTAATATTTCTTGTCCATAGGAATGATATTTATCTGAGCTTGATCAATAGTGATGATTAGAGATTAAAGATCAGGTGGCTCACACACACTCATAGATCGATATAGCTGATGTCAACTCTTGGCTATAGAATCATGAAATCATGCCACATTTTTTGTGGGACAAAGAAAAATACTCTCTACTTTGCTAAGATCAAAAATAAATGCATGAGATGGTACAAACCAATGATTTTTAGGGCTTCACTATTTTGATTGACTCTGACAAGGATAAATCTATGAGAGAATGAAATGATAAAAAGTGGTAGTCATCTATTGCATCACATAGTTATTATGCATCACATATTTCATTTTGAAAGCACAAAGATAAAACATGCTAAGGAAAAGAAATGCGATAAAGATCAATGGTGCACATTGAAGGTGAAGATTAGATGGTTTCTAATATTTTATGGAAAGCATGGTGGGTTCCTATTTTTTCTTTGTGGGAATATGAAATGGAAATGCGTGTCCATGATGATAGGTGGAAATCATTCATTGCATCGCATAATTATTATACATCACATATATCATTCTTCAAGCATGAAGCAAAAATGTACTAATCATATAGTATACAATATAGATCAATGACGCTAATTCAAAGGAGATCTCATCTAATGGTTGTGTTTCAAAGTTGAGTCAAATAAATGAAGACCATTAGATCATGGTGTCAATTGCATATCTATGACCAAAATTTAAAGATTTGATTCTCTCAATGGTCAGGCAGTGGAACTCTCAATTGTAAGGAAGCTAAGGTAGTGGAACAACTTCCTACACTAATCTCGAGAGAATAATGTAAAATTTTTATAGATCTTTAACATTTAGGAAACTTAAACAGAAATAAACACAAATATCATGCATACCACAACGTAGTGATTTACATAGGGAAAACTCTTTCAGGAGAAAAACCCCGCACTCCAAAAGCTGCCCAATATATTATTTAGAAATCACAAAGATTACAATATATTTGTAGAGCAAGCTTCTCGTAGGAGTATCACCAATCAGAGATCCAAAGGCAACGTGAACGCTATTAGAGTCTCAAAATACATCACAATACATAACCGTAATACAATGCCCTCATAAAATAGGGTTTCATTCTAGGGAAATTCAAGCTAGTAAATATTGATTGTCATATATGAGACATAATGATGAAAAATCTAGATTTACAATAATAAAATATAAATAAAAATTTCATTTTGGGGGTGTTGCCCCCGAGCCCCCCTAGGGTGTGCTACCCCTAGACCCTATCCAAGAGGATGATCCCCTTGGACCCCTCGTAGGGGGAAGACCCCCCACACCCCTTCTCATCATCAGACGAATAGTACCTTATGTGACAATAATAACTTATGTAATTGCAAGGTTGAGACACATTTTCTCAACATTAGTCAATCGGTGGAAGCCAACACAGTGAACTAAATTAATTTTCACAACCACTCTAGATTGAATTTTTATTGGTAGTTGAAATTTATGGTTGGTGACATTAAGGCATAAATGACTACAAAATCATATACAATTCAACCATGCATGTAATGGCATTAAATACATATCAAATCTAGGGTTTTATATATGGTAAATAACAAATACAATGAATTATGGTGGTGGTGTATGGCTCAAGGAAAATGAGGTTGGTCGGTTAAGAAAAGATAGAAAAGGATAATAGAAAAAGAGTGCAAGGTGATGACTGATAATGAATCTGTAGTGATAGAGAAGTGTGTGTATACAAGAAGAGAGACCTAGACCAAATGATAATCATCTAGGATATACACCAAGTGTGTGGTGATGAGAAGAATAAGGAAAGAAGAGAGGGATGTTGATGAAGAATTAGTAGCAAAGAAATATAATATGTGATGTTCTAAAGTGCAGAGAGGCAATGCAAAGAAGAGGAACATAACGAACAGTTATAGAAAAAGTCTGTAACATATATTTAAAATTGGATTCATTTGAATCATTTGTAATTGAGAGTTGTAGATCCATAATTTTTCATTGCAAATCTAGTTGGTTGGTGCCATTAGAAAGTTGAGTTGGTGCTCAATTACGATGTATGTGCTTCTTTAGAGTTGGTGCTCTTAAATCAGGAGATTGGTGTTTCCCTATGGTCGGTACCCTTAAACATTGTAACTAGTGAGGTTTTTATTGTGAGACCTGTTGGATTAGGACAATAGTTCCTAGTAGCTATTCTCAATGTCGTTTTTCCCATATTGGGTTTTTCATGCATATATATGGTGTTATGTCTATTTGTCTATATGTGATCTCTACATGTCCTTATAATCTGCATTAAATGTATTAAAGGATTAGTTTTAATCAATCTATTGATTCACGCCCTCTTAGTAGATATTTATGTTTCAATAGTTGTGACATTGTAGATAGTCAACAAGGATGAAGCAATAGTAGGGAAGAAGGATGTACCTAGGTTTATTGTGTTGAGGAAACAAAGTACTTGCATAAGAAAGTGAAAATATGGATATGGTAGGGAAAAAAACACACCCCATTTGTTGAACATCATCAGGCTCTTTTTGCAAAAGCTTCATTCAACAGCTGCCACATGTCAGCCAGATGCTCTTCACAGAAATTTCTTCCTTTGCTTTCCTAATGGATCCCACCATGCTTCCATGTGTTAGCATCACACACAATTCAAGGCTACTTCCCTTCGCTTCCCTATTGGGTCTCGTCAGTGTGCCATGTAGCATTAGTCCACATACACTCCTTGGCGGCCCCCACCAGTAGTTCCATTTGTAAGTAAGACCTCCAAGTGTCTTCACCATGCAAGTTTTCATCGCAAAAAAGGAGGAATGAACCATAGGCACTGACCTATTTCCACGTGGATCTTCTGAAGACTTCATCGTGCAAGATTAGGGAGCAAGCAACAGTTTCACCAAGATTGCGACATCTTCTAACGACCTTCATGAGTGAGCAACACATTTCTACTGAAGAGTTGTTGCTTCAATGCCAGGACCACAACCATCATTCGCAGGGGATGCATTTGTTTCGAGGGTAACTACGTGCATGGATCGAGTCTTCTTATGTTTCCACATCTTCTAACGGCCTAGGAAAATCATTGTTGTGTGCATCATTGAGGAATATTTTATGTTATCGACCTGCCAGGTGGTGGGAATTTTCCCTATAAATATTGCTTCTTCTTTCGAAGAAAGGGTTCAAAACTTAGAGGAAAATTTATGGAAAGAAACCAGGCCTTTGTATTATTTTAGATTATTGCATAAGATTCACAGACTGTGCCATTCTTCAACCTTTCAATTTCTTGACTATTTGATAAAGTTGTATACTATGCCATTATTGTATTGAGTAATTTGTTCGTAGACTTTTATAATTTCAATATAAGCTTGTTGATTAAGACCATGTCTTCGAATCTTTTTTCAGTAGATGTATGAAAGTTATTTTATGTGATTGAGTAAGTTCAAATTTCCATTTTGATTTCTTTTGTTCTGGGACAAAGTAAATTGTTGAACGACCCTTAAATCATATCTCATAGATAGGTTTATCGTGCCCTTATTTACTTCTTGGTGCATTGCCTTAGATTAGATTTTATTTTACATTCATTTCCCTCTACCCTTTTCAACCGTCCAATTGCAGAAGAAGCCGACTTCTATAAAAACTTGGAGGTCACTTAGTTTAGTGCAATAGGTTCCCCCTTTAATAGAGTTTCCCATAAAGGCTGTTACCTTGCCAATTTTTGGCATCAACAATTTTTTTTTTTTGGCACACTCGGTGGGACTGCTTAAATGTACCTAAATCAAAAGAGGGTGTATGAGCCATCAACCTATTACTAGGCCTCAAACAATGAATAACCCTGGTTTGTTAGTGCCTCCGCTAGTAACATCATGCACCCGAACTCATCTAGTGAACATTCCTATCCCTCCACTAGCCATGTTGCAAGTTGCAAACAAAAATTATCTGGATTGGGATGCTGAAAGTCCCCTTGTAGCACCGGTTGTGCCCACCATTTGGGCCCCTATCCCGGTCTTTTCTTTAAAATCTATACCTAAATTTACCAAGGATGGCTCAAGAAAACCATTCGAACATCTGCAAGATGTGGCAGACGTGTGTTTGGTGCACAAAGTTATAGATCAAAACATTGCGCTAAGGTTGCTGACCATCTCTTTTAGAGGGAAAGCATTAGAATGGTACCACACTCTTCCAACTAAGATCATCGATACTTGGGATCAACTCAGAGATCCTTTCTATGAAATATTCTCGAATGATGGAGACAATTCTTCGTTATACCATCAGCTAGTAACCATAAAATGGTCCCCGTACGAAGCCATGAATGACTTCAATGCCTAGTCCCATACAAATTGAAAGAGGATCCAAACTACTATTCATCTATCGATTGAGTTGGTGTTCATGTTCTACTTGAAATCCATCAATGCGAATATCTCGATGATGATCTAGTCTCTCGGCAGAACTACACTACCAGATGCATACAACATAACAGTCAAGCGAAGAACAATCTGATCGACACTAGAAAGTTGCCACCTCAGCCCATCATGCCTATATTTCCTAAAGTGTCAGTTCCTATGCCCAATCCTCCTTAGTCTATGTACACATATTCGAGCGTTCCACAAAATGTTGTTTCTACATCTGAATCTTCAAAGGATGAGATGAGTGACATAAAAGAATTATTGCGGAACTTAGAAAATGAAGTAACTACTATCAAGCACAACCAGGTTGCTCCTTCAAGACTAGCCTACCAAAATTATCAAGGCGTAAGGCCTTCATACCAACAAAACCAATATCAAGGAGGTGTGCGCACAAATCTGTAGGCTCAGATGACTAACCAGATAATGCAAGTGCCTACTCTACTAGGAGCTACTTAGCCAAGTACAAGTAGAGAGTTGACTGCAGGGTAGAACAACCTCACCAAAGATATCAATCCCTAGTGCTTCTCTTGCGGCGATGCGCATATGCCTCAAAATTTTTTGCATGGAAATTTATAACATAAGGTTTGAAAACAATGCAACCAAGGTGTGGCACCGAGTTCAAGAGGTTATACATATGCCTCTCCCCAAATGGAAAATACGGTGCTTACAACAAAAATGCAAGGAATGTCCTTGGAGCAAGAAAATGACATAACTCCTGACCATGCCCTTTTCTCATGGATGGAAGGAGAAGAGGCAGTGTTCATGTACAAGGAATCCATATCGGAGATGCTACGAGTGTAGTCCAACTACAACACTCGATCAAAAAGGAGATTCACGGGTGAACCGATCACTTTGCAGCCTAGAAGTGTCCTTGACCAATCCCCTGGTCCTTCCACAATTTCTCTGCAACTACAGCTGCACAAGGAAATTTTTATAACCAGGGCTAAAGAACAGAATACTTTGAATCTACCACCATTCAACATGGTTAAAAAAATTGAAGAGATATTTTAATAATGTATACCTTTGGGATATATTAGCTATTCTGGAACAAAATTCATTGTTGTAGAAGGCCCTCTGGGAAGATATGGTTGTTGAACTGACAAAGCAATCACTCAAAGAAAAGGCTGCTCAACCATCACCTCTAGCCAAATTTATCACAAATACTGTAGAAGAGACCTCTATTGAGGTCAAATAAGAGAAGCCAAAACCCAAGCCATTTTTCTTAACTCTCATTATGGGGAAGAAACTGCTAGATAATTCTATGATTGACTCTGGTACTGGCACCACAGTCATGCCCAAGCAGATAGCTGAAGCCTTAGGACTTAGCTTTGAACCCTTAAAAAAGGGGGTTATGCAGCTAGATGGGAACAAAGTCAAAACTGTAGGTGTCATCAAATACCTCACCTTGACTTTATTCTCTTGCCTGAGCATCCCAGTTTTAGAAGATATTATGATAATAGATGTCCCTCCCATGTTCAACCTTTGCTTGTCCTGAGAATTCACTTCAAAGATAGGTGGGTACCTTTCTTTGGATTGGTTGCACCTGATCCTCAAGACCAAGCACGAAGCTAAAATGAAGATAATATCTAAACCTCTGCATTCAGAGCACGTGGCTGATGAAGCCATGATCAACTTTGAAGTTGCTCATACCTCTTTCACCAAGGAAGAAACTTATGGTATCGAGTTACTTGAGGATGAGAAGGTAACTGGAGACCAGACCGATATAAAAGAGGTCCTTTTGAGCGAATACATAGATGCTGATCCTTTCAAAAACTATCATGCTTCTAGGTTGGGAACCTACTTTATCTATGATGAGGATCAAGAGATCCCGAAAGTAGTGAAGAACTCCGCTGTCAATCAAACCTTAGAGGTATGGACATTGCACTTTGATGGTGCAAGGCGCAAGGTTGGCATTGGTGCTCAGATATGTTTAAAATATCTAACCAATGAAGATATTCTCAAGTCTTTCCACTTCTAGTTCGCTTGCTCGAACAATGAAGCTGAATATGAAGGCCTTTTGCAAGGTCTAAGCCTCCCAGAGCGGATGGGTGTCAAGCAAATAATGGTTTCCAGAGACTTCGAACTTATAATTAATCAAGTCAAAAACACCTCTGCTACAAAAGAATGTTTGCATGAGGTCTTATAGACATAGATTCTGGGACCTATTAGAGGGTTTTGAAGCTTTCAACATCCAGGCAGTGCCTCGGGAACAAAATACTGATGCAGATTGCATGGAAACAATAGGATCTCAGTTCGATCTTGCCCTAACCTAATTCATAATAGACACTCTATACGAGTGATTGTTTGAACCTCCATCCTGGATAATTATCAGAGTTGGTAAGTGATCTAAAGTGATGAACACATCACCTCATTCATCCTAAAATTGGGAGAGTTTTCCAATTAGCTTCAGTCGAAGATTGAAGAAGCATATGAAGGGTAGATCAATCAACTAAGATCCAATAAGCTTCTAAAGGGGTTGGTCACTCTCGAGAATCTATTCGAATATGATGATGCAAGGAATGATAGGAGAAAGGTTTTGGTAGACCAAGTAGACTACGTTGATCTCGAGGTCGGAGATGGAAGAAAACTAAAGGTCAAAAAATAAGTTTTGTAGTATGACAAGGATAGGCTCATGCACTTTTGCAAAAATTATGAAGGAGTAGTGGCCTGGTCTTATGATGACCTCAGGGGATATCATCCCGACATCATCCAACACACTATCAAACTAATGGAAAGTGCTAAAGTCGTCCGACAAAAGTAGGGGCCCATAAATCTAAAAATTAAAGCCTTGATGGCGCAAGAGTTAAAAAAGTTGATACAATCCAAGATTGTGTTTCCAATCAAGCACAATAAATGTGTTTCTAACCTTATTTTGGTCTAAAAGAAGAACAAAGAAATTCATCTTTGTGTCAAATTTCATGACCTAAATAGAGCATCACTAAAAGATCATTACCCACTGCCTTCCATGGAATCAATCTTACAGACTGTGGTAGGTTCAGAGATGTTTTCTTTGTTAGATGGATTTTCAGGCTACAATTAGATCTGAGTCAAAGAAGAGGACCAACAGAAGACAATGCTCACTACCAAGTGGGTAATGTTTGCATATGCTAAAATTCATTTCAACCTCTCAAATGCAGGAGCCACTTTCCAACGAGAAATGGATATCACTTTCAATGAACTGATACAAAAAATTATCCTCATCTATTTAGATGATTTAAATGTATTCTCCAAGTCTAAAGATGACCATTTTAATCATCTAGAGGTGGGTTTCAAAAAATTCTAGGAGTTTGGGGTATCCCTAAACCCAAAAAAATGTGTCTTTGGAGTACCAAAAGGAAAATTATTAGGGAATGTAGTGTCCAAAGAAGGAATCACAATTGATCATGAGAGAGTAAAAGCAATCAAGGAACTTCCCCTACTAGTCAACAAAAAGGGAGTCCAATATTTTCTGGGTAAGGTTAACTTTGTAAGCAAATTTATTCATGATTTTGCAGGAATAATTAAACCAATTAACCTAATGTTGAAAAAGGATCAATTGTTCAAATGGAGAAAAGAAGAAAAAGAAGCCTTCATGAAGGTTTAGGATGCCATTTCTTCAGCTACTATACTGGGAAATCTAGACTGAGGACTTCATAATGTATGTATTCAGTAGCAAGACAAGCATCGCTACTATTTTGACTCAAAAGGATAATGAAGGAAAGGGAGAATATCTAATAACATTTTACTCCTGGACCTTAAAGGAGTATGAGACAAACTTCAACTTCATTGAGAGGAAAGCATTCACAATTGTAAAGGGACTCAAGAAGTTTCAACATCTTATCTCTTGCAATAAGGTGATTGTTTATGTCGTGCATTCTAGTGTGCACAAATACATCATGGAAGGAGAAATCACCAAAAAAAGGGCCAATTGAATCACTAAGATCCTTGAATATGACATTGAGGTCAAGCCTACAAGGATTGTCCGAGGAAGAGGGCTGTGTGAATATTTGACGCACGATGAGGAAATGGTGCCTGAAGAAGAGCAATCGAAACTGGTCCTAACAAATTATTTTGAACCTGAAGGCTGTTGGCTGGCAGATAGAGTAAGATTTATGCACATTGGAAAATATCTGTCAGGAATTCTTTCTCAAAAAATAAAATTCTACTAGCTACTAAACAACAAATACTCACTTATTGAATGGGTCCTCTTCAAGAGGAATTTCAATGATGTTTTATTGTAGTGTCACTAAAGAGCAAGCGAAGAGAATTATTGACACCTTCCATAGTATTTTGCAGGTGGAAATTTCTATGCAAAGATCACCACCATTAAAATACTATGCATTGGGTACTTCTTGCCTACACTTTTCAATGACTCATACTCCATGATAAAATCATGCAAAGAATGCCAATTCTTCGCAGGAAGAAGGAAAAATTCTGCAATGCCTCTCAATCCGATAATAGAAGATGATGATTTGATGCAATGGGGGCTAGATTTCATTGGAATGATCAATCCCACCTCTAGCGTGGGACATAAATGGATACTAACAACCACATAATACTTCATGATATGGATTGAAGCCATGCCCCGAAAGAATGGAATAGAGGCAAAAATTGTGGACTTTCTCGAGGGACTAGTAACAAGATTCAACCCACCAAAGACCATCATTTCAGACAATGCCATGGCTTTCCTAGGCTCTAAGGTATGTCAATTCGTACTCACACATGGAATATTCTTGAAAACATCATTGAATTACTACCTGCAGGGGAATGGCCTGGCTGAGTTGACTAACAAAAATTTAGTCCAACTCATTAAAAGGATTGGATCAAATCATGAGGAGTGGAACAAGAATCTTTGGACAACACTCTAGGCAGACCACATAACTCCCAAGCAAGCCCTCAAAACTTCTTTGTATGAGCTAGTGTACAAGAAGGAGGCACTTTTTCCAATCTCAATTGAGAATCCTGCATTACAGTTGCTCAAGTCCCTATAAATTGAAGAAAACGGAGCTATGGACGTTCGGTTGGCCGAGGTACTGGAAGTGCAAGGAAAAAGGGAAAAGGCCGTGATAGCCATGACCAACCACCAACACGTGATTAAGAGATGGCTCAATAAGAATGCCTCAGACCAGGGTGTAAATTGAGGGACCTAGTATTAAAATTCAATGAAAGGATTGTGAAGCCTGGCCAACATGGAAAATTTGATAGTCTATGGGAGGGCCCTTTCAAAATAATTCAGTGCAAAAAACACAATGCATTTGAATTGGAGAACATGGAACAAGAAGCATTGGGTATTCTAGTTAACGAAATTCACCTAAAATTGTTTAATTAAGCTTCGGTTATTCTGCCTATGTAAATATATATGTGAATATTATAATTATTTTCCATTGTGTTTTGCCGACCGGTCTTTCAATAAACTCCACAATGTAGGAAATAGGGAAATTCATGGAACCCATTATTGCAAAGAATAGAGAAAAGAAGAATGAAATCATTTGCGAAGAATTAAAATTGACCCATATTGCAGAAACACATGGAAAAGAGACAAGAGGTTTAAAATAAGTGGTATATTATATATTCATATACTTTGATAAATACATTTCAAAGTGGCTCTAAGGCCATATGTTCAAAAGTATGTCTATATATTATGCAACTTCTATATATATGTATGAGAATTCCTTTTCCAGGAATATAAATATACAAAAAGCTAAAAAACTATTTGAAACTTTAATTTTCGGGAACATGAGTATTGTTGTCACTAGCAGGAAGGTTGTCACTAGTAGTAATGGGGCTAGAAGCAACAACATCAAAACAAAGAACAAGTGGCGAAGGGAACAAGAGGTTCCTAAAATCCATGTACCGGTCCACGTCATAAAATAGCACCACATTATAGCAGTGAAACAAGAAGTGACATGCACGGGTAGCTCTCTTACGATGCTCAACTTGTGAGAGAAGCTGAAACCCACTAGAGAATGGAACCCATGGTACCACTATGTCCTCTTCAATGTGCCTTTGTAGATCACTTGTAATAGGAAGACTCGGGCCATAGACCGCATTGCACACTACCTCTCTGAGACCACCAAGGTATTTCTTCAGAAAAATTTGGAGAGTTAGATGTAGAAACATACCTTTGGGGGACCTAAATGTTAAGAAGTGATGCAATGAAGTGAGAGATAATATATGTGATCACTCTGTAATTGTCCTCATATTTAATACAGTCCCTCCCTAGAACCCATTTCATGGCTATGATTGCTAGAGAATGTTTATTCTTTGTCATCCTCTTCAGTCACCTACTTGAAATCTCACCTAAAAATGCGGTCTATGAATTACTACCAACTAGCCTAATTGGAGTGTTCATGGTACCAAAATCTACTCAGCTGCCTAGGACTAGCTCTATGCAAACTCAAATCCTACTCAACTACCTAACAATAGTCCCAGCTAATCACCTAACACCAATTTTTATATTTCGGTAAGTTTAATTTCCCTACTGTCTTAGGGCCTATTTATAGAAATGTCTAAGGTAGCTGCATGCCATAAGCATTATGCTAATTGAGTGTTAACTCGAAAAACCCCACCAAAGGCTAGCTCAAAATTCCCACCTAGTTGCGTCTATAGGTAAGAATTGTTGTGTGCAAGATTAAGGAGCGGTAATTAATTAACACAAGTTGCTAGCAGTCCCAAGTGATCATTCATACAGATGAGTGCTCAGGTGTCACGCTGTAGGAAATTTCAATCTCCAAGGTAGGATACAAATATTTTCAAAGTACTCATTACATCTTTGGAATAATTATTCCTTTTTGGATATTAATTTCCAAAGCATGCAAAGGGTTCATATGCTTGCAATCATCGGCTCAATTTCCCAAGAAAATCATGTCGAAGGACATGATCAGTGATGTAATTATGAATTCTTGTCTTTTCAAAAGGGTAAGTAATTGATTTTGCATGGGCAAGAAGGTTGGTGCTACATGCCGAATTTAATGCAGAAAGGAAACTGTTGTCTACCGGTTTAAGGCAGAAAATCAAAGAAAAGGCTAAGTATTGCATACAAGAGCTAAACAGAGCAAAAATATTCATGAGTACGCAAAGGGATTTTTAGTGCAAAATTATTGAGAAAACTAGGTGTGGTGCAAATAGCAACAAAAGAGCTAAGTGCAGAGGTAATTGTATGAGATTCATTGCTCTAGTGTGAATTGAACCCAAAATGAAGGAAAAAATTCATCTGGTTTTGCATTCAGAGCCTTTCATTGTGTTTTAGGTTTCATTCATACCATATGAGTGTGCTTTCCGAGCAGAAGCTTGCAAAAATGAAGGCAGCCCAAAGTTCTCAAACAAAAACACATGGAAAAGAAACAAAAAGTTTATATGATGCCATGCATGCAACACCATCCGCCTATGTCTTCAAAAATGTACGTTATGCTTTGCTTGGTATACTAGAGAAGCTAGTGTGGGTGAATATAAAGGTTGCAGAAAAAAAAAGACCCACAGAGACCAGAGCCAAATTAAGGAGGAATGGGATAATATTCATGATCCTATCCTTGAGAAGAACCCTAAGACTCTTAGGGAGGTAGCCTGTGAGAGGATGAATAGGTATAGGGACCTAGATTCCTTGGCGCAGAAGTGTTGGTTTAGTTGGCTTCCATAATATATGGTCCCATTTGTGCACTACTACCCGAAACTGGTCGATGAAGCCATCAAGAATTTTAACCCAGGTACCAGCACCATCGAGGGTTAGGAGCTAAGGGTGAATGTATGAAAAGAGGCTATTTGGGACATGTTGTGCATTCCAGAACGAAGCTCCAAAGTAGAAAGGATAGAGTCATTCACTCCAACAAAGGGAGAGATCATAGGGAAAACCAAAGATTTTTCTCTGGATTTTTATAACAAAGAAACCCAAAGGTCCAAGGATGATTAGAATAAATGGATACTAATCCCGACAGTGCATAAAGCCTTCAATGCAAACATGAAGGATTTATTCGCAATGATGGCATTTTTTTGCAACCTGGACACTGACAGATATGTTCAAGAATTTCAACTAGGCTTGGGGTTTCAGTTGTGAATAAAACATTATATTTTCTGGTATGACTTCGTAGAATTCCTTGTCGAGGAGATGCTAAGCCAGATAGCGGAGTACAAGACACAACAAAGGTTCAGGTTTCCTTCCTTCCTCACCCACATTTTTTTGCATCAGAACCCCAAATTCTTCAAAAGGCATGTGGGGTTGGCCATATTTGATGAAAATCAACAAAAAATGCCAGTTTTTGTATGGACTCCTCTTCTCTCCATAACCTATGATTATTACACATTTTTAGATTATTTCTTGACTCTAATTCTACAAAATTTGAGGGAGGATGGCGGTATTTTACAGATCAAATTGAACTAGACAAAGTACATGCATAATTTCACTCTGAAATGTGACTAGTTTCTGGGGGAATATTTAACTTTCATCTGGATGCGTGGATTCACTAGGGAACCATTCCGACTTCTGACATGTCTCATAAACTTGATACTAGCCCTTGATATGTTCCACTAGGTATCAATTATTGACTTCACCTTCTACGAAGGGAAAGCCAAGAAGAGAGGATTTTTTGGCTGCCCACTGAGCTTTAAGACGGCGATCATGGCTAAGAAGCAGGAGCATGACTTGCTAGAAGTGAAGTTGAATCATATGGGGTTAGTATGGGTTTGTGATAAATGGAATTACAAATCCAATAATGACCTACCAAAAGAATATGTCAAGGTAACACACAACCCCCAACTTTACTGGGAGAAGCGGTGGAATCTGCTAGAGGATGCAAATGACCTATTGGTGGACCTAGTCCATATTCCAACCAGAGATAATTGACCACCCTGGCTGAAGTTCTACTTCACATCAAGAAAATATAATGAGAAGAAACAAATCGGGGCTACTCTTCGCAATAATTTGACAAAGAATTACAACTGGAACAAAGAGAAAATTAAGGATTTCTAGATTTACTGATAGGAAATCTAGCACACTGAGGCCCCTTATGATAGCATAGAGATGGATGGCAATTTTGATAAATTGTGGAATGATGAGCATCCTAATTTCGACACAAGTAATGAGGACACTGACCTAGAGGAGGCTAAAGCATGTATTGGGGAAAGAATGGAGGAATAGGAAATGGAGGTTCAAACAACCCTTGGTGCAATAGAAGGGGAAGGAAAATAAGCAGCCTATCAAGGTTTCTTGAAATGTACAGGTAAACATATCATGTGTGAGGGCTTAACTTACTCACACTTGGACCACAAAGAGTAACAGAACCACACAACAACAACATTTAGAGACCGTAGTGGTGGAAGACTCACCACCTGTCAAATGACAACACACTGAAGCATCTTCTGGAGAGTGTTCGTAGGAGCCTAAGGGAGGCCAAAAGCCTACAATGAGCCAAGGATCAAAATCATCTACACCGTAGGTATCTTTTGTTCCCTCTTCTCTTGCTTCACAATCTTTGGTAACTCATGTTGTTTCCACAACGCCCCTCACTTCGAGCGTTGGCCCCTCCTTTTCTACCTCTGCTTCAATGGTCGTGGGAGATTTCACATAGCTCTCCCAAATGATACCATTTTCCTTTACTCCTTCGTGAAATTTTATGCCTTTTGCCTTGAACCATTCCATGTCCACCAGGGCCTCACATTTTTCCTCTATGGCCATTATTAATACCTTTCTTGCTACTATTGTGTCATTCCCAATCTAGTTTTCCTAGTAGATGGAATCTGCCATGACACCACTTCCCTCGAGTCCTCTTACTGGTTCAAAAATTAGGCTTTGGCATATCCCTCCTTTCTCTCCTCAAACATTTAGTCTTCTGAGGAAGAAATCACCAAGAATCGCTACCCTCTCATTCCATTTTGCAATTCCTCTTGGTGCACCTTTTGCAGGTGGGCTCATTAGATCGCCAAAAAAAATCTTATCGGAGGGTGATAAAACTAAACAGAAACAAGCAATCTAAGTCCAAAAACAAAGAGCCAAAGATGCTAAAAAGCCAGCTGAGCTGAAAGTGCAGACTATTTTCAATGAGGCCCAACGATCACTACATTTTGTGACTATGTACCTGTTTTTCATCAAACCGCAAGGAGAGATGCAACCAGATGATTACAATATGTATTCCATGGGGCTCGATCTAAGAATAGCCCGACCACATGAAAAAGTTGAGCTCATGGAGGAGACTCAGCATGTGGTGACCACTGAATTTCTCAAGTTTGGTTAGAATCTGAAGAAGAGAGAAGAAGAATTGAGAATTATCAAGGAGAAAGTCAAGGTTCTGGTAGCAAAAGAAAAGGCGAGGGATGCTGAATTTAAGCACCTATCATAACAAGCGAAGATAGAGCAGGCTAAACTCCAGGAGGAACTTGCAAAGTTCCAATCCTTTGACCCAAATTGGTTACTAAACTACAACGGAAAAACCAAGGATATCAAGACTAGTTGGCCCTAGTGGAGCAAGAAGTGCAACCAAAAGATGAGGAGTTTCACTGCCAACATGCTTAACTAGAATAAAAAGTGCAACAAAAGGATGCAGACTTTGATGTCCAACATACTCAACTGGAAAATGAGATCCAGGAAATGAAGTCTTTCCTTGAGAGGGAAGCAACAAACAAGGAACGAGTCGAAGCAAGCTAGATCACAAAATCGAGAGTCCTGCAAGGACAACTCACTGCAGCAGACCAAAAGATTGCAAAGCTAGTGAATAATATGGGATTGATGGATGCAAAAATTGGCCTTTTGAAGAGCTCCACCCAACCTCCTTCTGCCCTGTTTGACCTCCTTCAAGTAGCCTAGCGGCTATATGTTTCATACTGGGAAAAGGTTAAGGCCATCTACCTGACCCTCTAGCTGACACTCCAATTCATGGCAGAGGCAACAAGTTTAGGCAGGGAGGTTCACGAAAAGGTTGAGCGTTTCCCAAAATCCATCACAGAGAGGGTCCCTAAAGCCAAAAGATTGTTGGATAGGATATACATAGTCCCAAATGAAAATCTGGAAAACATAGGGATTGGAGACCAAAATGCCACTACCAAAATAGCTAACAAGTTTATCCACTTCCACACAACTATCCTCAATGCCAATGATTGCGATGCAACATTGGAACAAACCATGAGTAGTATGTGGGAAAAGTTATCCTAGCTAACTCAGATGGGCTTACCTTCCCCGTTTCTTCTAGATGAATCGATTGGTATGACAAAGCATATTACGATGAATATTGAAGAGAAGCAGCAAGATGCATCCACTTTTTAGAGCTTTAGTAAACCCATTACTGTAAAAGATATCGAGGGCGTCACCCATCCAATAGTGCGGCTACTTTTCCAACTCGAGTCCTGGGCCGGTCTATCCATGAAGTTGCCATACAAAAAAATGATCAATCTACACAAAGCATAAGAAAACCTACGCGACATATTGACTCCATCCGAGGTCAAATGGATGCCTCTGCAGACCGCTCTCTCCAAGCTCTGATTGTGTCACCCACTGGATAAGACTCTGGTCTACGAACCAATTTTTTTTGGGTTCCTCATTCTGTAGGCGAAATGCCCCTAGTAGTTACCAAAAGATGTGAATATAAATTTCCCCAAGCTCCCTTTGGGTGATTTTTATTTTTGCTAAAGTATCAGCCTGTGCCCCATTTTTTGAACATTATCGGGCTCTTTTTGCAAAAGCTTCATCTGACAACTGCCACGTGTCTGCCAAGCACTCTTTTCAGAGATTTATTGCTTCGCTTTCCTAATGGCTCCTGCCATGCTTCCACGTGTCAACATCATGCACACTTCAAGGCTACTTCCCTTCGCTTCCCTATCGGGTACTGTCTATGTGCCATGTAGCATCAGTCTACATACACTCCTTGGTGGTCCCCACCAACAACATCGTTTGTAAGGAAGACCTCCACGTGTCTTCACAATGCAATTTTTCATCACAAAGAAGGAGGAATGAACCAGAGGCCCCAACCTATTGCCACATGGATCTTCTGAGGACTTCATCATGCAAGAGTAGGGATCAAGCAATAGTTTTGCCAGGATTTCCATGTCTTCTAACGACCTTCATGAGTGAGCGACACATGTCTACTGAAGAGTTGTTTCTTCAATGCTAGAACCACTGCCATCTTTCAGAGGGGATGCATATGTTCCAAAGGTGACTACGTGCACGGATCAAGTCTTCTTATGTTTCCATGTATTCTAATGGCCTAGGAAAATCATTGTTGTGTTGAGGAATATTTTCTGTTATCGACCCGCCAGGTGGTGGGATTTTTCCCTATAAATACTACTTCTTTCAAAGAAAGGGTTCAAAACTTACAAGAAAATTTGTGGAAAGACACCAGGCCTTTGTATTGTTTTAGATTATTGCACAAGATTCATAGACTGTGCCATTGTTTGGCCTTTCTGTTTCTTGACTATTTGATAAAGCTCTATACTGTGCCATTATTGTATTGAGTAATTTGTTCGTAGACTTCTATAATTTTAATATAAGCTTGCTGATTAAGACCATGTCTTCGACTCTTGTTTTCAGTAGATGTATGGAAGTTATTTTATGTCATTGAATAAGTTGTTCAGATTTCCATTTTGATTTCTGTTGTTCTGGAACATAGCAGATTGTTGAACGACCCTTAAATCATATCTCACAGATAGGTTTATCGTGCCCATATCTACTTCTTGGAACATCGCCTTAGATTAGATTTTATTTTACATTTGTTTCCATCTACCCTTTTCGACCCCCTAAATTACAGAAGAATCTAGCTTCTTTAAAAACCCAGAGGTCACTCAGTTTATTGCAATAGGTCCCCCCTTTAACTAAGTTTCCCATAAAGGCTATTACCTTGCCAATTTTTGGCATCAACAGGGCACAACCCAACTAAGAGTTGGAAGAGGCAAAGGAAATATGTCAAGTCCATTCCAAAGTACCTGCACAATATTTTGGGGCATGATGTAGCTGGAGTACTAGCTGGAAGAATGGTTCTACAACAACCATTATTTGTGAGCATTGAGCTTACAAATTATCTAGTGGGGTGTTTGATGAAGGAACACCCCTATCCCATCTACAATCCTATTCCAACCATAAATATTCTATGCTTATTTTCCTTTGTGTGTTCAAGTTTTCATGTTCTTGGCTGACATGATGGTGGTAGCGTGTTGCAGATCCTTATGGATTAATTTTTTAATGTTTGGCATGTTCGAGGATGTTGAAATTGAGGTCTTCATTATGATGTGACCAACTTAGGTTTGTGCGCATTGAGATTTGTTCATGAATTGGGTCAACAGTTTGTGTTCATCTATTATTTATTTGTGGCTGATAGAGTTGTTAATGTAAATTCATATAGCGGATATATAAGAGCGATTGTTTCCTCATTTTGAAGTATGCTTGGTGAATGTATGCGAAGTGTGAATGCGAAATGTGCAAATAAAGATTAGATCATTCAATTTCAGAGCAGAGTGTGAATAAGATTGAGTGAAGTGTGAATAAGTGTTTCTATGCCTAACCAGAACTATCATCAGGCTTTTGAACAAGATAATTTATAATTTCAACCTCATCATCTGAGGGTGATCCCACAAAGATGGTTTACAATTTCTAGGAGATTCTAATTTTTATTGAAATCATTTTTTATAGAAAATATAATGATTTAATTCTTAAAAAGTTCCATTTTAAGGATTTCAATTGAAGAGGGTTTGATCAAACCACCTTAGATCAAACCCCCTTGGATAGAACCCCGCTAGTTTTAAACCATACTTACAATGGAGTCTCCTTTAAACCTATCAAACTGCTGATAAAAAATCACTTTTGATTTACCTTTTGGGGGTTCAAATGAGATCATTTAAAATTTATTTGAAATGATCATGGAATTCCTTAGAATGAGCTATGCAATGAATATAATTTTAATATGTTTTAGTTTTATCATGTATGCATTTTTTTAGTTTTATTAAACATAGGGTTTTCACTGAAAATCAAGCTCTCTATTCTGCACATGTGGAAAAATAGTAGATTATCAAAATAATTTTTAAAAAAATATGTTCATATTGGGTATTGATGTGGCTTTAATATGAGATGGATTTAATATGATTGTTTTATGTAAGGTAGTGAGCCTTCCCTTCTAAGTAGTAAGCTCTAGGAAGTGTGCCTGAATGCATGTGCATTCCTTATTCATTTTCATTATACTTCTAATAGGGTATAATATTGTGGACTAACATCCACCGTGGTTTTTCCCCTAACAGGGTTTCCACGTATAAAATCTTGGTGTTCATGTGTTTCTGATGTGTTGTTGATTCATGATTTGATTATTAATTATCAGATATGAGATTAAAGGTTAATAAGGTTGAATAAGTATTAAATTCTATGTCAAATGATTCACCCCCCCTCTCAGTTGTCTATCCTTGTTTTTCCAACAATTGGTATCATAGCAGGTTCCTCTGAAGAATTTTAATAGCTTGAGGTGATCCGATATGGCATCATAAAAGAAGGATAGTCCCAGATTCAATGGTATAAATTAATCTCTATGGAAGGTCAAAATGGAGTGTCATTTGAAGTGTATTAGTGAACCTTTCTAGAAGATTACAAAGAACATATATAATATTCCTCAGAATTGTTCCTCTACTCCTGATGAGATCAAAGAAGCTAAAACTAATATTAGAGCTATATAAGCATTACTAAGTGCTTTGATAGATTCAAAGATGACAAATGTGATAGGTCTAAAGACAACATATGAGATTTGGAAGAACTTGGAAACATTGTATGAAGGAGATGCACAAGTGAAGATTGCTAAGCTAACAAGTCTGAAAGGAAAGTGGGAGAACTTGAAGATGAGAGAAGATGAAAACATTGTTGCTTTCATGCAGAAGGTAAATGAACTAGTGATGGGTATTAGGTGTGCTGGTGGAATTATGGAAGAAGATGAGATTGTGGCTAAAGTGCTCATATTAGTGCCTACTTCTTACAAAATGAAAGCTCATGCTATTGAAGAACTCATAACAGTAACAAATGTGACAAGAGACATGATGATTGGTAAACTAGCTGCCTTTGAACTAAGCATTTTTGGTGAATCTACTCCTAAGATGGAATCTTCATTTAAAGCTACTATATCCGGAAAAAGCCAACAAAGATATGATCCGGGAGAAAGTTCCAGAAAAAACATTCAAATCTAAAGATGAGATGAAACGTATTGAAGATGAAGAAAGAGAGCTAGAAGAGCTGGAAGAATTGATTGTGAAAAGAGAAGCCAAAGGACAAGGTAAGTATAAAGGAAAGATTCCTATTGAATGTTTCTCTTGTAGTAAGATAGGTCATTTTGCATCAAGGTTTCCTGAAAGAGTTTCTAAGTACAAACCTTACAAGTCTAGATTTCAAAAGAAATGTTATTATGCTGAAGAAGGTGCTACTAATGATGAATCCGATAAAGAAAATGGAAATGAAGATGGATGGGTATTCATTGCTATCAAGGAAAATAGTACGGTGTCCACTGAATCTAGTAACAATCAAAATATTGAGAAAGCTCTTCCAGCCATAATTGATGAAAAGGATGAGTAGGTGATTGACATCGGATGCTCACATCATATGAATGGTGATAAAAGAAATTTCATAAGCTTGGAAAAATGTGATGGTGGTGTTGTAAGATTTGGAGATAACAATGCTGGTGTGATTTGTGGCAGAGGCACTATTTCTCTTGGTGGTAAATATAATATTGATGATGTCCTTTATGTTGAAGGATTGAAGCATAATTTGTTGAGTTTTGGATAGATGGTAGACAAGGGATACAATCTTCAATTCAAAGATGGAAAATGTAGGATATTGGGAAGCTCTAGAAATGTAATTGCTTCAGGTACAAAGACAAGAGGTGACATTTTTTAGTTAAGTGCTGCCAGTGAAATTTTTTTAATTGCTCAAGTTGATGTAAGATAGTTATGGCATAGGAGGTTGTGTCATGTGAATTTTTATAACATTGTCAAAGAAATCTCCACTCAAGCAGTCAAAGATCTACCTAAGTTAGTGAACCCTACTAACATTATATGTAAGGAATGTCAGATGGGAAAGCAGGCAAGAATTTCTTTTCAGAGAAAACAACATCATTATAATGGAGTACTGGATTTGGTACATACTGATCTATGTGGTCCATCCAGAATCAAAAGTCTACAAGGAGAAAGGTACTTTATGTTGCTTATTGATGATTACTCTAGGATGATATGGGTTGCTTTCTTGAGAGAAAAACATGAAGCACTAGAAAAGTTCAAATGTTTCAAAGCTATGATAGAGAATGGGCCAGTTCTGAAGGTTAAATGCTTAATATCAAACAGAGGTGGAAAATTCACTTCCTAGGAGTTCAATTCATTTTGTGAAGAGAATGGAATCAAAAGATAGTTATCTACTCCCCGGACCCCTCAATAGAACAAAGTTGTTGAGAGAAAGAATAGAACAATTATAGATGCTGCTAGAACTATGATGTTGGAAGGAAATGTTCCTCATATCTACTAGAGAGAATTTGTAAGCACTTATGTATACACTATCAACCAGGTAAATTTTAATGGTAATTCTGGTAAGACTCCTTTTGAGCTGTGGTTTGGTTATAAGCCTACTGTTAAGTATTTCAAAATATTTGGAAGTAGATGTTATATCAAGAGAGATGAAGATATTGGCAAGTTTGATGCTAGAAGTGATGAAGGAATATTTTTGGGTTACTCTACTAAGAGCAAGGCCTATTGATGCTACAATAGAAGATTGAAGAAAATGGTTGAAAGTGAAAATGTCAGAGTTGATGAAGACACTGTTAGATCATCTAGATACTATGGATATGATTCAGATGACCAACAAGATAGTACTGATAATGGAAAGAATGTGCAGACACATAATCAGGTTCAAATTGTTCTGGTGAATCAAGAGAATCATGAAGGAGAAGCTAGTGGAAGTGGACAAGAGAGAAGAAAAGAACCTGGAATTAGAGAGAATCCCAAAGTCCCAAGGTATGTAAAGCTAAATCATTCTAAAAATCAAATTATAGGAGACAAGAACAAAGGTGTGCAGACTAGAAGGAGAATTGCAGAAGAGTATTGCCTGATTTCCAAAATTGAGCCTAGCAATATCAATGAAGCATGTAAAGATTAATATTGGATGGAAGCAATGAAGGAAGAACTGATGTAGATAGAGAAAAATGATACATGGATTCTTGTTCCCAAACCTCAAGATAAAAATTTGATTGGAAGAAAATGGGTCTTTCAGAATAAGCTGAATGAACAAGGTGCAATGGTCTGAAATGAAGTAAGACTGGTATGTAAAGGATACTCACAGATGGAAGGTATTGATTTTGAAGAAACCTTTGCCCATGTTGCCATAATTGAAGCTGTAAGGTTATTTCTTGCTAATGCTACTTTTAAGAATTACAAAGTCTATCAAATGGATATGAATTCAACATTTCTGAATGGTGAATTAGAAGAAGAAGTTTATGTTGAGCAACCAGATGGATTTCAACTGATTGATGAAAAAGACATGGTTTTCCGATTGAAGAAAGCACTGTATTGACTCAAACAAGCCCCTAGAGCCTAGTATGCTAGACTAGATAAATTCTTGTTGAAGCTTGGATTCAATAAAGGTACTGTTGACAATAATCTGTATTTCAAGATGGATAAGGATAAAGAGTTGATTATTGAAGTATTTGTTGATGACATTATTTTTGAAGGTGATGATGAATTATGCATAAAGTTTGCTGATGAAATGAAAAGTGAGTTTGAGATGTCAATGATTAGAGAGCTGAAATTATTCTTAGGATTGCAAATTACTCAGCTAGATGATGGAATCTTCATAACTCAGTCCAAATATGTAAGAGAGTTACTGAAAAAGTTTGGCATGGAAGACTCAAAACTAGTTGGTACACCCATGGTAAACGAATACAAGTTAACACAAAATGATGATTCTCCTAAATTTAATCAAACAAGGTATAGGTCAATGATTGGTGGATTACTCTACTTGACTTAGACCAGACCAGACATTATGAATGTTGTATATATGGTTTCTAGATATCAAGCCGATCTGAAGGAATCACATGTGACTGCAATAAAGAGAATTTTTAGATACTTGAAAGGAACAATTGAATTTTTTATATGGTATCCTAAGGATGGTGATCTTACTCTTAATGCCTTTACAAATGCAGATTGGGAAAGAGATGTGGATGACAAGAAAAGTACAAGTGGTGGGGCATTCTTCTTGGAGAAGAATTTGGTGTCTTGGCTAAGTAAAAAGTAGAATTCCATTTCCTTATCTATTGCTGAGGCAAAATATATTGCTGCTGCAAACAATTGTACTCAAGTAATGTGGATGAAGTAGATGCTGAGAGATATCAAAATTGAGTATAATGAGCCTATTGTTAAATTTTGTCATAACTCAAGTGCCATAAACAATTCCAAGAATCTGGTGTTACATGCAAAGACAAAATATATATCTATCAAGTATCACTTTTTGAGAGACAAAGTGAGTGATAAAGAAGCCAGATTGGAATATGTGCTCACTAAGGAAAAAATTGTAGATATCTTTACTAAAATTTTCCTAAGGATACTTTTGAGTATCTCAGAGGCAGGTTAGGGGTGATTTCCCCTCCTAATTTGAACTAAGATGCAATTTTTTACATCAATCTGTGCACTCATAGTCATATCTTGTTTCAAATTGATGTTGTGGTGGTTGCTACTCAGGGGGAGTAGTCAAATGATTCAAATATGTGGTTCAAAGCTTGTGTACCTTTTCCATTGATGTCAAAGGGGGAGAAGAGTAATGTGAAAAAACTTTGAGGAAGAAAGGGGGAGAAGAGTCATGAAAGAAGAGTAATGTAAGAGGGAGAAGAATAGTATGAGAAGGAGACTGTTGGAGAAGAGCTAGTTGTGTTGATGGTATTTTTCACATCATGTATTGCCATCAATGCCAAAGGGGGAGATTATTGGATGTTGTGGTTGTGTTGCTGATATGTGGTTGTCATTGATGTCAACACTATTAACATTGATGATTCTGAAGACTGTATATGTCGAGGATATTGAGAAAATTAGAATAAATATGTTGCAGGCAATCTGTGAAGCTATGATGATTAGAATGGTGGAAAGTTTTTTTTTGTTATTAAAAATTCATGCATTAAAGGGTTTGTTGCTGAGCCTATCTAGTATGTTCTCCAGAAGTTTCTGTGGTACGCATCAATATTGGAGCGAGTTATGAGTTTCTGAGTTCCTACAACTATTTTGTTACTGTAGCAGGTGTTTCTAGAAATAGAGAATGCAATTTTGGTAAATTAAGTTGTTGTGTATGCTCCTATGATGATCAGTGATGTTTCAAGATCATGTTCTATCATTGTGGTATGTTCGCATTGATTGGTGTGTTCATGATCAAAGATTTTTCCTTTGTGTGTTCAAGTTTTCATGTTCTTGGCCGACATGATGGTGGTAGCGTGTTGCAGATCCTTATGGATTAATTTTTTAATGTTTGGTGTGTTTGAGGATGTTGATTTAGGTCTTCATTATGATGTGACTGACTTAGGTTGGTGCACATTGAGAATCGTTCATGAATTTGGGCCGACAATTTGTGTTCATCTATTATTTATTTGTGGCCTACAAAGTTGTTAATGTAAATTCATATAGTGGATATATAAGAGCGATTTTTTTCTCATTTTGAGGTATGCTTGGTGAATGTATGCGAAATGTGTGAATAAAGATCAGATCATTCGATTTTAGAGTAGAGTGTGAAGAATATTGAGTGAAGTGTGAAGAAGTATTTTCTATGCCTAACCAAAACTATCATCAGGCTTTTGAAGAAGCTAATTTCTTAGTTCTACCTCATGAGATGGATTTAATCTGATTGTTTTATGTAAGGCAGTGAGCCTTCCCTTTTGAGAAGTGAGCTCTAGGCAGTGTTCCTGAATGCATGTGCATTCCTTATTCATTTTCATTATACTTCTAATAGGGTATAATCTTTTGGACTAACATACACCGTGGTTTTTCCCCTAACAGGGTTTCCACGTATAAAATCTTGGTGTTCATGTGTTTCTGATGTGTTGTTGATTCATGCTTTCATTGTTAATTATCAAATTTGAGATTAAAGGTTAATAAGGTTGAATAAGTATTAAATTATGTGACAACTAATTCACCCCCTCTTCTCAGTTATCTATCCTTATTTTTCCAATAGGTTCAAATATTCACATGTAAAAAATATTTCTTTAATACTAGTTACATACCCATGGAATCGATGACATAAATAAATAGGGGTCTCCAGGAATGGTGCAAGTATTATCAAAACTTGGACCCTAAATTTATGTCATATTCATTCTACTAATTTAGTTATTCTTATATTTTAGAATAGAATTTAATAAACAAAAGTAAATAAAATTGCTAAAATTTACTTGAGTATCAGTACCAAATGTTTCATTCAAAAAGGTATATGCCATAGCCATCTATTGTGCAACTGATGTATCATGTGTAGTTGCATCTTGAGTACTCTCATGATCATATGTGCAAACAATGCTGCAAGAGTCATAAAAGTGGACTGGAACTTTGGGCCTAAAAGACTTGCTCACATTAGGCTCTACTAGAGGCCTCACATACTATATAAGGCTCTGACTGAGCAGTCTAATTGAGTCCAACATGTCCACATCAACACTGTCCTTCCCAATGGAAGGAACAATCACATGCTCCAGCATATGTCTAGCCAAGGGTATCGATTCTAGTTACAGATCACATCGTGTCCCCACTCTGTCATGTGTGGAGCCCCCGCCTCTACCCTAAAAATCTAGATAGTCAAAATAATTTAGAATCTTATTGAGGAAAAACTTACAATAGAGTTTCCTCAAAAAGTACTATGGGATCTTATAGTTATTGGATGGAGGTTGGTTAAAAACTATCCACCACCTATCCGAAAAATTATTTTTTATTCCTTTATGGTGGCACCAATGGATGGGGAACCTCCTGCATGTAACTAATAAAGGTTGATTGGTTCTTGGGTTCATGAAAAGGGCACACAAGTTAGGTTTAGTAATTCTCTCTTTCTTCACTTGCACATACACAAGTTTTTTTGCATAATTTTTTTTTAATTCCTCTCTCTTATTTGACCAAAAATTAAGCTGTGTATTCATGGATCCTACATGAGATACAATATAGAATGTAGGGATTCGACAAGGCCTCTCTTATGAGGGTATTTTGATGAAATATCATTTAACCTTGCAATCAATTCTTTAAATTCTTTTTTGTTGTTTTCTATTTGATCTAGAATATTTTGTTGTGTTCCTATGGGTTGTCTATGAATTGAGGGAGGAATTTGATGTTGTTCTTATCCATGAGGGTCTTCATGAGGAGGTGATTGATAATTTTCAATATTTGGAGTTGGAGATTCATTTCCTAGAAATTAAAAGAATTTTTAATTAAAAAACCTAATTCAATGTACAATTTAATTCAAACTTGAAACTAAAAATGATATACATACCTCTTCCATGTCTATGATGTATTGGCGACATCCATGTGAAGATTCACAAGCTCTAAGAGAAAAAAATGGATTACATTTGGCAAGTTTGGGTTGTGTAGACACTGAAAATTGGTATAGGCCTGTGAATACCACTTTCGACATAATTTTCCAATGTCTATGATCATGATTAAATAATGTTAATTATTTAATTATTTCCTAAACACATCTTTCTTCTATTAATTAAATAAATTTAATTATTTAATTAATTCATTATGACCCTTATTCAACTCTGATTAATTAAATAAATCATATTTATTTAATTACGTTGCTAATTAATTAATTCCCTTTCTGAATTAAATAATTTATTATTTAATTTACCTCTTATCATATTTTGACTATAATTAAATATTATTTTCGAAGTATTTAATTATTCAATTAACCTTTTTAGTCATTTAAATAAATTATTATTTATTTATTTAATTAAATAATTTCAATTTTCAAATGTTGAATTAAATTAACATTTAATTCATAATTAATTATTTTTGTCACATTCTTCTATCGTCTAGTTAACTAATTATTTACTCACCATCTAACTCGAAATCTATTTAAATCCATCAGTTATCTCCGGATTTAATATCTGACCGTCTCTGTGAAAATGACTCTTTGTCACAACCAGTCAATTAACTAGTTCTAACTCATATGCATGAACATATTTATTAATTAAATATATTTATTTAATTAATTAATTCATGTGTGCATTCGAAGAGATCATTTTGCAAGTTCTAACTTTATCCTTTTCATTCAAAGTCTAATTCTTCTACTTTCAAAGAATTTCAACTAAAGATTAAATCATTTATTTAATCTTGAACTCTTATTCATTCTATTTTCGAACAGTCTTAACACCAAATTAAATTATTATTCTAATTTAATCTTTATCGTGCAGAATTTACCAACTCACATTTTAACTGACACATAACTCAATCACATGACATTCAATAATCTCGATCATTAATCTCTCTTTCGAATCTAAGCCGATCATTCGAAAACCAACTTTCTATAAATTGGCTGATCTTTGGCATTATTCCTCCTCCCGAAATCAATACACTTTTTGGAAGAACTTAATCTTCGATATTTTTCTTAGACATACATCAAGGCTAGGCTTGAATACATACTGAAAAATATGAGGGCAAGAATACCAACATGGAAAAATGGAGAAGGACAATCAAGATAATTCAAGGAAATGGATTAATATTTGGTGAGACTATTCTATGTTTTACGTTATTTTCTTTTTAATTCATTTGGTTCATTCTTTGTTGTTTGATTTAGATTTATGCATGTTTAGATTAATTATATTTAACCATCTTACCGTGCAACATTCATTTTATCTATGTTACAGGTTGAGCAGAGGAAAAAAATAGGACATGAAATGGTGAAAATGTAGAATGAAGGTAAAGGAGTCAGTTTTTTTATTCACTTTTATCATTTGGAAAGCACCAAATTTGGTTCTCGCAAAACGTGCAATTTCATTCAAAAATGGAAAAGTGACACCTTTTTTGTGTCACTACTTGGTGCACATACCTTGAAAAAAAGAGGTAATTTAAAAAATTATATTCTTTGGTTGAGGTGACCTAACTTTCTAGATAAAGTGTTGATGATCTTAATGATAGTTTGGATTACCTAGGCGAGTCAAGTAATTATGAGTCCGTCTATTTTGATCTTGACATCAAACCAATTTGTTCTAATGATAATGTCATATTTGTTGATCAAAAAATCCAATTTGATCATGGGAAAATTTAGTGGGCCCAACGTACATGTAATGAAGAAGAAGAATTGGCCTATTAGGTGGCTTTGAAGATAAAAAATATGTAGGCCATTCAAATTGTTTGCCTTAGATGAATATTTATTCTTGGAAAAATCATGCAACTAATCATTTAAATTATAAACATTCAAACAAGTGGTATTAATATGAATAATATGGTCAACATCTAAGACATTGTTAGAACATTAGATTATGAATCATTCTATTTTATTGTGTGTTCGGAAAAATAGAATAACCATTTTGAGTATGAATCATGTGATATTACCCCAAATGATAAATTAGATTATGAAAATGAATATTCATTATCCATATATCATACATTGTAGTGAGCTACTTAACTTGGAGTAGGGGCATTAAGTATAATGATTAATATTTTGAAATGTAAGAGTTTTTTTCTAACTATTTATAGTTGCATCATAAAAAATGTTGAAATATCTTTTAAAAAAATGTCATGTTTGATATAGGAAGGTAGAATCTCCAAATTTTACTGTAACATTGGACTAATTTATATTTTCACACATATTTTAGTTCACAAAAGTTTATCTAGTTTGTAATACATGTACTTTAATATGATAATTGAGTTTCCATTATTTGTGCTCGCATTCATTAGTTGCATGTGATTTTTTTGGTCAATCATATTATTATTTTATGTTATCACTTTACTTGTTTCTATTTTGTCCCATGTCTCTAAATGCTTTAATGTGTATTTCCCTCCCCCTTACCTTTTTTCCTTTTGGCATCAATATACTCTCCTTAAGACTTTCCTATATTCTCATTTCACCTATTAGGGTGTAGACCCCTAACCAAAGCCTATGTTGTTGGTCTTAAATCTTAAAGTGCCATTCTCTTAGTCTTTTAAATTGTTATTGTAGCTATCTATTAAGACCCCATTTGATATATTTAATTCAATGGGTCTTATTGAATTCCATTTCCTAGTTATGATTATAAATTTGTACATATGAGCCTAAGCCATTTATGATAGTTCTCCTTGTTTTGTGTTGTGGTCATGTTTTGCTTTATCTTCTATAGTGACCCATTCAATTTTGAGTGCCCACATGTTTATTATATAACTATTATATTTTTTATAATCATTGCATGATTTTTCACTATTTTAAGTATGTTACACTTGAGAATATACTCAAAATAGTTAAAACATACTCAATCTATAATATTTAAGTAGATGTCGAACCCAATATAAAAAAATTTAAATTTTTGTTTCTGTTGAATATAGAAAATAGATTCTTATTATTATTAGATATCTATAAAGATGTGCATTTAAAATGACATCCATATCCTATTCTATAAATATAGATATTATTTACTTAGATTTTTACTTTAAAACATACATTCAAAGTTAAAAAAAAGTCAACATCTTTGAAGGAAAGAGTATCTCTTTAGTTTAATTATTCCTTTCTTTCCAAATTGATGTGGGATGTGATTAGACATGATAATAAAGTTCCATAATCTATACAACCTAATCACTATAGACCATTTTGACATCAACAAATATGTTCCCACTTGGGGGACATCCTTTATGACATCAATTATCTTTCTATCTATACATTATATTATTTAGATATAGTGTTTCCCACTTGGGGGGCATATCTTTTACGATATCAACCAAGTTATTCTTCTATATAGATGATCTACCTCCCTATTTTTTATTTTGATGCAAATGCTTATGATCACTAATTTTTATCATATATTTTATTGACACAATATTTCAACTCAATAAGTACATGATCTACCATGATTACTATGCTCACACCTATGATTCTATGCTTACTCATGTAATTCTAAAATTGATGACATGTTATGCTAAACCATTCTTTATAATGAATATATTGTTTTTAACAAGTTTATCACGATGATATCTCACAATTTTGTATATGCTTATAGGATATTTTATCTATCATTTGTAATTACTAGTATGGCCATATTTAGGGTATCATTGGGGGCAAATTTTTGTCTATTGTTATATGGCGTATTCTTTTTGTATTTTCTTATTGTGTAACATGATGTTATATTTACATTCTTATATTTCATGTAACTAATTAGAGAAGGGATACAAGGTTGTTAATATTTCTTTCTTGAAAATAGTTGTAATGACTACCATGTGATTAAAATCCATTTCAAGTGGTAACACATTATTTCTACTACTCCACAATAGTATCTATTGCTTATTCATTCATTGTCCTACATGTTATCTTTGTTCCACCACAAGTAAATCAATTCTTAGCACTTTTCCCCTCTTTCTTTTACAAACAACATATTCTTGTTTTAAATATCCATAAATACTATTCGTTGAATAATTTTTAATTTTATAAGATTCCAAAATAAAATACTTTCCATATCACATTCTATAAATATAAATATTATTTACTTGATTTCTAGTTTAAACATTCATTGAAAGATCAGAAATGTCAACATCTTTGAAGGATATATTCTCTTCAATGCAGATAAAAATGTCAACATCTATGAAGGAAAGAGTATCTCTTCAGTCCCATCGTTCTTTTCTATTCCACATTGATGTGATGTGGGATCTATATCACAAAGTTCCGTAATCTATGCAAACTACTCGTAACAGACCGTTTTGTTCTAGAATTTATACGTTATGCTGTTCATGAATTCCCACGTCGTCTTCATTCAGTCACTGACCAACATTTTTATAGTGTCTGTCTTTCTGGTTATTTCAAAAAATAAACTTTTATGATTGAACCATAACTAACGATTAAAATAGTGATCAATATCACACTAACTGATAGATCAATATCAATATCCTCTTCTTCAATGATGTTCTAGAATTTATACTTTATGCTGTTCATACTTTCCCAAGCATTTTTATATTAATTGTCTTTCTGATTATTTCGTTAGGATTGAATTGTAGATATAGATTGGATTAGTAGTCAAATCTGGTAGATGATAAGGACTAAGATTGCGTGCAAGAAATCTCTTCGTCAATGCTCTTCTAGAATGTATAATTTATGCTGTTTTCTACATTGCATTCTTTCATTCGCTTGTCGGCATGTTTATATTAACTGAGCTTTCGTTGCTTCTTTATGAAAAAAATGAGAGTTTCTACTCTCTAGGTAGATGGGCAAATAAGGATTAGGGTGAAGACTAAGCTACATGTAAATCGTATATGTGGTATCATTTTATATAGGATTTACATGTTTAATATGTATGGGTGTAGAAAGATATTTGTGAAATTTGTTTTGAATTTAATAAAAGACAATTTGAGAGAGGATGCTAAATACTGTTTTGAATTTAATAAAAGATAATTTGAGAGGGGATGTTAAATACTGAGTTTTTGGAAGAGGTCAAATGCTAATTTTTGCAGCTTCATGATGAGGACATCCGTTGTTTTAGACAGCTTCAAAGCTTTTTTAAATTTTGAGTATAAATTATGTTTCAGCTGTTGTTTTGTAATGTTTATGCTTGGTGTATTCAGTTGGGTCATTTACGTTGTTATAGACAACTTGTTTAAACTTTGTGTATTTATGATTCAACTGTTATGTATGTGGTTGGTTCAACCAGGTCATTTGAGTTGTTTAAGGATGGAACAGCTGATGTTACTCTTACTAGAATGGTTGTATGTTAATTTCTTAGTTTAGTTTCTGGTTGTCTTAACTGTGCTACAGCTGGTTCACTGGTTTACTTTGTTATTCTTCTTCCTGTGCAGTCTCATTTTGGGCTGCTTATTCTTTTCCTTGTATTTCAGCTTTGTTCAATATAAAAATAAAAATAAAAGATGAATGGTGGTGGATATATTGAATAGTGAGTCAATAGTCACTACATCTTGTTATTAGATATATTTATTACCATTTTATTGTTGTAAACAGACTTTCATTTACATAGTTTCATTTGTTTGTGTAAAAATTTGTCACAACTTTTTGTTAGATATATCTATCATCTATTGAATTAAAGAATGGTGTAAAAATATTTGTCTTGATTATGAATTTGTTTGTATGAGAATTTCACTTTTGCCTATTGTATTTGTATGAAACAAAGACAAAAAAAACCATTGAGATGAACAAAAGAGGCCGACAACAATTTTTAGAGGATTTTGAATCGGATGGAAGTATTTTTGAAGAGAATCAATAAGTTAGTGTGTGTAAGTTGGGGTAGCATCTCAAAAGTTTTAGAATGGAATAATCTTTAAAGGTAATCATTTTAGGTACATAATCTTTTTCCCTAATATTGTTTGTAATTTTTCACATGAATTGGAGGGTTAATAATCACTCATTATTTTAGTTTGCATGGATGTTTTGTTTCTATTATACGTTGTTATGTCATAAAAAACCACTTAATTCATAAATATATTTATGTAGGAATATAAGACTAAACCATAAAGTCATTGAAACATTACATACAAACCCATTTGATCAATGCAAAAATCACAAAATTGATTTACAAACAATACACAAATTACACCATAAAGCAATTCAATCATAAAATATTAATGGAAAGAAAAATTATTAATTTGTATGTAGATCAATAACCTTACTCCCATGTTCTTAAATTCCTTAAGATACTTGAATTGATATGTAATAAAGTATTTTTCAATTTTTATTTTTAAGAAATTTGTGTCTAGTTAAAATATAAGAAAAAATATTTTTATAACATGAATTTAAAGCATAACTTCTACAACTTTGAAAGCCACCTGTTGATTACCCTATTCTAAATAATGTTTTGAAACCCCATTTTTAAATCCTTCTTCACATGGCAATATGGATGGACAACTTTGGGGGGTAGTTATGGTCCTCTCATTTCCTTGGGATCGTTGGTTTAGCCTAAAGTAGTACCTTTATTTTTTTGAGCAGAATTCTAGTGAATGGTTCAAAGAAATTGACGGATGTCATCTTGCATAATGATCATGAAGCCTATGTGCTTGACATCTAAAATGTTATTGTAGTGCTATAATTTTTTGAAGAAGGCACTAAAAATAAATTATCTAATTCAAACATAAATCAGATTGTTTCCTCCATGGACAATACTTTGGTGGGTAAGTTCTTCTCCTCCCATCCTAACATTGATATTGTTAGGAGATGGGCATTAGACAAATGGAAACTTGAGTGAAAATCTTATGCTAGTGCTATATCATGAGGATGTTCCTCTTTAAATTTATTCTTTAGGAAGACCTTCTTCAAGTTCTTACTAGAGGGATATGACTTTATGGAAAAATAATCCTACCTATTTATAGATGGAAGCTAGGATTTGACCACAAAGTAGATTTATCCAAAATTTCTCTTATTTGGGTTTGAATGATTGGTCTTCCCTTTGAGTTATGGGATGAGGAGATCTTTCCTTGGTTTCCTAAGTCCTTCAACCATTTGAATAAGGTTATCAAGAAAAAATCTAGATTGGTTTATGCTAGATTTTGTGTCACTACTATTTTTCCCAAAAGTCTTACAACACTTATAGCTTTGTTCTCTAACTTTATAAAATGGAATCAATCCATTTTGTATGAAAACTCAAATTTTTATCCTAAAATGCTCAAGGTTTGGACACCTAATAAGTTAGTGCTCTACATGATAGAATGTTGTTAATGAATCTAAAAATAATCTTAAGAAACTAATAGATAAGCTTAAGGAACCTACTTTTCCTATAAAATTAGAGTGGTACCCATTTGAAGAATAACTCCTCAATATTATGAACTACCCTCAAGGAGGGTTGAAGGAATTGTCGTTCAAAGTACCTTGAAACTTGCTGATAGAATCAATCTTAGAAGCTATAGGTGGGATCATGCTAGAAATTTAGGGTAAATTTGACTTGAAATCTGATGAACAACCAATGAACATTAAGGTGGAAGAGGATATTGTTCCTAAAAATGAGAAGAAAATTTGTGGTTGAAAGGATGCTAGTAGTGGAGATGAACTTATTTTTTAGGATGAGTAGGTAGAAATAAGATACAATAATGAAGTTTTTATTCACTAGAATGAGGAAATTGTTACTACTAATCAAGAGAGCAACAAAAAAATTCTAATGAAGAATTTATCAAGGTGGTTTCTATAATAGAGGGTTTCCATATGGGTGTGTGCATTGAAATAGTCTACAAAAAAGTTTCTAAATGGATTTTTTTTTGTATAATGTACTCATGTTATGTTCAAAATCATGTTATGGCTTGGTAAATACCAAGCCATAACGAGAGAAAATTTTGTGCCTTATAAAACATGAGCTCATTTTTTGTTTTAAAAAATGTTATCATGTTTTGTGATTTATAAAATTCACTCATGTTTTGTGATTTATAAAATTCACTCATGTTTTTTGTTTTAAAAAATGTGAGCATATTTTGTAAGAAACAAAATGTGACTGCATTTTATGAGCCGCAAAATGTGTGTGTTTAAAGGCTCATAAAATGTGCTTGCATTTTGAATTTTATAAAATGAAATATAGAGAGGGAGAGGGAGAGAGTGAGGATAGAGTGATAAATTGATAGAGAGAGACAAATATATATATAGAGAGGGGGGTGTTGTGTAGTCTCATAAAATGTCCCAAGACTGTAAGACTTGGGGACCCAAGTGGAAAAACTAATGCTTATGGTAGGTGTTGGTTAGCCGAAAAGGATCACCAAAAGTTAAAGTTAAAAGGAAATTTTTGGAGTAATTCGTGATTCAAGTGTACTGGGTACCAGGTATTGGGTATCAGAAGGTAAAAAGTGTTAAAAGGTTAATGCAAGGTTTTGGTAAAGTGTTCCGATCTGGGAAGGAAGGTCCGAGAAGTGTGAAGGTTTTGATAGAATTTGAGATCCATAAATTTTTTATTCTGGTAAAATCTAAAGTTGTCGAGTATTGGGTATTGGGTGTAGACATGTAAAATTGAATTGACACCTATCATACACCTCGAACAACATCGAATTTTTTTGAAAAAACACCGAACAACTTCAAATTGTAACATTTAAACAACCTCGAACAAGGGTGATCCCACAATACTAGTTTGCAATTTTTGGGCAAACTGGACATTGAACTGATTTTTTTTAACTAAATCTTAACTTTTGGGCTCCTACAATGGCTAAACCATGAGGAATTTGAAGATGATGCAAACTAGTGATTTTTGAAATTTTGTCTATAGATTCTAAATAGATATTTTTAAATTTTTTTGGAATCAGATTGCACTTCTTTTTCCATCTGCTTCGAAAACTAGCTTTAAAAAAAAATAGTATTTTTAAGGAGTGATGCTCACCGTATTCAACATAATTTTTTTTGTATGAAGGATAAAATTCTATTTTTTTCGAATTTAGATTTTTAACTACAATATCTAGCACTTTCATTTGGTCTCAAAATTTTTTATTGAATATTTTTTCCTTAATCAAGTTTCGAAGTCAAACCAATTGCAATTCAAACATAGGTGGACAGTATAAAACATAGATTTTTATGTATGTATCGAAATTCTTTTTTTTTTTAATGGATCAAGGACGCCAATACCCAGCATGAACATATTTTTAAATTTTTTTTTTTGATAATCTGCTATTTTTCCACATGTGCAAAAGAGAGAGCTTGATTTTCAGTGAAAAACCTATGTTTAATAAAACTAAAAAAACAAAAACATAATAAAACCAAAACATATTAAAATTATATTTGTTGGATAGCTTGTTCCGATGACTACCATCTTCCGATTGGGTATATGAAGTCTCCTCCATTTTCATCCTCAACCCGAGTTTCGAAGGGCAAAAATATGGAAGTTTTTTGTGTGGGAGGGTGGGAAGGTGGCAAAAGGGGGGTTCACTCGAACCCCGGTTCACTTGAACCAGGGTTTGAACGAACCCCCCTTCCACAATGGAAAACACATGTTTCCACATTCAAAGGGGTTTGATCGAACCCTAGTTCGAACGAACCCATTTTGGGTTCACTCAAACCTTGAGTTCATTCGAACCCCTCAAAATGATTTTTTTTTGAGTGGGGGCATTTTTTGGAAGTTTTCCTTCCTCATTCAAATTGTAAACCACTTTTGTGGGTTCACCCATAATATCAAACAATACTGAATTGTCCCATAACATCTCAGAACAACTCAAAATCATCCCGTAACATCTCAAAATGACTCGGTATTATCCCGTAACATCTCAAAATAACTCAGAATCATCCTATAACATCTCAGAATGACTTGGATTTGTCTCAAAACATATCATAATATCCCAGAATCATCTTGTAACATCTCGAACCATCCCATAACATCCTGAAATAGCTCAGAGTCACCCTGTAATGTCTCAGATCATCTTGAATCATCTCAAAATCACTGCAGAACATCTCAGAATCATCCTGTAATGTCTCAGATCATCTCAAAATCATACCAGAACATTCCCACATCAAAACAACATCAAAAACCCTAATTCCTCTATTAATTGAATAATACAACATTTTTTAATTAATTCACTTTTTCATCATTTCTGATAAATTAAATAAATTTTATTTATTTAATAAAGTCCTAAAAACCCTAATTCCTCTATTGATTAAATAAAACAACATTATTTGATTAATTCACGTTTCATAATTTCGACCCATTAAATAAATCACGTTTATTTAATAAAGTCTTAATCTTGATTTATTTCATCCTGATTGATTAAATAACGCAAATTATTTAATTACGTTGTTAAATCACCTTATTACCCTAAGTTGATTAAATTATTAAATAATAATTTAATTACGACACTTTCCCTCCAAATTTTGATTAATTAAATCAAACTATTCAAATAAATTATCTAAAATCAAATCAAACTAATGCAACTTTGTTTGCAAAAGTCAAACTTTATTTGTACGTTCAACTCCAAAAAGGAATTAATTAATTAAATCAATTAATTCATATTCGTCACCCACTTTCTGATTGAGCAAATTATGATTGTTGACTGAGCAATCTAATTTGTTAACTGATCAATCCAAATTGTTAACTGAACAATCTATTTTGTTAACTGATTAATCACAATTCCTAACTAAGCCATCAAATTGCTAACTAATCCATCAAAATCATAACTGATGAATCTAAATCTGTTAACTGATCAATCACATCCCCGACTAGCCAATCTATTTCTCAATCACCAAAATTGTGCAATCAACTTTGCATAATTTTCTCATGTCTAATTTCTCTTAACACACTTCGATCGTTGATTTGGATATTCTTCAAAATGATCTTGATTGTCCATTTTAAATCTCATTTTCTATATAACAAACCCCTTTCCTCACAAATAAGGATCGGGGAATCAACATAGATTGAGAAACGAAGTGCTATCAAGAACACCATTGATAGAGCTTCACCATTTCTTCGATCAACCAATCAAAACAGTCACTCATCAAGATTTTGCACACAAACTTTAGAGGCTTCAAAATGATAAGAACAACCCAACATCAAGTGAATACACTCCACTACGTGATGGTAAGACTGTTCTATTCTTGTACATTCAATACTGTAATCATAGATTCATTTATGCATGTTAGAATAACTTAGTTTCATTTCGTATGTGTAGGTTTAGATCTTAGATTAATAGGGGACCCAAGTTGTTTATGACAACCATGAGATCACAACATAGGAAGAAAATGGAAACAAGCAAGACCAACACCAACATCCCACTAGAAAACACCATGAATGACGAAAGTGGCCCATGAGGATATAAACCAAATGACCTTTATGATAGGGTACTGAGCAACCATAACATCCCCAAAATATGTTGATCTATTACCCAAATCATTCTTATCAAGGGTCACAACATCAAATAGGGCAACAACATCAAGGGTTTCAAATTCCCCATCAAGGAATAAGTCTAGAACATCAAATTGGTCTAAATAAAATGGAGAGAGATCTTGAGGAACTTAAACGAAATCAAAATCCGACGTATCATCGATGCCATGTGCACAGTCGAAACATTACATATCCACAAAAAATGGACAGTATTCCACAAACACTTCAATATCCACATCAACAACACTTCCAATATCAACAGTATCAAGAAGTTTCACAACACCAAGGTGTACCTCAAATGCAATATCAAAATGTACCTCAATCACAGTATCAAAAAGTTTTAGAACACCAAGGTGTACCTCATGTGCAATATCAAAATGTACCTCAAATAGAGTATCAAGGAGTTCCATAAAATTAAGACCAAAACAATGAAGAAAAGACATAGAGGAAATATTACCAACCAATAAGGAAATTCACCCCTTTGGGAGAGACTTTAGAGGTAATCATGCATGAACTAGTACAAAAAGAGCTTATCAAAATCAATGATAGTCCAACTTATGGTGAACCAAGATTTAAACTCCCTTGGTACAACTAGTATGAACAATGTGAGTTCCACAAAATCAAAGGTCACAGATTGAACAGATGCACAACACTCAAAAACCTCATCCAAGACCTCGTTGATCAGCGATAAATAGCTATTAAAAATGACGTTCAAGTGTCATCTACCAATGAAAACAAGGACAATGTCTCAACCTCAAAATTTGAAAGCAACGATCAAGAGCTATCTTTCACCGATCACATTGACAATGTTTCTACATAATCCAGTGAGAAAGAGGACATAAATCAAGAATTTAGTCCTAAGCATGATCAAAATCAAGCACCAAAGTCTAGCAATGACCCAGTCCAAAATATATTGGTACCATCCAACCTCATGGTGGTACATATTGAAGATCAAGAGACTCTTAATCCAACACATATACCCAATGCAGAAAATATAGTCAAAGAGCCATTACCCATATGTCCACATTTTGAGGAAATTCACAAATCCTTTACAAGCAATCCCTTCTTTGAAATTGATCCATGTCAAGAATGTGATCCAAAGCATATCAAAGATGATACCACACAAATTCAAGATCAAGAATCCTTATCATCAAATTACTATAATGACTTGGCAGATATCTTCCAAGAAATCCATTGTTTTCCAATAAAAGAACACATCCATATACCAAGAACACATACATCTACCCATGAGATGCTTACTCCTAATGGAAATGTAGATGATCTTCATCCAAGAAAAGAGTCTCATACTCTTTAAATCATTACCAAGGAACAAGAGTCTCCTACTCTTAATACTTGTACACAAGATCAAGACATAGTAGAAGCTAGAGACATATCGAAAAGGGATCATGAAGAAGACATATATAAGTTGTGAATCAGAAACATCCTATCGAGACATATCAGAAATGGATCATAAAGAAGAATTATATATAAGTTGTGAATCAAAAAACATCCTATGAAGACACATCAAAAATGAATCATGAGGAAGACTTTTACGTGGATAGTAAATAAAAAAAACCTCTTGAAGAAGCATTAAAATATGATATTTTACAAGATTAGGCCGAAGATATCAATCAGGAAGGTATCCCACATATGAAGGATCCTATTAGAGAGGAAGCTACCACATTTAAAGATCCACAACAGAGCAAAGAAGGATTAGTACCTTGTTTCTAGGGTAAGACATATCCTATTGCAAATAAAATTTCTCAATGGATTCATTATCAAGACAGAGGATTAGGCCTACATGAATAGGGTATCCTAGGACCAGTGAAGATTATTGGAAATTCTAAGCATCAAGGTCTTGGTTATTCAAAGGAATCTAAACATATCAGTGATACCTCCATAATACTGGGGGAAACTTTATCTAATGCAACCATCAACATAGAGAGCATGCAGAGTCCTTATGATGAAATGGATACCAATGCTACAACTAGCCATCTCATGAACTACCATCCGCATATATTTCCATCCTCTGATTGGGGCCAACAAAAAGAGAAAAAACTATATCAAAGAAAGGAACAAGTTATTGAAGCAAAAGAATCAACAAAGAAAAATGGACGAGAAAAATTCAAATGGATACAAAAGATAAAGCAAGAAAATCATCCCTCTCAAACTCCATTAGTCAAAGAAACTATGGGGAAAAGTCAAAAGGGGATGTTCATCCATCAAAGATGTCCGACAATGCAAAAGCAAGCTTCAAGAGCAACCTACAAGGTATATCAAGATATTGGTCCCAATCAAATCTCCATATCCACCCATCATTTCTCATAACCCAAAGTTTGGAGAGTGAAAGGTTCCAAACTATCAACCAATCCATCTAAATATCATATCCCGCAATGCATTTTTCTATCCATGATATCCAAATCTTACATTGAACATGTGTTGGTAGAAACTCTTTATCATAAGGACTCTAAGGGCATTCTATCATGATGTGTGCATCAAGGTAAGGTTAACTCAGTATCAAAAGGGAAGATAAGAATTTCCAGGGGTTACATTCAAGAACTCGTATCGCAGAAAAAAAAATCCTCCAAGAAGGATATCATTGGCATGTCATGAGAGAAAAAACAACCATATCAGCACTAGTAGAATCTACATCAACACCACCAGGTGGTCCAACATGAGAAAAAAAGTGTCACCATGATGAAAACCTAGTAAATAGGCGTCTTGTGTGACATAAAAAATCAAGAAAATAAAGAAAAATAGTCAAGAGAAAAATCATCATCTAGTGAAAACCACTATGGTGGCGCTTTGGACAAGTACCATGATGAAAACCTAGCAAACAAGCATCATGTGTAGAATTGAGCATCTACATGCACCATTTCAGGTGGAAGAATCTCAGCCTATCCATAAGGAATCCAATCCATTTTTATCCAAATCCAACTTATCTTAATCTTGACAAATGTTTAGTATACACTTTACACTTGCTTATGGAAAACATCTTGGCATGGATTCCTATCATTGATCCTATCCTATCCAGCATTATTTGAGCCATGAGGCATTATCCAAAGGACATACTCTATCCAAATATGTTATCTTATCAGAAGATAATCCATCACCTAAATTGATGGATATTGGGGGCAAATGGTTGCATCTTACTTCAAAAAAAATATTGATCTATGTCTGCTAACTCATAGTGTGATTATGCATCGTCCCATCAACAAGGTGTCCCACCAATGCACTATCAGGGTAACCTTCAAAATAGTTCATCCCAACAACAAGGTGTACCACCAATGCACTACCAAGGTACCCTTCAAAGATGATGAAAACTCAGATTATTCCTTTGCTCAAATATTCTAAGATATCAATAGTTGCTTGAACCCCACAGCTAGTTCGAGTAAGCTTTTCCACAACATATCCTCTAGAAAAAAAAAAGTGAATTACCAATCAAAGTTTTCAACATCTTACACCCCAAGAAAGCGGGTAAAAATCCACCAATGACAAGGTATACCTGGCAATGCACCACTAGGGAAACCTTCAAAACAATTAGTTTGAACAACAAGGTGTACCACCAACACACTACCAAGGTAACCTTCAAAGATGACGACAACATGGATTATTCCTTCACTCGAAAATTCTAAGATATCGACGGTTGCTTGAACCCCACAACTAGTTCAAGTAAGCTTTTCTGCAACATATCCTCTAGAAAAACAAGGTGAAGAATCAATCCAAGTTTTCAACATCTTACACCTCAGGCAAGAGGGTAAAAATCTAAAAAAATGGAAAAAAGAGATAAAAAATAAAAAAAGAAAAACACTTCAATTTTGGGATCTAAAAATGAACCAATTTCATGTTTCTTAACTTAGGAACTTTAAATTTGGTGCATAAAAATAGTGCAAATGATTTCCATTTGTTGATGCACGCATGATTTTTATTTGTTGACCAATTAGAGACCAAGATTGTTTTCTTAGAAAAACCCAAATTTGGAGCTTAAAATGAACAAGTTATTTCTTCTGCATTGCACCATTGTGATTTTTGAATGATATCCTGAATACTTCCTATTGCTGCAAGTAAAAAGAACAATTTTTTTATGTTATTCACATATTTATTGGTATAACGTCGCTCGAGGTGTTTAAAATGAATCAATTTGCTAGGATTGTTCACTGTGCATTCATTGATTGACAAAGCTAAAGTGTTTTATCTTCTCCCCTTGGAAATTTTGGTGATCTTGGGTGAGTGAAAGAATTTTTTTTAGCATTGCACTACATTTTTAAGTTTACCTTAAAGAGGGGGATTTCCTTGAGATACATCCCATGCTGGATAACTCATTGCAAGGTCTTGAAGAAAGTTTTCTAGCGAGCTATATTAAAGGTTGTGAAATCGTAAGAAAGTAGCTTCAAGTCATGCTAACAATAGACTATGTTGGATGTTGTGGTTATTGCGAACTTTATTTCACGAACCGCTAGCCTTTGCAGTTATCTTCCTTTGCGGCTTCACCTTGTCTTTTATCGCTTGCAAATTTTTGGCATTTTCCATGTGGCCTTCTAATGGGGATCCCTACCGCTCCATATCACTTTGCCTCTGCCGGGTTTCGTGTGTGTGACGCATGGCTTTCTCTAGCCGTTTCCCGAGCTGGGCCCACTACGTAGTTGTTTTCGCTTGACATCACCTACGTGGATTCCTCTCAGTGCTTTTCATTGGGGCATCCCTCATTCTTTCACCAGGCTCCGTGTGCTTGACACGTGGCGTATTCTTGTGCGTCGGTTATATGGGAGTTGCCGCCTATGTCATTTGTTCTCTTTTGCTTCTGCATTTTCTTATTCAATGTCGTGTGCCTTTTGCTACTACTACATGGCCATCTTTTCTTTGGAGATGGATTTGCTGGCATGCTACTGGGAGATCTTCCTATTCAGTGCCGGTTCGAGGAGATTTGGAATGTTGATGTTTTTCCAAGGCATCTTTCTCAATGTGGCTTTCAGGCGGTGGGATGGCTTATTTAAGTAGTTGTTCTTCTCTTTTATTAGGTTGTTGTTTGGATAGACAAAAAAATTCCCGAGCATTGGGAATAGCCTTTGTAATATTTTAATTGAACTTGAAGTTGCAGACTGTGCCAATCAATTTAGCCTTTTCTGTTTTTCATGCATTTGATAAGATATTTAGACTGTGCTTTTATTTTCCTATAACACATGAATGCCTGTTCTTCAACTTTTATAACCTTCTACAACTTAATAAATACAGATCATGTTTGACTCTTCTGTGTTGGCTGAAGTTGTATTAGATTATGCTATGCAATTAAGGGATATTCTTATGTTTGAAGTGCTTCTGGATAATCTATTTGATAGACAACAGTTTATTGTTTGGCCCTTTGCTTTTGGCACTGTGCTCAAGTAGTTTCATTCATGATTTGGCGCATCGCCTTTAGTCTAGACTTTAATATTTCCTGTTATCTTCCTAACCCCTTACCTCCTCCACTAAAAATGAGGAGACGACTTCAATAAAATCTGGAGGTCACTTAGCTAAGCACATTATGTCTCCCAATAGCTAAGTTTCCCATAGACTGCTACCACCTACAAAATTTTGCATCAACAGTTCTTTTTTTGGCATGCCCGATGGGACATGAACTAGCACATTCGCTTGATATATAAGTGTATGAACCATAGGCTCATAACTAGGTCACAAACTGCAAGATTCTTGGGCCTACTCATACCACTGTTAGATTCTGGTCACTCGAGAGGTCGATAAGGTAGTCCTTCACCTCCCCCTTCTCCTCCATCTCTTGCACCCATGGCCGCTATAAATTATGTAGCCTAGGATGCTGGTAGTCCTTTAGTAGTGCCTGTGCCTCTTGCAGTATGGGATCCAATCCCCACTTATGCTTTAAAAGTTATCCCTAAGTTTTTCAGGGATGAATCGAAGACAACAACAGAGCACTTGCAAGATGTGGTAGACGTGTGTCTGGTGCATGGTGTTTCTAATGAAAACATAGCTCTAAGATTGCTTGCTACCTCATTTCGAGGAAAGGCATTAAACTAGTATAGATCTCTTCTGGCTAATACGGTTACTACTTGGGATGATCATGGAACCCCGTTTTATGAACGTTTTTCAAATGCTGGTGATAGGTCTTCGCTATATCATCAACTAGCCAAAATAAAGCGAGCTCCTCATGAAGCTCTACCTGAATTCAATGTGCACTTTCATTTGACTTGGCAGAGAGTTCCTGTTGGTAGTCGACTGCCTCTAGATTTGGTGTTCATGTTCTATTTGAAGTCCATTAATGTTGATATTTCCATGAAGTTACAAGCTCCTGGCGGAAATACTCTACCCGATGCTTACGGTCTTGTTGTTACTGCGAAGAATAACCTTATTGCTACTGGAAAGTTGGCACCAAGACCCATCATGCCATTGTTCCTAGAATTCAACGCCACAGAAGTTGAAGTAGCTTCGACCAGTGCTCCTGCAACTCCTCCCTAGTCTATGTACGTGTACCCAAGAATGACGCTGAGTATAGCTCTAGTGCCTAACCCCCTTAGGGCCGAGATGAACGAGATGAGAGAACAGATGCAGACTATGAAAAATGAATTGACTACCATGAAGCATGAGCAATATAGCTATCGGAAGCCAACTTACCAAAATTATCAAGGCAAAAAAGCTCCTTACCAGTCAAATCAGTGGCAAGATAGATCGCACGGCAATACTCAAGCTCAACCGAACAATCGAGTTGTTCCAGTGACCTTGCCGATGCAGACCATCCATCCTAGTTCAAGTATGGAGCTAGTGGCAAGTTAGAATAACCTAGCTGAAGACACTAATTCATGGTGTTTTCCTTGTAATGATGCACACATGCCCTGAAATTGTCTACGCGGGAATTTTCAACAGAAGATTATGGAGCAACGTAGCCAAGGTAGTGCACCTGATCCCGAAAACTAGTCATATGCATCTCAGTAGATGGATAATGTAGTCCTCGCTCCTCAAATGCAAGGGATGTCCATAGAGCAAGAGTTAGACATAGTTCCAGACCAAGTGCTCTTTTCATGGATGGAAGGAGAAGAATCAACATTTCCAAATGACATTCCTATAACTCAAGTGCCTTGAGTGCAATCAGACTAAAAAATGTGTTCAAAGCGGAGACTCACCAGAGAATTCATACCTTCATTGACTAATGGTCCTTCTTAGTCAAAGCCCAGTCCGTCGGCAGGCCCGTCGTCAATCCCACAATAGTCTAAGGCGGCTACTCCCAACTCTCCGAATCCACCTCCTCCGAAGGAAAAGGCTCCTATGATCACCCTGGTTGTTTCCAAACAGCTGGATACACCAGCTGTGAGGCCTAAGGAGCAAGCAACTGTGACTCATCAGTCACGAATATAGTTCAATGTGGTGGAAAAACTAAAGAAATCCTCTGCCAATATTTCTTTATGGGATATCCTATCTATTTTGGAGCAAAAGGTGCTATTACAGAAAGCGTTGTTAGGAGAGGAAGATGTGAAGATTCCTAGTCATCCCAGTGAAGAAAAGATATCCAAGCTGGACTTGGATAAAGTGCTAACAAAGAAACCAGAAGAAAACCTCAAAGCTGGAAAAGAGAGTAAGCCTAAACCTAAGCTGTTCTTTCTAACGCTTATCATTAGCAACAAGTTTTTGCATAATTGTATGATCGACTCTGTTTCTAGCACCACTATCATGCCTAAGCAAGTATCTGATGCTTTGGGGCTAAAATATGAGCCTCTTAACAAGGGAGTCATGCAGCTAGACGGAAATAAAGTTGATACCATCGGGGTAATCAAGGGATTTCCTATGACATTGTTTGCCTGCCCCATGATACTGTACTCATGGATGTCCCTCCTCTATTCGGGATATGTTTTTCCTGAGAGTTCACAACAAATGTTGGAGGATATCTAGCACTAGACTGGTCACACCTGATCTTGAGAACCAAACATGGAGCTAAGATGAAACTATTGTCAGATACTTTGCATTCCGAACATGCTGTTGACAAGGCCCTGATCAAATTTGAAGCAACACATACTTCAATTACATGGGAAGAAAGGTTCAATGTTGAATTTTTAGAGGAAGAAGAAGCAACTAGCTCTCGGACGAAGAGTGAAGAAGCTCTGTTGAATGAGTTTATAGACATGAACCCTTTTGGAAATTATCATGCAACTGGGCTCAAAACCTATGTCATACATGAGGAAGGACAAATTATGCCCAGAGTTACTAAAGAGTCTGGAGGTGAAACGTCCTCAGAGTTATGGAATTTGCACTTTGATGGAGCAAGATGTAGAGTAGGGGTTGGAGCAAGAATATGTTTGACATCTCCGTCTGAAGAAAAGACCTTGAGGTCTTATCACTTCCACTTCACATGCTCGAATAACGAATCAGAATATGAAGGCCTTTATCATGGTTTGAGCCTTGCAGAACAAATGGGCCAAAAGCAAATAAGAGTGTTCAAAGATTCAAAATTGGTGGTCAACCAAACCTGAGGGATTTCTACTGTGAAGAATGTCCATATGTGATCATACCAGCATAGGGTCTGGGATCTTATTGAAAGCTTTGAGGCATTGAATATTCAGGCTATATAGAGGGAGAAGAACTCTGAAGCTAACCAGATGGCAACTGTCGGGGCTCAGTTTGAGCCAGCCTCTGAGTTGTTAAAAAATAAACATGCAGTGAGAGTAATTGTACGACCTACTATTCCAAACAATGATCAAGACTAGAAAGTGTTCAACAATGATGCTGATATTGCGTCATTTCTCCAGTCGTTTGTGGAATTTTCTGACCAATTACAACCAAAGATTGTCGAAGCCTATAGGGATCAAGTAATCCAGTTGAAATCTAAAAAGCTTCCCAGAGGCCTGGTCACTCTGGAGAGTCTTTTTTATTCAGATGATGCAAGGAAAGATAAAATGAAGCTTGTAGCTAACACAGGTGACTACACCGATTTGCATATCGAAGAAGCTAGAAAGCTCAAGGTCGGTAAGGGAGTATCTCAAAAGAATAAAGATAGGCTAAAGAAATTCTGCAAGGAATATTCGAGCATAGTAGCCTGGTCATATGATGATCTTGAGGGATATGATCCTAGGATTATTCAACATACAATTGAGCTATTGGAAGGAGAGAAGCTAGTTCATCAGAGACATAGGCCTGTGAACCTGAAGATTGAGTCACTCATTTCACACGAGTTGAATAAATTAATTGCGTCTCGAATACTATTCCCAATCAAACATAGCACTTGGGTGTCTAACCTGGTGCTAGTCCGAAAGAAGAATGGTGATATACGACTGTGTGTAGACTTTCGAGACTTGAATAGGGCATCTCTGGAGGATCATTACCCCCTACCTTCTATGGAGGTAATTCTACAAACCATAGGTGGTTCTGAAATGTTTTCAATGTTGGATTATTTTTTGGGCTACAATCAAATTCGTGTAAAGGAGGAGGACCAACACAAAACAACGTTCACCACAAAGTGGGGAACATATGCATATGCTAAGATGCCATTTGGACTTTCAAATGCCGAAGCCACCTTCCAAAGAGCTATGGATATTGCCTTTAGGGATTTAATACATAAGATTATACTTATCTATCTAGATGACTTGACAGTGTTTTCCTAATTTGCCGATGATCACTTTGATCATTTAGAGCCTGTCTTCCAGAAGTGCCAAGAATTCAAGATTTCTCTAAACCCAAAGAAATGTGTGTTTGGAGTCCCCCAGGGAAAGCTATTGGGAAATGTTGTCTTGAAGGATGAAATTTCCATTGATCCGGAAAGAGTTGATGCAATCCAGGAGCTTCCTCTACCCTTAAACAAGAAAGGAGTGCAATCTTTTTTGGGTAAGGTCAATTTAATTAGTTGATTCATTTAGACTTTCCAGGGGTCGTTCGACCGATTACATTGATGCTGAAAAACGACCAGACTTTCAAGTGGACGGCGGAGGCCAAAAAAGCTTTTGAGCTTATAAAAGAGGTTATTTTTTCAGCCCTTGTATTAATCAACCCAGACTTGTCGAAGGAATTTATCATGTATGTTTTTGGTGATGGCAATAGTATTGCCACTGTGTTTATGTAGAAGGATGATGAGGATAAAAAAGAATCTCCTGTTGCTTTCTACTTGCGCACCTTAAAAGAGTATGAGGTCAGGTACAATTTTGTAGAAAAATAGGCCTTTGCTATTGTGAAAGGGCTTAAGAAGTTTCGACACCTAATATCATGCAATAAGGTGATTGTTTGTGTACCACATCCTAGTGTGCGGGAATATATTATGGAAGGAGAGATCACCAAGAAAAGAGCTAACTCGATTACCAAGATCCTGGAGTATGATATTGAGATCAGACCTATCAAGACTATTAAGGGAAAAGTACTATGTGAGTACCTTGCCGAAAACAATGAACCAGTGACAGAGCTCGAAGTCTCAGAACTTGTGTTACTGAATGAAGAAAGCTCCAAGGGCGATTGGTTGAAGTCTAGGATAAAATTCATGCAAACAAGAAGGTATCTGACCAATCTCCCTTCCTTTAATAGACGATTCTATCGATTGCAAAATAGCAGTTATGTTCTCTTAGAAGGAGTACTTTTCAAAAGAAATTTTACTGGTGTCTTGCTAAGATGTGTGAATGAGGAACAAGCTAAAAGAATATTAGATCAATATCACAACAACCCAGCTGGAGGGCACTTTTCTACAAGAACTACTACAATTAAAATCATATGTGTTGGTTATTTCTGGCCAACACTATTCAATGACTCATTTTCATTAGTAAATTCTTGCAATGAATGTCAATTTTATGTTGGAAAGAGAAAGAATGTTGCTATTGCACTAAGACCCATAGTAGTGGGGGAACCTTTTTCTCAATGGGGTTTGGACTTAATTGGTATGATTAACCCTTTTTAATCATCTGGACACAAGTGGATATTGATAGCAACTGACTACTTCACCAAATGGGTAGAGGTGATGCCATTAAAAAATGCAATGAAAGTAGAAATTATTAACTTCTTGGAGGAATTGGTAGCTAGATTTGGCTCGTCGAAAACAATTATTTCCAACAATACTAAAGCTTTCCTTGGCTCTAAAATGAGTCAATTTGCATTGAAATATGGGGTTTTATTGAAAACCTCTTATAATTATTACCCTCAGGGGAATGGGCTCGTGAAATCCACAAACAAAAACCTCATCAGGTTAATCAAAATGATAGGCTCAGAACACTAGAGGGAGTGGCAAAAAAACCTCTGAAGAACATTGTGGGTAGACTATATCATGCCCAAATAGATATTAAAGACATCCCCTTATGAGATGGTGTACGGGAAGGAGGCATTGTTCCTATTGCTATGAAAATCCCTGCTCTCCAATTGCTCAAATCTTTTGAAATCGAGCACAACGGAGCTATGGAGGTACAATTTTCTGAGTTACTGGAAGTACAAGAGAAAAGAGAGCATTCTCTTGAGGCCATGAATAGTCACCAACAGGTTGTGAAGAAGTGGTTTGATAAAAAGAAATCTAACCAGGAGCTAAAATGCAGGGACTTGGTGCTCAAGTTCAACGAGCGTGGAGCAAAGCCCAACCAACACATAAAGTTTGATAGTCTCTGGGAAGGGCCTTTTAAAATCATCTAGTGCAAATAGTTTAACTCTTTTGAGTTAGAAAACATGGAAGGTAATGCCTTGGGTAATCCAGTTAATGTAATACACCTTAAAAATTTTAATTAGTTCTACTTATGCAGTGGGTTTGTAAATTGTAAATATGTAATTATTTTCCTGCTTTAAGTTTTTGGCTTTCTTAGTGCTTTTTGAAAATGACAACAGTATTGCAAGAAATTGAGATACATTGTAAATGAGCCAAGATATGAAAAACATGCATATTATTTTATTTCTAGGACATTTATATTATAGACGGTGGAGGCCAGTGGCCATGTATCAAAATATACATATATATCCACTACAGGGTGAGAGGCTGGCAAAAAGGAAAAAAGAAAAATTGGGACTATCTTTTCTCAATTCTCAAAGAGAGGAAGGACCAACAACATCAACAACTAGTGGCACAAGGTGAGGAAACACCATTATCTCAAAATCCTTGGACCATTGCGTGTTTCAGAAGGGTTCAATATGATGTATCCGCATCAAGAATTTGTAGCCCGCATGAACCTTGGAGTGATGTTCTTCATGGGTTTCGAGCTCAAATCCGAACAAAAAGGGCCTTGTTGGCATGGGTCCTCCATGCAGCAGCAGCCGACACAGGTTACGAACAGAAGGGACCCCACAATCAAATTCGACGGCCCGCACTACTTGCTCCAATCCTCCAAGGTAATGCCAAGGGAAGAGTCGCTTGGTCAGCTACATAATTTTGTGTTTCAAAACGCTGATGTCCAGTAGCGAAGCGATAAAGTGAGAGCAGATGCTAGTGTTTACCCTGTATTGGTCCTCATATTCTACAGAGTCTTTTGCCTAGGACCCATTTGATTGCCTTTACATACAATAGGTTTTTTATGCTTGTTATGCACTTCAGGTGCCTACATCTAACCTTTCTTATAAATGCAACTTGGGTTTTTTTACAAACTAGTCTAATTGGTGTCTCCATAATTGCTTGCTACTCTAGCTAGAGGATGAAAATGCTAAGATTAACTAGGGCCTACAAATTAAGAATGTTGAAGGTCATTGTGATTAGCAAGGTTGCTAAGGGGCCTATTTATAGATTGGTCAGGGTTCGCTCAACGAGGCAAGCTATGATTATGTCAGAGAAAAATGGTGCTATCAATCCTTGATAATCTGTTTCATGGCATGTGAAGTGATGTGAATGATCAGGTACAGTTGCAACTTGCTTTGTCCAAGTTTCTGAATTAAATGAAAATAGGCCAGGTGTCTACATGAGGAGTTGCCATCCCGATTGAATCAAGGAAAATATTTTGATAAAGCTGTTGGATGATGTGCCCAAGTACAATTAGGAAATTAGTAAATGCAAAAGAGCTTGCGAAAGATATGGCAAAGTTGTCTTGGCATGTTATCCAAGAAAAATCAGGCACCACCTCATGCGAAGTTATGTCCTTTAAATATGAAGAGTATTTTGGCAAGTTGGTGATCTCTTCACACCCACGAAAAAAATGGTGGTGCATGTAGCAACTAAATGTGAAAGGATGGCACGTACACTTGCTAAGCCATTTTTCATGAAAATCAAAAAGCAGGTTAGGCATGCAAAAGGCATTTATTGTGAGAATTTATCAAAGAGTGAGAATGGCTAAGTCATTCACAAAGAGAGAAAGCGTTTTCAAAAGCCAAGTCATTTGCAAAGGTTGCGAAGTCTCTTTCGGATACAAAGAAATGGCTGAAATTGTAGGAAGTTCAACACAGGCCCTGGTCCCAGAGAATATTAATGAGCAAAGATTGACGATGCCCTGTGTAAAAATATATGGCCAAGAATCTTATGTTACTCCAGGAATCCCAACAAAGCCATCTTGGCCCTTTACCAGTCAAGCAGACCAGAAAAAACTTGGCACAGTTTCTCCTAGAAATCAAGCCCTAGTATTAGAGGATTGGGATAATGTTTTAGATCCTGAGTTATCTCATAATCCCAAGAGCCTGAGGGAGGCTACATGCGAAAATATGAAGAAAATGTCAGACCCTTTCCACAAGAGTTTATGGAACTGTGGGATTCCCCAATACATGGTTCCTTTGGTGCATTATTTCCTAGAAATTGTGGCGGCATGCACAACAAGCTTTGATCCTCAAACTGGAGTTATAAGTGGCCCTAATTTGAGGGTAGTTATCAACCCCCAAACCTTGCAAGATATGCTATGCATCCCGTTCCCCTCACTCAAGAATGTTGAATATTTTGACATTCAAAGGATGCACGAGTATTGGAGAATGCTTTGGTTGGTGCAACAATTTTATCACATTGAGACTGCTCAGCTGACAGATGTTTCAACACCTCCCAGATTCCCAATTGCTCTCGGTGCTTTAAAATCGAGGTCTTCTTCCGTCTATTCTATGTTAGCGCCGGTTTGTGGGCTAGATACAAACAAGGGAGTTTTCAAATTCCAAATGAGTCTCAGCTTTATGCTTAGGAAGAACAACATGCCTCTGTTTCTGGACTTTGCGAAGGTTATAATTGATGGGATGATCCAACTACTACATGAATTCGAGGTTGGTTCTAGATTTAGGAATTCTTCTTTCCTGGTCTACATGATTTTGCATCAGAATCCTGATTATTTGAAGCAATTCATGGCACTGGTTGTTTTCAATGAAAGTGGCGCGAGGAAGCTGATTTCAACATGGACTCCCATCCTGTCGAATTTTTTTGATTATTATGCATTTTCAGATTCATTCCTAGCTCTGACTTTGTGGGCTTTAGATAGATCTAGGAGCAACATGTCTATGTGATTGTTTCCAAGACATAAATCATGGTTGAGAGGCCTCTTGCTGCCTTGCGATTCGTTCTTTGGTATGGATTTCACTATGCTTCATATGCAAAGTTTTGTCTGGGATCCCTTCTAGCTCCCGTGCATTGTTTCTGATAGAGTGTTGGCCCTAGAGGCATTGCGGCAACTGAGTAACGTTGAGAATGACTATTGGGAAGGAAGGCATTTGACTTCCTATTTTATGCTGCCGGTCATGTTCGGTTTGGTATTGCTAATAAAGAAGAAGAGCTTGAAGGTTAACAAGTTGGAGGTTTTATACTCTAAGCTGAGTATTCTTGGGCTGGTAGTTATCAATGACACATGGCAATACAACCCAGAGAATAATCTATCAGAGATTGGCTTAAAAATTCCACACCAGCCTCGACCATTTTGGGAGCCTCTGAGAAATGTTGAAGAGGGGAATTTAAAAGTTTATGTAGGCCTTGAATATTTTCCTACTAAAGAAGGGTGACCGCCGTGGTTGAACTTTTACCACATTATGGGGAAACCCAGCCAAAATCAAAAGATGAGCCCATACCTATGCAACTAGTTGGGTAGGCTCGGATGGAAGCCAAAAAGAATCAGAGACTTTTGGATATATAGGCAAGAGATAAAGACAATAAGTGGCCTTTTCTAGGAGGTATAGTCAAACAATCAGTTTGATGATATTTGGGTTCATGAGCATTTAGACAGTGAGAACTCCCCAAACCCTTCGGTTTCTGAGAAGTTATATGAGAAAGGAAGTGTTGCCATGAAACTTGGAGAGGAAGTAACCCAGAACGCCCCTATCATTGAAAAAGATCTAACACACGGGGCGACTATCAATGGACAACATGCACAGCAGGAGGATTCTTCAAACACACAAATGTTGGAGTCTTCTAGCTCCTCTAGATCAGGTAGGAAGAGGCCAAGGAGTTCTGGTCATGGGCCGAAGGTTATTGTGAACCTTGAGGATTATTTTGGAGGAGAAACGGTCATGAACGAGAGAGTCTGTTGGAGGGGAGGAGTCACAACATGAAGAAGCGGTGGTATCAGATGCGGTTCTTCAGGAACCTTAGGTATTATTTCCTCCCTGTACTCTCTCTTCTATGTCTTTGGTCTCCTCCTCGTTTTCCCCTGCTATTTCATCCACACCAGCTTTTTCTATCGTTGGATATCCTAGGTAGTCAAATATTTTCCCTCCTGATTTTCCATTTCGATCATCTGCTTTTCATTCCACCCCTGGAACACAATTGGTCACCAGTCCTAACCTTATGAGCCAACAGTTTTCATCCCCAAGGCCCGGCCTTTCAGTTGGTGCCTCCCCAGCCTTTCCTCATACCATGTTACCATCATCTCTGAGTGGCCTATTTATTCCAACCTTCTCCCTGGTAGTTATTATGAGGCCTAACAAGTCCACCAAGGCACTGAGCATGCTTTCCTTCCCACTAGCAGTCCCTCGGGAGTTTCCTTTTGCTAGTGGACTGGGTATTTCTTCCTAGGAATATTTTTCACAGGTTGATGCAAACAAAAGTGCCTATGCAAGCCGAATTCAAAAAAGAAGAGAAAAGGATGCAGGTAGATAGGCAGAGCCTCTTTTGCAAATGGTATTCCACAAGAGTCATAATTCACTGATGTTTGCAAAGATCACCCCCAATGTGATCAAATCGGTCAAAGAAATGCTATCGAGTGATTATTCTGTCAATGCCATTGGGCTGGACTTGCATCAGGCTCATCTACAAGATAAATTTGAGCTGATGGAGGAGACTTAGAGGGTAGTGACCACTGACTTCCTCAAGCTCAATCACCAAGCAAAGAAAAAGGAGGAGCAATTGAAGGAGCTGAAAGACATGGTTGATATTTGGGAAAACAAGTATAAGGCCCAAGAAAATGAAATTAATTGCCTACTGGCTGAGAAGAATGCCTTGGAGGGAAAAGTGAGTGAGCTTCAGGCTTTAGGCGCAGATGTCATTTCAGCCCTATGAAATGAAACTAAGAAATACCAGGTGAATGAGGAAACTCTCCATGCCGATTTGAAGTAGGGAGATGATGGCATGAAGTAGCTCTGATAGAGCACAAAAGACGAAGTAAATGAGATGAATGCCGCTCTAGAGTCAGAAATTGAAAAGAGGAAATAGGCCAAATTGGCCTTGGAAGAGAAAAAGAAGGAAATTTCCACTCTAAGGAGTGAACTATCCATTTTGGACGGAAGCTTGTCGAAGCTAAGGGTAGACCTAAGTAGCAGAGTTGTGGAGTTAGATCTTTTGAGAACCCAACCTCCTACACCACAAATGAGCTCGTTGAAAATTGCCAAGGAGTTATATGCATTGTACTGGGATAAGGTCAAGGCATTATGCCTTACTTTGCAGCCCACCCTAAATTGTATGGCGCAAGAAATCAACCTATGCGAAATAATTAGTGAAACAATATAGCAGGTGTAGGAGATGACTT
>CM021108.1:513080158-513229972 GCA_007115665.2 Sequoiadendron giganteum | reverse complement strand
TATAGAGGGGGTGTAGTAAATTATATGGAAACAATATTGATTTTTATGTACATGAATACTTACTCTAAATATGCACAATTGTGAGTGCTTACATAATTTGAGATACATGACCATTTACGATTTACATGCACCTCAATGTGGGCACAAAAATATAGAGGGTGAGTTCACATACCATGCCAATTCCTATTTAATTTTGGGTCCATCTTGAGATAATATGTTAATTTAATTACATATTGATAAATGACACAATCTTGTACAAAGTTTGCCTCATTCCACGATCCTTCACATATCATCACCTTCATCCATTCCTATGCATTTGGCCTTATGTCATCGATCTCTACACATATTACCACATTCATGACATTTATTGCATTTTTTATATGTATATATTTTACTTAGTTATCACTACATGCTTATCCTAGGTCGATCTTGTGGGAGTTGTATCAACCTTGCACCCACATATTTAACCTCTATAATTTTAATTTAATTCAAATTTAAAGTTTGATGAACTCTCACCTATTATTTTCCTACCCTAAGATAATGTGGTACACACTTCACATGATTAATACTATATACTTTTATTTTAAAGGCATTCAATTGCATTCATTTTGGACATAAAGGACATCAAGAATTCATTCAATAATCAATCACATTCAAGGAAAATTTATTGAAGTAAAATTTCAATAGATACACTAAAAGAAATTAAAATTATACATAATCATTCTAGGAAATATACCCATTTTCTTGCTACTTATTGATCATTAGAAAAATTGTAAAGTTCATTCTAGATCAAGGCCTAGTCAACCTAGGAAAACACAACTCTTCCAATTTACTGATCTCACCTAGATAATTTTAAATAGTGTCAACCATTGACATTCAAAGAAGCATAGATGATTAGGAAAATTAGATATTATAAGTATGTAATGAACATGATTAGATCCATGAATTCCTAAATAGATTCACATATATATAAATGACCTTGAGGCCTAAAAATTTGACCAAGAAACTATAATGTGGGAATAATGATTCAACCTAGAATATACCTTATTTTTCAAATCAAAGACTTTTCCTACACTACACTAAGATAAGTCTCATTTTTGTAGAGTTTTTATCTTTGTTTCAATGTAGAAAAGAAAATATACCAAACTATCCTAGAAATATTTAAGAATTGGAGTTTTTTTACTAATAAACAATACAAAAATGGAAATATGATAATTTAATCTAAGCTAATATATAAATTTAATAAATTAAATCTAAAATAGACAATAATAACTGAAAAGGAATTTGGAGTTGAAAGATGAATATTTTTGTTGAGGTTACTTGTGTAGTGAGTGGACACCTACACAATACACTATCATCCATATGATTGTTATATTATGGGACATTGGAAAGACTTGTTTTTTACCTAAAAATTCATGCCCAACTAGACACATATTAAATGAAATGAAAATGATAAAAAAATAGAAGAAAAAGGAAGTGCAAACCATCGTGTGACAAATATCTCTAACAAAAATCTATAGTTAAAATCTATAGTTGAAATGAAGCGAAATATTAGGGCTATGTAGGGTCTTTCCATGAATGGTCAAGCCTCTAATTTTGTCTTTTGATCTCCATAGATAGATAAAAGAATATAAAAATATACGCGCTCTTATCCTATTTATGTCTAGGAGCTATAAGTAGTGACAAAAACTATGGATACCACTCCCAAGTGTACAAGGAGAGATAAACTAGTGTGTATATATGTGTGAATAAAGATGAAGTGAAAAACCAACAGTGTCAAGTACAAAATAAAGGACTTTACAACAATAGAAATAAGAAAAGGAGAAATCAAGATAAATATCACCTCAAACTAGAAACAAAGAGATGAAACTAAAAATAAAAAGAACAAGTTCACCTCAAAAAGTATGGAGAATCCAAGGGAGAACAATCTAAATGTAGAGTGCTTCCAAGAATTTAAGTGGAATACCGGTAAATGTTGTTGAAGCTCACATAAAGAGTTCCAATGCTCAAAGAGGTAGAACACTATCCAAAAATTCTTGAAATATTTATGGATTGAATGATATGTGAGATATTGAGAGATATTTAATTCAAAAATTAGCTTGAGAGATAAAAATGAGAGTCTCTAAGGTCTAAAGAGTCATTCACATTTAATTTAGAGTAGTTACCATTGACTTGGATAAGAAGTAGGGTGATGAAATGATTAGAATATTGGATTATAGGACCACTGAGAGGGGGGTGAATTAGTGGTCTAATTAAAAATCAAATTTCAATCCTTAACTCACTCGTCTTATGTAAAGAAACCCATCGAAACACTTCAAATATTATAGATACTAAATGTGGAGGAAGTCACAATAACATACAAATTAGAATATAATACTTGAAAAAAGATATCGGCCAATCAAGCACAATATAATAAACCACTAGGAAGAGACATTACACTAGGTTTATGAGTGGAAAACCCTAAGGGTGAAAAACCACTCTAAAAATAAGCTTCATTAGACCTCACTAGTCAAAACCTTTTAGATTACAAGTTGTGTGCCTCACTGGCTAACAACAAGCCTCACTGGCTACAATATGCCTCACTGAAAATCAACAAGCCTCATTGGAAAATTCTCTTGTCTCACTGATAATAGTATACAGAAGGTTACCCTATTTCACTTCAAATAGCTACACAAAAAAAGTTTCACCATAGTTTTTCACACTTACCAAAGCCTTCAAAAACTATTCTAATAAATAATACAACTTTGCAATCTCACATGCAACCAACAGGTTATCATGCTCTAAAAAAATTCAATATCATGTTGAATTGTAGGAAGAAAGTCAATTATATCTGCCTTGTCATCATCCTTTCAATCAAAACATTATTCTCCAAAAAATGACCAAAAAAATTTCAATCTACAAACTCACTTGATTGACATTTACCACTGTATACAAGAATAACTATTCCTTCTACAAGGAAACCTCTACACAAATTTTCATCTTTACATATGAGCAATCACTTCTTTTGTATAAAGAATCTATTTGTTTCAAAAAATACAAACAAGCTCTAGGCTAATGTATGTATAAGAAATAAGGTTCTCTGCTGACACCTTGTCCACTATATTTAGATAACCCAAGAATAAGTAACTCTCCATGAAAACCCTTCTAGTACAATTCAAAACACAATTCCTGAATGCAGTCCCATTAAAAATTGTCTTTATCAGCTCATGATATATTCTTTAAAGAAAAAAATTACACAAAGAGTTCTTACTTTCACATTTACTTGTCAAAATTTTCACATCTGAAAGTAGTCATTCTTCACATTTTAAATCTAGACTTTTTGTATTTCTCACCTACCAAACCCATAGTTGAATGAAACCTTTGATCTTCCTTTTTTCAATGGTCAAGTCTTCTAATACATTTCTTAAAACTTGAGCCTCCACACTCCAAAACTCAAAGCACTCACACCTCTTCCACACTTCCACATTTGAATCCAAAAAGCCTTGGAAACATTCTACATTCCATCCCTTTGTTGTCTTCAAATAGTTATCAAAACTATGAATAACTAAAATGTGACATTGACTGCCATACACCTATACAAGTAGTATCATTCAGAGATAGCCATTCCCAGTCTCAAACCAAGGCCATCGATATTTGAAACCTGCCATGTTATGGTTTAAATAATAGCCATTGATAATATTTTTTGTGGTGAAACATAAAATATTAACCTATTGAACTGGTAGACCCTAGGTGTAGGGGTTGATAGGTAATGTAATCAAAACCCTTGATTAGTCACTTAAGTGACTTTTAACTCATTATATCGAGTCACTTAACAATTATAACAAAAAACATCTATCAAGGTGTAATGGATTTTGAGATGAAGGTGGGAGGAGGAAATTTTGAATCTGTAGATGATGCAGATGATGGTAGTGAGGATGAGGGGGACCCGGATGGAGGTTTTCGGTGTCACTCCTCCACGCAAGCTTTTGCAGATGTTGTGGAAGTTTCTGAAGAGGGTTGGAGGGGTTATTGTTTCCTTTCTTCTCTTGGAGTTGTTTGTATGTTGGAGAGGCATGAAGCTGGGAGTGGAGCTGGGTGTGGATTTGGGTGCGGGAATAGCTTTGTTGTGGCCTACTTTGGGTGTTGCCTCTTGGATTCTTCTTCCCATTGGAGCTTCCTTTGCCTCTGGGTCCTCACTATTTTGGATTCTTAGGATGGTTATGTTGCTTCTACCATGATTGGCGAGGCTGGTGGTTTTTTTCTGTGGTTTGTGGTGGGGGCTAGCTTGCTAAACTCCATGTGCTTGTGGGTGTTGTGTGGGTGCCTTTCTTTCCTTTTCTTAGGCTGCCTACTTTTTTGTGGGTGTGTGCTGGCTTCTTTGAGGTTTTCTAGTTGTAGAATGGGTTGTTTTTTTCTCCTACTCGATGTAATAGGAAGGCTTGCCTCATACTAGTTTATTCTGTCTATGGCTTCTTCTTGGATGTCCTTCACTTTTTCCTGCTATTTGTTTGGTGGCTTTGTTTTGGGGGGTTTTGGTTGTCCCTTCCCATCCTATTTGGGGACCCTTATTCCTATTAGGGTTTGGTTATTCCTATTCATTCAGAGATTGGGAATCTACCTTTGGTGGTATTTTGACCTGTGTTTCTTTTTGTTATCATGCTCTCTTTGGCCTTGTTCTCTCTGGCTGAGTTTCTGTTGTGGCTTGATTTTCTTTGGCTGAGTGTCTTTGGTTCCTCTTTCTTGAGTTTTTTTTTTCCTCTTGCCCCCCAGGTGGTTGATGCTAGGGTTTGTGGTCTTCTTGTGGGCTGAGATGCTTTATGTTTATATTCTAATGGCTCAGTTGTTTTTGGTCTATTGTGAAGGCTCTGAACTGGGTGAGAAAATGGCTTTGTGTTGGCTTAATGTTCAAGTTTTCTTTGGAAACCCAGATGAGTTCTTATTTGAAAGTTGATAAGGTGGACTTATGGTATTTATTTGAGACTCTTCTCCTCGTCCACAATTTTTTTTTGGTGTAGTGTTTATAGAAGGATGCTACAAATGTGTGTTGGGCTACTATTTTGGCTTTCTCCTTTGGTCCTATGGAGGTGGACCTCTCTCAGTTGTTCTTATTGAGGTGGGCAGTTCTCGTATGGAGGTGGAGGTGGAGGGTGCTCGTGATTTTTGGCTACAGTGGCTATGTTGTTTGTATCATCCTCTCCAAAAGTGGGGAACTCATGGTTTTGGAGTTGGCTTCTTAGTTCAAGCAGTGGCTTTGTGTCGAGTGGTTTGTTGTGCTCTCCATCTCCCCTATTGAGGTGGGGTTTTTGGATATTCTCAAGTTTTTGATTAGGGATCTGATGGTGTCTTACACCATTATGCAGATTATCTTTCTTGGCTCAGTGGGGTCTTCCATGAGCGGCTGGTTTGTTGATCCCTGGCAGATGTAGGTGGGTTGTGTGTGTATCTAAAAGGGTTTCTAGTCCCGCTTAAAACTAGGTTGTTATAGGGCCTTAGGCCCTTGCATGTTTGTTAGATGCAACGTGTTTAGTCATATTAATCTTTAGAGGTTGTTGTGGGGCTATTTTTGGTTATGATGTATTCTAATTACAGCTTGATTTTCTTTGTATTGGGTTCCAAGCCCCATCAAAACCCATTTTTTACCTCTAATCAAAACAAATATAACAAAATTTAACATTGTTAATACCTTATGAAAAAAACTTCTATTTAGGTTTTTATAATCAAGATGCCAACAATAAGTAAACCCTAAACAATATTAAAAACTCCATAGATTTTCTAGTCATGTGATTGTCCATGATTGTTGCTAGTCACCATAAGTTGTTAGATGTAGAGCATATTGTTCTTGACATTGACAAAGAAAATAAACCATGTATCTTTTCCATGTAAGACACCGAACCCTCAACATCATGGGATGAATAACAAGATCTTTATTTGAGTTGAATTAACACTTTGAATGCAACAACTATGCAACAATGAAACATACACTTTACCATGAAGCAACTCCTTTGCACTTTGCAACCTTTGCATCAACATCATATGCGTGAAAAATTATCCTTATGAACAATCAAGATGAGATACCTTGCCATCAACACCAATTTGACAAGACAATGGGCAAGTTCCTTTGCATCATACTTTGTACCAACCTTTGACATCACACACACCTTTGACTTTGATTCCCTCTATTTGATATCCATTTCCATCAATTACAAACCTTTGACATCAATGACACTCTTTTGGTACAACAGTAACCATGGGGCCAATAATTGCTATCAGAGCCAAAGGTATCGGGTTCAAATCCCCTTGGGTAATGTTGAGGGGGAGATTGTTGGTAGATGATCAATGCTCCCCTCAAGATTGGTGACATGGACTAACTGCTTCCTGTGGATCTGTTAACTCTAGCGGTTGTATTGGGTATTAATAGGTCAATATTTTGGTGCAACGACAAATTTGGGGCAAACATAGACATGTTCATTATACAAAATAATATTGCAGGATGTTAGCATGTCACACAAACATCTATTTGTCATGCTAGTGTCTAGACATTTACAACTCTTGAAAAGGATAAACACCAATAAATAGTAAGATTAATGTGGTTAATATATAATTTTATACAAAAGAGACCACGAGAGCGCATGACCTTGAAACCATGGAAAAAAAGGCTAATATAAGGGACAAATGAGCCTAAAATAATATTATGGTATAGACACTAAAGTGGGTCCAAAACATAATGTGAAATTAAAAGGGTATAAATTTTATACATTATATTTTCCCCCACTTTAGTAGGAAGATGATGTTAGGTGATATGCTACATAAAAAAACATAAATTAAATAATAAAATTAATATAATCATATGATACCCAAAGGATGCTATAGAGGACACAAAAGATTCTTCAATTATATTAATTACACCCTTAGGTTGAAAACCTATAAAATAATATGTCAATAAAAAAACTTGCATGACAAACAATGTTAGAATAACATATAAAATCTATAAGAGATAAGAGCTAGACCAATATAACCTAAAAAAATAGAATACTAAAAAATAATATGGTGTAATGTATACTACACATATATAAAATAAAGGAAAACAAAATAACATACAAGGAAAAAAAAAAAGGAAATGGAAAGATGGAGATAGAGGTATAGTCTCAGCATCCTCTGTTGTTAATAAAATGCAAGGTTTTATTCAAGGTCTAGCATGCTATATCTATGGGAACCATACAACACCTCCACATATCCCACACAATAGAAAACTACATTTTAGGTGACCTATAAGAGGCAACAGGTAGGCCATATGAAGAACACATAATAGAAAACTCCATTTCTAGGTGGCTTAGATGCTACTTACCTTTTAGGGAGTGTGCTAACATGTGTGTGTGTGCATATGTGTGGACGCACATATATGGGTGAAAATGGATGCCTCTTTAAAATAATTTCATAGAAAATGTGTATGCAATTAATTTTAAGGTGGAAGATGGAAAGAAGGTGAAGAATATTTAGAAAGCATATGGATGTATTCCTAAAGTCACCAAAGAGAAATAAATGATTTCTAGGAGAGGTATAAAAGAGTATGTCACAAACATGAAACACTTGAATTTTTTCTCATGGAATGAAATCTAAAGAATGAGGATGCCACATAGAAACAAGAAACATCAAGTGAAGTCACACAAAGGTATCTATAAGATTAGGGTCACTATTTGTATATATGAATAGTTATGGGATAGGGAATGGATTGCCATCATCCCCCAAGTTTATAAAACAACAAGTAGAAAGGAGGAATAACACATAGAGATCAAATAATGTTTTTTGAGTCAACATGGAAGAGACCTATATGTATCAACACTTTGAATCATCTCAAAAATGTTAAGGTTTATCAAGGTAGACAAAATATAGATAGAATCAAGATACATGTATAGTAGAAGGTAACAACATTTCATTATTATTATATTAATGTACCACAATGGTAGCAAGGGTCTTCCATGGGGAACTAAAATAAAATAAGTAATACATGTGCATAAATAAAAAATAAATAAATCAAGCAATACTATGTAAAAACATAAAAACATGAGACAAGGATGATACTATTAGAGTTATTAGTCAAGTAAGTCATCTTACCCCCATTCTAGATCAAGGATGGAACTAGGGCTAAGAAGTAGTGAGGACAACACAAAATTATCATTAAAATAATAATCAATAGTATGTTATTGAAGAAGAGTAGGGGTTGTGTCCCCCATGGGATATTTTGGAGGGGGATGTATTTCCAATATGTCTATTACTAATTCAAACATGCACTCATATGAAGGAGGAGTGGGTGAATCAATGCTTGAATATGAAACTAGTGGTTTGTGGCTCATTGATAACAATAAGATTGTGTGTAGAAGTGTCAAAAATACGGGGTGAAGGAAGGTCCTTCACACCAGGGAGACTAATGCATAATGGCTTAGATGTGGTGAAATGGGGTTAGGTTTAGGCTTCCAAAAGTATGGAGTGCGTAGTTATGTTAAAGTTTTCATTTAGGGGCTAGGTGGAGTATTCCAATATTTGAGGTGAAGGGGTAAATCTCAAGAAATACCTAATGGTAGGTAAAGGTGAAAGGGATAAGAGAGGAAAGGGAAGCATTAGATAAAAAAACACATTAGATAAGTCTAATGGAGTGGTGAATAATGGGAAATTAGGAATCTCAACAAGAAGAGGAGAGTTGAGAGCAAAGCGAAGACCACATTAATTCATTAAAGTCTTGAATTAGTAGGCTACTTAGGTAGATGAGAGGTTGTAGTTTTAGAAGTGAGAGATGGAGGTGGAACAAAAGGCATAGGGATAGAATGTGGTGGTGGTGGTGGACTAGAGATGCAACAACACAATGATAATGCTTCCATAGTCAAGCCAACTAGTTATGTTAGGTGCACATTCTAGATTTAGAAGAAATATAATTATGATCACCTAATTTGGTTTTCTTTCTACTACTTTCCCTATGGGTATGGGAAAATAAAAGAAACAATGGAGGTCAAGTGACAACATGAGGTGTAAAATAATAATGGAAAGGGTAAACTAACATGGGTTACTTTTCTCTTGGTGCCCTAGGGGCATGTGAAGGAACATGTGTAAGCATCAAGGGTCGAGTGACTATGTGAGGAGTAGATGGAGTTGATGAGGGAATGGAAGAAGGAATTTGAAATGCATTGTATTTTTGATAGAGTCTAAATAAAATTTCAAAGTGAGGTTAGAAAGGGCTAAAAAGGGGTAGACCAAAAATAGTCAAGGGAGAATTTATCCTAAATGGAAAGTGGCTAGTGTCCACTATAAAAACATTACATAGTACACCATTATGAGGAAAATTTAAATATGTTTGAATAATATATGAAATAGATTGAATTGTAATGAGCTATAGGTAGCCCACATGGAATGTGAAAGTGACCTGAAGTAGGAATGAAGTTGAAGGAGATATCTAGGGTCCTTGGTCCTACCTAGATAGAATGGGTAATATAATCCATGGATGAAATGGAGAGGTAATCATGCATGCACAAAAATATGTTAGAAGTATCATACATATCTCTATATAGTTGGTTGACATATAGGAACTCCTTAATCATCATACTTGTCATAGTAATAGGTTCAATTAGGAAATTGTGAATAATTTTTTGGTTATAAAAATAGGAATATAGAGAGGGATTCCATATACACCAATAGGAACATCAAAAAAGGAAAAAGAGATGGTGGGTTCAAGAATCAATCCAACTTGAGGTGCTTGGGGTGGAGTGTAAACCATGCCCACTATACTAGTGAATGCTTATAAAGGAAGTATAGAGTGGATATCTAGAACTAGAGAGGTGGAAGTGAGGTGGATGGATGGAGCATGATTGGTTACAAGGTCAATATAATTTATGGACGCATGGTGTAGGGATAGATTAATATAGATTTGAATGTTTTGGTTGGGTAGAGTGACATACTATTACCTCTTTTTTTCACTCTAGTGACTTGGATGACATTGGATTGGATGAGGTCTTGAATTATATGTTTTAAGCATAAACATTTCTATGTGTCATGACTAGGTACACTATATAATTGACATAAGGCTTTAGATTTGCAAGAATGTGGAAGTGTTTTTTTTGTCAAGGGGGTAGATGGTGGGTAAATTTTCCATGTTATTGAAAATAACTTATTGTAAAATAAGTATATTGATTAAAAAAGTGGTATGAAATGTTGGTTTTTTTATGATCACATAGTTAAGGTCATCATCTTAGAGGAAGGTGAGGTTGTAACTAAAAAAATGAGTTCTTATATATATTTTTAAATGATGTAGAGGACTTGTATGATGTAGAAGGAGCTGACAATACATAAGGGACCAATTTATACTAACTAATTGTCTATTGGTAATCACATTGGGCTTAGCACAAGTTTGTAAATGATGGTATCACATAAGTAATAATATATCTCAAATAAGAGGATGAAGCTTTCTAATGAATACCATTTACATGTTTGAATAAGGGAGTGCATATGGAATCTGTGAAAACAATGATTGATAGTGAAAGATGAATTCTATAAATTTTATATTTGCAACTTATTTACAATGAACCAAGTTAGTTAATGTGACTTGTGGGCCAATGTTTTCTTACAATTTCTATAAGAATTCATTGGTTAGATGAATGAATGATGAGATGGAATGGTCAATAAGAGTTCAAAACTAATAAAATGTCATGCCTTTTAATGAAAGGAGAAGAATTTTTGCCAACATGTTATCTTAAAATAGAAAGTCACTACACAAGGTAGTGAAATTTGAAATGTGTGTTTGTGGATCTCCCTCGCCATCATATTTTTCAAATGGGACACCTCAAAACTCATAAGAAGGGGTGTAGTGAGGATATCAAGTGATATTGGGCTATGCTAGTAGTAGGTGGTTGTGAGAGGCAATGCGATTATAGTGAGAAGCAAGTTATTGTTGTAATCTATCCACATTTTGTATGAGTTGGTTTGTGATAGAGGCTTTGGTATGTAATGGGAAATTAATAGTAGTAGTGAGGGTAGTTGAAAATGGTTTTGAAAATGATGGTTGCATCATCATGGTTTGTGATGGGATGACGTGTGAGGTAATGAGGTGATTGATAGAAAAATTAAATGGAAAAGGTTGAATTTGAGGAATATTCCCATATAAGAAGATGGAGTTAGATGTTGGAATCATAGAAGTTGCCAGATGTGTAGAATTTTCCTTGTGGGCACTCAGAGTTGGCATAAACATAGAAACTTGATCATTTGATATATTTGAATGAAAATATTGGGTTTTCTCACAAGTAGCCACTATTGTGGAGACAAAATTGTTCATGATTAGGGATATGCCATGAAAGCAATCTAGGTCTTTTAGATAGTTACACAACTATGTCCTCATGGAATTAGGAATGGGTCCATAATTGTTATGCACTTCTTCATTGACACTAAATGTAGATTGATAGTATTCTAGATGTTTATCCATTTTTATCACCTAAAAGTGAGAAGGCATATAAAGGGTGGATTCATGGTCAAAACCTCCCTCAATGTTGTGATATGTAGTAGGAGGAGAAGTAGGTACCCGAGGAAAAGTGGTATTGGTTGGATCAAAGGAGAAGTTTGAAAAGTCCAAAGTCTTTTGTATAGGAGTAGTTAGTGGTCTAGAGTGAGACATGTTTAAGTTTTAAATGCTCTCGTGAACAATTCTATTAGAATATATAGATTGGGTTGTGAATTTGATAAAAGGTTAGCATAGAGGCTTCATAACACACAACTCAAAATGATGGAGAATACTTTTTTGTTCTTTTGTTTTTAGTTTTTAGAGTTTTTGGTTGTTTTGAAATAAAATTTATGAGAATTTCGAGTCCACCAAAATGTAATAGGTGAACCAAGAAATAAATTAATGAAAAATGTAAGTTTGACTAAAATGCATTGTGAAGTTACAAGAGTATGCAATTTTCTACATTACATAAACAACTGCAATTGAATGCAAAATTTTAAACAAGGAGCATACCCGAAATACTTATTTTCCTATCCTAGATCATCGACCTACACCACATAAAATTCAATATTTCACATCAACTATAGAACTAAGTACAACTCTCCTTTCCAATTACTTTATTAAAATAGTATTTAATTTTAAAATATCACTTTCAAAATTATAACATAATTATTCTTGATTAATTTATTTTATATAATTACATCTTATTAAACTAACCTAAATTAAGCATCAAAACATATTTATTTTCCTTCTTATATTCTTCATATGAAAAATATTTACACAAAAAAAAACTTTACAAACAATACTTTATTTTATTTCACTGCTTTTTCTAAACAAAGAAATTATGCATCAATTTAAAAATAAATAAAAATACCGCATACAATAAATTAAATGCATCACGTGAGAGGAAGGGAACAAGTAAACAATTACAAATAACAATTGATCAATATATTGTACAAAAATTGACTTGTTGATAAAAATATATTCTTAATAAAGAAGTCACAAATACAAATTGACTTAGTTTGTGAATGTAATTATCTTTCTTTGCCATACCAACTACAAAATTAACCACTTTGGAAATTTGAAGTGTTTATCTTGGGTAGATTTTCTTCAACTTTCAAATATATTTGAATTGATTAATTATAATTTTCAGTTTGGAGGTTGAATATATAAACAGTTCAAAAGCAGAGGACAAAGAAATTTTGTATTAAACCCAAAAATTATGGACAAACCCTAAACATTTAGTTTCTCCCTGCAACTTGGATGCTTATCAATCAATGTTTTTAATTCAATATTCTTAATAGGCATGCCAAAAAGCAAATATAGAAAGTAGATTATTAAAATTGAAAGGATTTTAACATATTTGGTGAGAATGATGGTATGATTTTTATTATATTATTCACTTAAGTTTACAATTTTTAGATATGTGATAGGACCAGATTTGACTTCTAGATAACTTTCATAGACTAGTTCTTCTATTTGAAATAACTTAATTAGAAGAAGTCTTCTCATTTATAAATATACTTACTCTCATACTATAATCCTTTTAAAAAAACAAAAAACATCTATATAATTGTTTCTATTTAAATTTTTTTATGTATGTATAAATATTAAACTTCCCAAATTAATCTTATAAATTGACACATTCAAATTTGATAAATATTCATTTGAATATAATAAATATATTATTTTGTTTTTCTTTTCAATCCTCACCTAACAATAATTATCAGAACACACGAAATCCAAATTATGAAATCATTCAAATATTAAAGTAACATTTGAGATATTTGAAGAGAAATAGAAATAAGTTGTTAATCCCAACCACTACCTACCATAGCTCTCTACTTACCTTTATATATAAAAATGTAGAAAACAAAATGGCCCACAAAAAAGAGTAAAATAAGTCAATATGAATTTTGGTGCAAATGAATTCCATCTTTTAAACATGGTGGTTGGTTCATTGAATTTTTGCCCATCTTATTATAAGTATGGTTGACACACATGCAAAGACAACTACTAAAATTCAAATGTGCTTTGGAGATATAGCAGAACATTTGTTTATTTATTTATGTTACAAAGAACGTAGTAACATAGGTATTTTTATTCATCTTCCCTACTTTTAAACATTTAAACTAAAGCACGCAAAAACAAAGAAAACATATTTGTTCTAAAAAGAATCAAGAACTCGAAGCAATAAAATACAAATCTATTATAATCATGGTTGGTGAGATATAAGAAAAAGACAATTAAAATGATATAAAATATTTTTTTTATAAATATTGTGGTTGGAAAGGTAGTCATAAAGTTCATGAATGTAAAATGATATAGAATAAGATAATAAATAATTTCATATAAAAATATATAATCAATTATGATATTAAAGTATCATGAGTAGTTCACTTTGCAAATGATGTAAATGAATGTTCATGAGTAAACTATCATGGAATAAAATAGAAAATTCCATCACTTGTATTGCAAATAATGTGGTTGAAAAGATAGTAAACTCATGAGTGTAAAATATCATGGGATAATATTAGATTATTTCAAAGAAAAACGTTCAATCAACTAATTTTGAAGATAAAGCTTAGCCCACTTTGCATGCAATAGTGATTATGATAAATTGGTTCTTTTTATATCAAACTCTTCTTACTATGCATTTTTGGATGTGTCATGGAATGATGCTCGGGGATTAGATATTATATCCACACAACATATGACATTTTGATGCGACTTTTAAAAAAATCATGAAGATGTTTGTAGTTCTATTTATTTGGTAAATTAAAGTCTCAAGTCTATTGGTATTAGAGCCATTCATCGTAATTTTCTAAGACTTTCATATTTATACTTTACAATGTGCTATATCCTCCTCAATTGTGATGTAACATGTTGTCACTAGTGCTGATTTGGCAACAAGGTCACCCCATTTTATTAGAAGATGAACAAGTGATAATTAGAAAGAAGTTTGATAATCAAGTTGCATTTATTGACTAGGAAGATGAAAAGTTATTAAAACTCAACAAAACTTTAGTTATTTCAAAGTATTTTTCCTAGCTTATTGAAGAGGGAAATATTTCTACTAGTCTTTTATGACATGCAAGATTTATGTTAATTGATGAGGTTAAAATGTATACCAATTTTCACATATTTATGTCCCTTTCCTATGTATTAATTAATCACCTTTATTGACAAGGCTTAGCCCCTTCATAGCCTCTTAATTAGAATTATTATTTGATTATTTAGTATTATAGAATATAACATTCTCATTAGGCATAATTTGATTAGTTGAATATAATAATGTTTTGTGTTGAGATTTCTAGAAGCTTCTTTCTTCAAAAAGTATCTTTGTATTTCTTTAAAAGACTTATTATGAAGATATTTTAGATTTTTATTTGTTGAGACAATATCTCTCTTGAGTTCTATTCATGTGTGCTCCTATCAATTTGTATTAGAGTTGAAGGATCATGACCTTGAATTTGGTTTTCTTGAAGATTAAATCAACCTTTACCAGCTCTCTCCATTTTTGATTGCCATAGATATAGACTCATTGTGAGTTTCATTTGCTGTTCCCTTCTCGATCTTCATTTTTAGCCTCATATTTAATATCCTCGAGGTTTCTAAATTCAACCTTTATTAGATCTACATCCTCTTTTTCTCAAGCATTGGTTGTCAAGATTTTTGATTTTTTTTTTTTCAAAATTAGAGTTGTAGATCAAAACTTACACCCTTGAAAAGGCACTCTATTGAAAAACTCGATAAAATTTTGTTCTTCTATTGTAATAGATTTTAAGATACCCTACAAGAAGAGACTTCTGAAGGGTTAGTGAACATGAGTAATCTTTAGCAAAATTTATAAAATTAAATAGAGAGCCAAAATTGTGGCATGCAAGATCTAGTTGTAGCTATTTAGACCTCACTCCAACACCCTTTGGAAAATATAAACGCCACTTAAAACCTTGGTTTCCAACTTGAAAAGAAGGTTTCCATTCCCAAATTTTATGGAAGCTTTGTGTTGGATGTGGTTGTGTTGCTAATATGTGGTTTTCATTGATGTCAACACTATTAACATTAATGCCTTTTAAGACTATATATGTCGAGGATATTGAGAAAATTGCAATAAAATAAGTTGTAGACTATCTGTGAAGTAGTGAAGTTCATTATGACAAAAATTTCAGTATGTTGATGATTAGAAGTTGTGGATTAAAGGGTTTTTTGTCGAGCCTATCTAGTTTATTCTCCAAAAGTTTCAGAGGTGCGAATGAAGATTTGAGCAAGTTATGAGTTTCTATGTTCCTACAGTTATTCTATTACTGTAGCTGGTGTTCCTGGAAGAATAGAATGTGATTATGGTAATCTGAGTTGTTGTGTATGCTCTTGTGATGTTTATTGATGTTTCTAGATCGTGCTCTATTATTGTTGCACATCTATATTGATCATTGTGCTCATGATCTAATATTTTCTCTTGTGTGTTCAAGTTTTTCATGTTCATGGCCGATAGGGTAATTGAAGTGTATTGTGGATCTTCGAGGAAAAATGTTTGAAGGTGTTTCATGATCGATGATGTTGTTTTGGGTCTCTATTATGTTGTGGCCAACTTTGGTTGGTGCACATTAAGAATTGATTATGAATTGAGCCGGTAGTTTGTAAATGTTTTCATATTTTGTTGATGCCAACATAAAGCAATGTAATTACTTGTTGTGGATATATATAAGTGATTGTTTATCTCATTTGGGAGATTCATGAAGTGAAGTGTGAAACTTCTATGTGTGAATAAAGATCAAATTATTTGAAAGCAAAGAAGACTGTGAAGAAGAGTGAAGAGTGAAGAAGAGTTAAGAAGTGTTCATGTGCTTAATCGAAACTATAATCAACCATTAGCAGATGCTACTTTCCCAGTTCAATTTCTTCAGATGGATTTAATCTAAATTTTTTTGTAAGATAGTGAGTCTTCCTTTGTATTTAAGTAGTAAGCTCTAGGTAGTGTGCCTGAATGCAAGTGCATTCCTCATTTATTCTTCTTATACTTCTAACAAGGTATAACTTGTGGATTAACCTCCACCATGATTTTTCCCCTAACAAGCTTTCCACACAAAAATATTGGTGTTATGTGTGTTTCTGATGTGTTATTGATTTATGCTTTCATGGTTAGTAATTAGATCTAAGAATAAGGGTTAATAAGTTTAATAAGTATAAAAGTATGTGACAGATGATTCACCCCCCCTCTCAGTTGTCTACCCTTGTGTTTCCAACAATTGGTATCAGAGTTAAGCTCCTTGGAATAAGTTTAAACAACTTGAGGTAATCTGGGATGGTGACATATAAGGAGGATAGTCTGATATTTGATGGAACAAACTATTCTCTATGGAAAACTCGAATGGAGTATCATCTGAGATGCATTGGTGAAACCTACTAGTACATTAAATGTAATAGATATTTTATTCCTCAAAGTGGTCCTACTACTACTACTGCTGAGATCAAGGATGCCAAATATAATATCAAAGCTAAGGAAGCATTATTGATTGCTTTGACTAATTCTAAGATGATGAATGTTATGGATCTGAAGACTACTTATGAGATCTAGAAAAATTTGGAAACTTTATATGAAGGTGATGCTAATGTGAAGATGGCTAAGCTACATAGTTTGAAAGGGAAATATGAATTGTTGAAAATGGGAAATGATGAGAATATTAATACTTTCATGCAGAGAGTGAATGAAATTGTGTGTGGTATCAAATGTGCTAATGGACAAGTGGATGAATTAGAGATCGTTGCTAAAGTGCTTAGATCCTTGCCAGATGCATATAAAATCAAAGTTGTAGCCATTGAAGAGCTCCGAACTGTGATAAATATAACCTAAGATATGTTTTTTGGTAAACTTACTGCTTTTGAGTTGAGTGAATTTGGTGATGCCCTTCCTAAGATAGAATCTGCATTTAAAGCTACTACTTTCGGGAGAGACAAGAAAAGACATGATCCAAGTGAAATTTCTTCTAGAAAGGTATCCAAGTATGAGGAAGAATTGAGATAGATTGAAGAATAAGAAAGAGAACTGAATGGGCTTGAAGCACTTATTGTCAAAAGGGAAGTCGGAGTAGAAGGTAAATATAAATGGAAAATTTCCTATTAAATGTTTCTCTTGCAATAAGATAGGTCATTTTGCATCAAGGTGTCTGGAAAGAGTTCCTACGTCAAGACCTTACAAGCCTAAATTTGAAAAGAAGTGTTATTATGCTACTGATGAAGGAGTGAAAAATGATGAATCTGATAAAGGGAATGCAAGTGAAGATGAGTTTGTGTTTATTTCTATCAAGGAATGTAATCTTGTGTCTACTAAATCTGCTACTTGTACAAATGCGGAGAAAGCCCTAGCTTCTCAAGTTGAAGAGAAGGATGAATGGGTAATTGATAATGGATGTTCACATCACATGACATGTGATAAAAGTAAATTTGTTATCTTGGAAAAATATGATGGTGGTGTTGTAAGATTTGGTTATAAGAATGGTGGTATAATTCATGGTAGAGGATGTATTTACTTTGATGGTAAAAATAATACTGATGATGTTCTATATGTTGAAGGTTTGAAGCATAATATTTTAAGTGTTGGACAGATGGTTGATAATTGATACATTATTCAATTCAAGGATGGGAAGTGTATAATATTAGGAAATTCTATAAATGTGATTGCTTCAGAAATAAAAATAAAAGGTAACAATTTTCCCCTGGATGCTACTAGTAAAATTTATCTGATTGCTCAAGTTGATGAAAGTTGGTTATGGCATAGAAGAATGTGTCATGGAAACTTCAAAAAAATTATCAAGATAAATTCTATTCAGGCGGTGAGATATCTTCCTAAGTTGGTAAAACCTACTAATGTCATATGCAAATAATGTCAGTTGGGTAAGAAAACTAGAGTTTCATTTAGAAGAAAACAACATTGTTCAAAAGGAATATTGGAGCTTGTGTATACTGATCTGTGTGGTCTTGCTAGAATCAGAACTCTACAAGGAGACAAGTATTTCATGTTACTAATTGATGATCATTCTATATTGATGTGGGTTGCATTCTTTAGGGAGAAATCTGAAGCTCTGGAGAAATTCAAGATTTTCAAAGCTATGGTTGAGATAAAGACAGGTCTGAAGATTAAGTTTCTAAGATCAGATAGAGGTGCTGAATTTTTGTGAAGTGCATGGGATAAAGAGACAATTATCTGCACCGCGGACCCCTCAACAAAATGGATTTGTGGAAAGAAAGAACAAAAAAATTCTAGATGCTGCTAGAACCATGATGTTGGAAGGAAATATCCCTCATATCTGTTGGAGAGAAGTTGTGAGTATTGTTGTTTACATCCTTAACTAGGTAGAAATCAAATGTGATATTGGTAAGACTTATTTTGAGCTATGGTTTGGCCATAAGCCTATTGTTTGGTCATAACCTAAGTTATAGACAAGAAGTTCACATAAGTCCATGCTTGTTGAGTCAGTCCAAGTATTGTTTTAACATTTCCCATACTAAAAACACAAAGAAACAGTTCAAAGAGAGTTGTTTATAAGATCATTGTTCGAACCAAAACAATTGGAAAGAAAAAAGGTTAGATAGTCCCACATCCATTATTTCCATCCTACCTATTCGAAATAAAAATCAAACAAACCATTAAGGTCATTCCTCCATTTAGACATCCATGATATCAACAGTTACTTGGGACTCATAGATAGAACAAGTAAGCTTTCTCACAACATATCCTCTAGAAAAGGAAGTGTAATATAGACCTTAGTTCTTCAAAATTTTGATTTCCAAAAAGTAGTATCATTCAAAAATATCACTCAAAACCTAGGGTCCTGATCTTCACAACAACCATCCCATAACACCATCAAACTTTATGACCATCTGGCGACCAACTGCCCCAGTTCAGCAACCAGATCTTGTAGCACTGATCCTTTAACCTATTCTCGCATATATCGAAGGTGAACAATCTAACATCATATGTAGCTTGAGAACCTTCATTTTTAGAAGAAGGAAATACCCCGCCAGTTTCTCACCACATTAATTATCTTAGATGAAGAGGAAGAGAAAGATGACATAGAAACAAAGAGACCCGTATTACCACCACCCACATGGCAATAAATATCCCCTTCATGATCTCATGCAAGGTCAATATCCCTAAGGTAAATTCCATAGGTCATCATTTCAGACTTAGGCATCTTAGTCCAAAATATCTCAAGAAACACCTTTGGACACTTCATGAAACCAAAACTAGGTTGGTATATAACTTCTACAAACGGGCTTCCAGGAACAATTTGAACTTGTATTCCTTCTACTATTGTCAAAATCCGATTCTATTCCAATAGTTCTAGTATCTTACATAATCTATAGGAAAACATTGGGTCTTTAGGATTTGAGTCACCTAGAGAGTACAACACTCTCCCATAGGAGACCCAAGTTGTTTATGACAACCACAAGATCATAGAATAGGAAAAAATTGAAGCCAAAAAAAATACCACTAGTATCCCACCAAAAAATACCATGAACAATTAGAGTATCCCTTGGAGGTATAGGCCAAGTGACCTTGAAACTCCCCATAAGAGACCAGTATATAGAGACACTTTCACTGAGGAAAAAATAAGCCGCAAACAAAAGGAGGTAATGGAAAAAAGTAACCAAGATCCAAATAGAGTAGTTATAGAGGAGGTAAGTGGTGAAGAAGAGATTAACGAGGAACAATTATTTGAAAATTCTAACAACCCCAAGGTCCTCAGACTAATGGATAGGTTGTTAAGAAAGGACCCAAACTCCTATTTGTTCAAGTTAGCACGAAGCGGTGCTAAATTACACATGGAATTCAATGTAGAAGCTCTCAAAGACCCCAATATTATTCCCTTAGGGGATAACTCAGTTGTGAGACAAATAACCCAACCTCCAGAGATGCCAAATATGCCACTCATGTTCTCACACAATAGTGATCAACCCAAAGAGAACCCCTTGTTCAAAAGCCAACTTAGGTTGAATAAGCAGTAGTGGCACAAATGTATCAAGGGGGCCCATATCAATATGAACCTCAAAATAAAAATCCACCTCTTGGACAATATATACCTCATAATTTATCAAGCATCGACCCTTCCTAGAACAATCAGTACCATCAATAGGGTGGAACACAGGGTCCCCCTCTGAACAATCAGTACCATCAATAAGGTGGAACATAGGGTCTCCCTCCGAACATTTAGTACCTTCAACAAGGTGGACCATAGGGTCCTCTTTCGAACAAGCAATACTATCAACAAGGTGTCCCTCCAATGCATCATTAGGGTAACCTTCATTTTAGTCCTACCCAACAGTGGCTGCCATAGAGCGCCCTCAATTAGTCATCCCAAAAACAAGGTGTGCTGCCAATGCATCATCATAGTAACATTTAGTTTAGTCCTAACCAACATAATGTGCCATAGAGCACCCTAATTCAGTCATCCCAACAAAAAGGTGTCCCACCAATGCATCATCAGGGTAACCTTCATTTTAGTCCTACCCAAAAGGGTGTGCCATAGAGCACCCTCAATCAGTCATCCCAACAACAAGGTGTCCTACCAATGCATCATCAGGGTAACCTTCATTTTAGTGCTACCCAGCAAGGTGTGCCAGAAAGCACCCTCAATTAGTGATCCCAACAACAAGTTTTCCCACCAATGCATCATCAGGGTAACCTTTAATTTAGTCCTACCCAACAAAGTGGGCCATAGAGCACCCTTCTTCTGTCATCCTATCAACAAAGTCACCCACAAATGCATCATCAGGGAAGCCTTCCGTATGTTCCACCCCAACAACAAGGAGTTAACCCTCCTTATACACAACAAGGAATTAACCCTCCTTATATCCCATATGGCTATCAAGGTCCTATACCTTCACAATACCCAATCTATGACCAAAACCTAGTAGGACATCAAGGTTATTACACGCAGGGTTCACAAACACATGTACCAAGAATAGAGATGGAACTAAGGCTAGATGCTATCACTCAAAAAATAATAGATATACGGACAGGAAAAAAAATACCTACACTCTGCAGGAAATCTATTTGTTCCCATTCGATCATTCCATCACAACACTACCCTTTCCAAAAAACTTTGAGATACCCAAATTTGAAAGAAAGTACAAAGGAGTAGGATATCCAGTAGAACATGGAGGTACAGAAAAATGATGCCTATCTCATGAGGCTCTTTCCACATAGCCTTATAGGTCATGCTATGGAGTGGTTTACCCGTCTACAACTCAGAATCAAAACTTTTGATGAACTATCTAGCAAATTTATAACCCATTTCTTATTTAATATAGAACAAAATGTAACCATCATGAGTATGTCCACAATAAAAAGGACCTAGGATATTCCTTCACCTCCTACCTACAAAGACGGAGACACAAAGTGAGTTGGTGCAAACATCCCATTCCAGACAAGGAGTTGGTGGATATTTTCATCACAAATATCCTATCCGAAATAAATTACCAGCTCACTATGCTATGTCTTGTAGACTTTGAAGAAACAATAAAAAATGGGTTACATATCGGGAAAGCCCTCATAGCAAGAGGAACCTTAAGAACAAACAACTCAAAAGATAGTCCCTCTAGTTCAAATGAGAAACCCAAAGTTTGGGCTAAAAACAAGAATGTTACAAATGATGGAGTGGTAGATGCTAGAGTAGTATGGAACACACATAACACAAATAAAAACAAACCACAAGTGGCACAAACAAGCTATGGTCCCAAAAACACACAAAGAAACCAAACAACCTATCCCAAGAACAATCAGGTTGTAAATCAACAAACAAATTAGGGAGGGAAACAAAGGCAATATGATGAACCTAGGAGGAAATTTATTGTATTAGGTGAGTCACTTGAAATAGTTATGCACAAACTAGTACAAAAGAACCTCATAAAAAAAAATGACCGTCGAAATTATGAGGAACCTAGATTTAAGATACCATGGTATAATGAGAAGGACTTGTGTGATTTCCATATGATCAAAGGACATATGAATAACAATTGCATGTGCCTCAAACATATTATTCAGGACTTAATAGAGAAAGGGGAAGTAGATGCTAATCATCAGCTCGAAAAAAAGGACCTACAAATATACTCAAACCTGATCCCAAACCATGCTAAGAAGAATGATAAATGAAAGGGACAAGAGTACCACAATGCAAATTACACATCTGGTGAAACAGTTTTAGGAACCCTCTCGCAAGTTGATGAGTATAGGGAAAATGAAGTAACAATATGAGGAGGAGACAACAATTGCAACACTACCTGTCATGGAAGAATTAAAATACAAGGAGCACCTACCAAACCCACAATCAAGTCACCAAGTGACTACAACATTGAGGAACAATTAAAGTAGACACCCGCCCTCATCTCAATCTTAGAATTGTTAAAACTATCACCCACACATAGGGAGATATTGGGAAAAGCATTGGAAATGTCAGTCCCTAATGACCTCGATCCTAGTCAATTCCAAGCCATTGTTGGTAAAATCACTGCAAGTAATCACTTAGTCTTTTCAGAGAAATATTTACCACAAAGAACATTCGACAGTCAAGCTCTATACATAGAGGTTGGTGTTCACAAGACCATGGTCAAAAGAGTTTTGATAGATAATGGTGCAGGTTTAAACATCTGTACCTTAAAATTCATAAAATAGCTAGGGTATTTTGATGACATGATTGAAAAATGCAAGAGTATCACCATAAGGGCCTATGATGACTTGGAGAGAAATTCTGAAGGAACACTCAGGTTGTCAGTGTAGAGAGTGTTAAATTTAAAATATACTGAGAGGGGGGGGTTGAATGAGTATATGTTTAAAATTATTGAACAAATACCATCCAATTAATCCAATGTATATTATAATTATGACAAGAAGAAGAATTAACTGAACATGAAGCACATAAAACAAGAGAAACCAAGATTTTTACGTGGAAAACCAAGAATGGGAAAGACCATGGTGAGGATTAACTCATAATAGAGTATAACTAGTTATAAGATATTACAAAGGGGTGGCTCACTGCTAGGACTCACTGTACAAAAAGGAGGCTCATTGCCTACAAAATTTGTAGAAACAAAAATAGCTAACTCCTAGAGATGAACTGATGAAAGTACACCATTAGTGCAGATTCAGTTCCTTTGTAGCATAAGAAATTCTCATGCCAACAGATCACTCTTCGCTCTTTTTGGTTCACACAAAATCTACTAACATTCACATACAACTTCTTACCATGCTTACTCATAGCTTCAAAAAAATATTGTATATATATTTGATTGTCCATAGGTAACAATCAAGCTAGCTTACAAAAACTTCCTCGAAAATAATTCAACCATGTGGCACACGACAATGTGTCGACATGGATTACACAAACAAAATTTAATCCATTTCATCTTCAACTGCTTGTTAGGTTAGTTGGCAAGAGACCTAATAGCAAAAATATAATCAACAACATGATACCAGTGTCGACCACAAGCACTTGTACTCACAAAATCTCATCCATGCAAGCTATTATCAACCAACAACCATTTCCCAAAAACTGAAGCAACGATAATTACCAGAGAGAACATCCAGAGAAAAATATCGGAGGATAATTATGCATTACTAGTTCAAAATACTGGATTACCATGACTTTGAATCTTTCAATTTGCACCTCATATGTTATGGTGACATCAATGACAACAAAAACTATATTAAGAGATGTGATCTTCTTCATTCTTCCAATAGATAAGACCAGCTATAATAGAAATAACTTGTTAAGTACTGGATCTTTTGTTGCCATAGAACCTACTCCTGGGACACCCTTGGATCCATGGAACAAGCAGTCCCTTCCACTTTCCATCAATTCCTAAAGTTCCCTGATGAAGGAAAGGAAGTAACACTATATGCCGATCCTGAAGCCTTCCATTTTTGTGCAAATTTGGAGGTGAAATACAATAAAATCCAACGTGTGCCTAGCAATAATATAGCCTTACATTCCTTTTCCTATGCCAACCCTTCCATGCTTCCATCAACCTCCACCAAGAACACATTGATTGAGCAACAAAAGGTGGAAGCCAAGATTCAAGTATTTGAGAAGGGTAATGGGAACTACCATTTTAACCAAGCATTATGCATCAACATGCTTCCACCAACACCCAGAGTATATGGAAGTCAAAAAGAGATCAAGATAATACACATGATAGAAAAACCCACTATATTTACTAGATGGGGAGACATGAAAGATGAAGAAATATTTGAGGAGTACCTTTCATCTATGACCTACAAGGAGGACCAAATAGAACCCAAAAATTCACAACCCATTTTAATTGATCCTAACACTAGAGGTTATCAATTAGTCAAACAAATGGGATACAATGGAATAGGTGACCTTGAGCTACACAAAAAAGGCTAATCAGATCCTATCATAATGAAACAGAGATAGAAGAATTTGGGGCTAGGTTATAAACCAAAGGACGTGGTCATTCCAAAAAATGGATGAACCTCTTGGAAGAAACGAGAAACTTCTGCTAGTGTTAAGGCACTAGATATCTACCATGTCATGGACAATGAATTACCCATCAAAGACTTATTCAGAAACTTTAGAATTGATAGATTCCCCCTCCAATACATTGAAACCATTCCCAACATCTATTACCATTCTGAAACAGACTCTAATGAATATGAATGGGATTCTCCTTCGTTCATCACTGGATATGATTCCCCCACTTGTAGTAATGATGACATATATATCCAGTGGGAAAAATATACCAGAGCCATATTAACCCTTTCACCTACTTCTGTAAGCTTTGCAAACCAAGATGATAGTCTCCCACTCTGTTACCCACAACTCATAGATTGGGATCAACAACAACATACACTTGTTTTGGATCAATTCCAGAATGATGAGGCAATCACAGAGTTCATGGGACTTCAAACAAACATACTAGCAGGAGATCACAAAGCAGGGTTGATCATGGAGCTAGAACAAGAGGCATACTTCGATGGAGAGATTGAATCTTCCAGTCTCAAAAATGAAAGAAAAACATAAAGATATGATCCCCTAGGGAAAACCACACTGTGGCTCTATCAAATCTAGAAAAGAGAGAAATAAAGGAGGCATGTGAAGGTAAAAACCTCCTAGAGGTACATGAGGATGGAGGATTCAATATACCCATATAAGAATATCAAGAGATATAAGCACTCCTTGTAGAAGAAGGGTATGTGTAGGATCATCATGGAAAAAAAAGGCCCTTAAGAGGTGATGAAAATTCATAAAATCAGAGTTAGGAGACTTGATGCAGAATTTTGAATAAGTTATCTATATTATTTCAAAAATATGTAAGAATAGAATCTATAGAAAATTGAATTTAGTTTCTAAAACTAGGTTTTAAAAAAAATAAAAATCTATTTGGTGAAAATTTGAAATTTCAAAGTAGTAGTACTTGAATTTCAGGGAAAAAACAAGAAGTAGGTGTTTGTCTGACCACCCTAACCACAATATAATGATAATATTTTGTATAAGATTTTAGATATAAGTATAGGACTCATGTACCGATGTGATGCATATTTTTTTGTAAATAATGAATTATGAATTTTTTATTACAACTTTTAAAAAATATAAAAAAATTGTATGTCTGACCACCTTAACTTGGTCAAAACTTTATGAAATTCATTTTTTTAATGCTATAGTATGCGAATCATAGAATGTGACACATGTTTTGGATTAAAAAAATGTGATACCATTTGAAAGCTATAGATGTTTTTCAATCAGTCTACCAATCAGGACTTTAGTTGTAATTCAAATAGAAAATGAATAATAATTATTTATAAAATTCAAAGTAAAGCATAATTTATATTGTTTGAAAGCTGAGAATCTCCTTTAAAAACCCTTTTTGTTTCATCAATTTTGGGTAAAAACAAAATTCGTCTGCCACATGGGCCATCATATCATTTACATCTCTCCACTTTTTGGCCCATCATGATCTTCCACATACCCAGAAACAAAATCCATATATGTTGGTATAGCAGAGGACCCAAAGATAACATACCAAGAAACATCACTTGATCCTAAGGAGAAAGAAATTTTCACAGCATTCATCAACAAGAGAAAGTTAAAATTTTTCTGGACCTATGCTAACATGCCTGGACTAGATCTAGAATTAGTGGTGCATCATCTAGCTATCATCCCTCGAGCAAAGCCTATCAAACAAAAAATTAGAAAAATGCATCCCCAAATAGCATTACTAGTAAAGGTAGAACTAAAGAAGCTACTAGATATGGGTTTCATCAAACCCATCAACTATCCACAATGGATATCAAATCTAGTACCAATCTCCAAACCTACTAGGGGTATAAGGATATGTACGGACTTCAAAGACTTATACAAGGCCTGTCCAAAAGATGAATTTCCATTGAAAAGCATTGACATGATTGTAGATGTGACAATAGGGCATGGGATGTTGTCCTTAATGGATGGTTTCTCTAGATACAACCAGATAAAGATCTCTTTAGATGACCAACACAAAACAACAGTCACTTGTTCTTGGGGAACTTTCTATTGGAATGTAATGCCTTTTGGTTTAAAGAATGTAGGATGAACTTATCAAAGAGCGATGATGACCATATTCCATGACATGATACACACAATCATGAAGAACTATGTGGAAGAAATCCAAGCAAAGTCAATCAAAAGGGTAGATCACTTGAAAAACCTAGCAAGGGTATTTGATCAATTGGAACAATATAATTTGAGACTCAACCCTAAGAAATGTGTGTTTGGAGTAACATCTGGAAAGCTATTAGGGTACATAGTGTCAAGAAGAGGGATTGAAGTGTATTGTTCCAAGGTAAAATCTCTAATAGAGATGCCTCCTCCAAAGACACTCAAACAGTTGAGGAGCCTACAAGGGAAACTACAATCATTCAGGTGATTTATCGCACAATTGGCGAACAAGTGCCACCCTTTCACTCATCCCCTACAGAAAGATATCACCTTCAAATGGGATGGGAGATATGTCCAAGAATTCTATCAAGTCAAGGAGTATCTACGTACTCCTATACTCATGCAACCAATTCTAGGAAAGGAGATGATACTTTATGTGTCTACCACACAAGCAATAGTGGGAGCTCTCATTGTGCAACTAGATGATAATAATAAAGAAAGGGCAGTCTACTATATCAGCAAAACATTGGTGGGCTATGAATTGAACTACTCACCCATTGAAGGAGCCTATCTCTTAGTCGTGTTTTCAACACAAAAGTTGAGACATTACATCTTAAACAAAAAAGTGAAACTAATTTCGAAGGTGGACCCACTCAAATATTTACTAGCAAAATCAGCCTTAATAGGTCGAATAGCCAAATGGGTGATGATCCTAAGTGAATTTGATATAGATTACATGGACAAGAGAGCTATAAAGGGATAATTCATAGTAGACCAACTAGCCAAAGCACCCATAGATGATCATAAACCTCTCACAATGGATTTTCCAGATGAGAGTGTCTTGATGATAGAACAGACAAGCTAACGGACTCTATACTTTGACGGGTCCCATACTCAACATGGTTTTGGATCAGGTATTTTATTTCTCACACCACATGGAGATAGTATACCCAAGGCCTACAGGATCACATTCCCCTACACAAACAGCATCTCATAGTATGAAGCTCTTATCACGCGGCTCAAAATGGCGATCGAATGGAGAATAAAATAGTTACATGTCTTTGGAGACTCTCAGCTAGTAATAAGACAGGTGAACGATGAATACCAAAAAAAAGATGACAAATTACTACCATAAAAAAGGATGGTGGAAAGCTTCAAGGATTACTTTGTCAAAATAAAATTTGAATAGGTTCCTTGGATTGATAACAGAGTTGTTGTTGCAATGGCAATAATAGGATTGTTGCCTGATATTCCTCAGAATGTGCCTAAATATGAATTCCTCATGGAACAACAACTAGTGCCGAAATTCAACATCCCATAATCAGAAATGGTATGTGTTGTTGCTGGTCCTAACTCTCCATGGTACCAAGATACTTTTGACTATATCTAGAACGGTATCATACCACTTGACTTAACGACTACTTAGAAGAAAACCTTCACCTGTAGAACCTCCCATTTTATGATCTTAGGAGAAACCCTACACCGTTGTAGCCTAGGTGGTATGTTACTCCGGTGCCTTAATGAGAAGAAGTACAAATGGCCTTACAAGAGGTCCATGAAGGTATTTGCGGATCCCACTCTAGCGGACCTAACTTAGTCTAGAATCTACTCAGGGAAATATACTATTGACCTTCCATGGAACAAGACTACATTCAATATTCTAGAAGGTGTCGACAATGTTAGCAACATAGTGATCTAGTTCATGCACCCACACAAGAGTTGAGACCCATCACAACACCATGGCCTTTTTCATAATGGGGATTAGAATTGGTAGGTAAGATATCACCTACTTCATCCAACGGGCATAAATTCGTTATTACCACAACATAATACTTCACTAAATGGATAGAGGCCATTCCATTGACCTATTTCACTGGTAAACAGATATCACAATTCATTTTGAATTATGTCATTTGTAGGTAAGGAATCCCATAGACAATTGTAATAGAAAATGGCACCCCATTCAAGAATCTGGATGTCCAGGAACTTTGTTCCAAATTCTCTATCCAACATAGATTTTCTATGCCCTACTATCCTCAAGGAAATAGTTAGGCAGAGGCATCCAATAAAACAATCCTAAAAATATTGAAAAAGACTGTCAATGATGCCGATTGTGATTGGAATTTGCAGCTAAACCCAACCTTATTGACTTATTGAACTATCATTCACACACCTACTGGTGCCACTCCTTTTTCCTTGGTCTACGGATCAGAAGTTGAATTACCTATCGAGGTTGAAATCCCCTAATTGTGAGTCTCATTAAAAGGCATGGTAAGCAATGAAGAATACATGGTATCGAGATTGAATATATAAAAGAATCAAATATATAAAATTTAAAATTGGTGACTTAGTCCTCAAGGAGAATCAAAAGATACAATTGAATCAAGACGAAAACGGAAAATTTGAATCTAACTGGTTAGGCCCATTCATCATAACAACAAGTTATGGATCTGGGGAGTATTAGTTGGCTACTCTCAAGGGAGAAACTTTAGCTGAACCGCTGAACATCAACCACCTCAAAAATTTCTATACATGAAACACATCAGAATACCTTAGGCAAAAGGGTAAAAATCCCAAAAAATTGAAAAAAGAGATAAAAAATACAAAAAAATTCAAAAAGCAAGAAAAATAGTAAAGATAAAATAAAATGTTCTTTGAGTGAAAACAACTTTGTGGCGCTCCTAGAGAAGGTACCATGGTGAAAATATGGAAAAACAGGTGCTATGTATGAATAAAACATGCATTATTATCTATGAACACTTTTTCACATCATCCACCCACCCATTTCATAAATCATGTATCCAACCATGGCTTGTCACTGATTAAGGTGAGTCATTCTATTGGGGGAAACTTCCCAAAGTTGGTCATGAATTAGATCCTATAGCATCCGATCATGGTCATAAAACAACAAAAATTCAAAAACACTAGAAAACAACAAAAGTCAAAACATAAAAAAAAAACATGCAAAAACATAAAAAGAAAACATCGTTGGGTTATTGCTTCACTTAAATAATCTAAGATATCAACATTTTCTTGAACCTCACAACTAGTTCAAGTTAATTTCCCACATCATATCCTCTAGATACAAAAACGAGATATCAATCCAACCTATCAATGTTGTTTACCCAAAAAAAATTCATGCTTTGAGTCAAACGATCGAACTACGTGGTCTCTGCATGTACAATGTAGGTAGGGATTTTTAGCCCCCGAGACCCTAGGTGAGGCCCCTTAGGTTCCCAACATGCTTTATTTTAACTTAGCCAAAAAATACAAAATCCAAAAAAAACATATACAATATACAAAATCTAAAAACATTCACAAAATAAAAAAGGTCAAACCAAGTGAACTACAAGCCTCTGTGTGTACAACGTTGGAAAGGATTATCTTTGATGAGCTCTCCAGGCCCTAGGTTAGTGCCTTGAAAAAAAAAAAAAAAAACATCATTAAAACTTAGAAAATCAAAAAGATCCATCCCGTCATCAAAATCGATGATAAAAAATTCACACATAATAAATGAACCGTGACAATCATAATTTGACAAAACAGACAAACAAATAAAAAAGCAAAGAAAAAATAAAAAATATAGAAATTTCAAGAAAAACAATCACATAAGAGTCGACTATAAACAAATGAAAACAATGCCAAAGTATCAACTACCTATATTTTTAGCAAGTCCCAAGAACATCCTGAGATCTGCCTGAACGGATCCATTCCTACAATGGACATGATCAACAATGGATAATAGCCCCACCCTAAATAGATATGGAAAGTGATACTACAAATTTGTTTTCATCTTTTTGTGGTCTTACTTTTTGTGATTTAATTTATTGACTCATTCTTAGGATCTCTCAAGGATGTCTATAAGGATTTAGAGAGGAAGGAATGGGGGAAATGGAGCGTCATTTCGATTTGTTGTTTGTAAGATATTTTTGTAACACTACCATAGCGAATACATGCTTTATTGGGCAATGAAGTTGTATTAAAATAGTTCATGAAGCAGTTACATGTTAGGTGTTCTATACCTCTCTATGTGACTAGTCCAATTTTTTTTTTTCACGCAACCCCCTATACTTTAAACAAAGTTTTTGTATGTCTGGTATGAAAAAAGATACTCTTTTTTTGTAGAGTTAAAGTCCATGCAATAGATATAAAGTCACCTTGGTAATTCATACCCTGGTGCATTATATCCATTTGATACATCAAACAAGGTTTTTCAAACTGCAAAGTCTCTAAAGTGAAGCAAAAGCAAGTCATCAATCACTATCCATTATCATATTTCTTCTAATTAACATCATATCTCTATCTATCATCAATATTTGTTTTAATTAACATTCATCCTTCATAAAATATCATCAGTACCATATCCATACTACATCCACAAACATTATGAATGCATATCATGATTAAAAACATCACATATCATGTATGTGGCATTCATTTATCAGCATAAATCACATCATGAAACAAGAAAAAGTATGATTCATTCATCCACATGAAATTTTCATACATCAACAAATCACAAAAATACATATAAATATACACCATCATGTATCACCATCACATAAACATAAAATAAGGCTGAATCAAAGAAGGTATATCTCATATATATCATCATAAAAAATGGAATATTTCATTAATACATTATCCACAATGACACAAGTGTGATAGGATAATACAAAATCATAACATATATACGAGGTCTCGACTAGACCAATGAATATATATAATAGACATGTCTACAAAATGCCTCTACACGATTAAATCACATGAAGATCAAGTACCAAAAATAGTAAGATCCCAACAGGATGGACATAACACTACTGACCACCAAAAAGATCTAGTTATCTCACAAACTAATCACCTACACCTGCACCAGTACCACAACCCCCATCACTCGCAACACTTGGCTCCCCAAACTGTGGACGCCGAGAGGCCCTAGGAACAATAGCATTATATAAGGTATGATAATAGGTGGATGTCTATAGATACCAATCTCGCTTAGCTTTCATACTATCATGCTCTACCTGGAGAGTATCTCTCTATTGTCAGTAACAATACTTGAGCCTCTAATGCATGTCGTCTACCAATCTCACCCTCTCGCTCTACCTAGAGAGTATCTCTCTCTGTTGTCAGTAACACTACTTGAGCCTCTATAGTATGTCATCTACCAATCTCGCCCTCTTACTCAGCCCTCATAGTGTCTACCAAAGCGTTTGTAGCTTGTCACCATTCAATCACTACATCTCTAGCCAAAGTCATCTGAGTTTGCAATATATCAATATCCCTAGCTGGTGGAGGAGGACCTAGAACCTGTCTTTGACCTTGTACAGGAGGCACCCACTCATCCTGTACCTCATCACATCGATCTCAATCCATCTTCTTTGTGGGAACCTCAACATGCTATCACTCCCCATGATGACTTGTAATAGCTTCTCTACCCACAATGGGATCACCTCCAGGATCAATAAGCCTCAAAGGCATGTGCCATGCTGAACACTCCTCATAATCATGAGTAGTACCTAGATCTACCACACCAACCAACAAACCCCAACCAACTAGGGCAAGTTCTCCAAACTCGACAATCATTGTATCTGCATCAACCTGGAGACCCCATACACAGATTTCCTGACAAGTACGACCAAACCACGCCTCATATGCATCAGGAACCTGCCCCTATCTCTCTTCTAACTGGTGATAGACTTGGTCTGGTAGATAAAGATCTATCACAGATGAGGAATGATCCAGCAACCAATGAGTCTATTGGTATTACACAAGCTAATCAACATCCTTTGGCCAAACCTCATAGCTCATATAATGTCTCCATATGACACCAGATATTTCATCAAACACACGACGCCAATAATGTAGGTCCCCAAGCAAGGTGTAATGCATAAATTCCCCATAACGATAAGAGTATGGATCATCTAAAGAATGATCCTAAATCCCGTCTGGATGAGTCATTGCAATATGCTCCCATGTCCAAACATGATAATGTGACACACTTGCAGACATCAACTTCCCACCCCGATACACCACCTCGTGCATATCTCAGTAAAGATGAGCAAGAAAATAGGCACCCCAGTCATATCTCATACCATGCTCTAGCATACTCTCAATAAATGTACCCCATCCCATCACAAACTATCGACCTCATCTATCAAGAAAAACTAATCTTGATACTAAGCCACATAGGACAAGAATGATAGGATTTGTGGTGTCACAAAAATCAGATAAAATCAACCTTTCAATCATGAACATCCAAGTGTGCCACACCTAACAAACATTGAATATTGTGGGAACGTCATCGAGCCTGGTATGTAAGAAGCTCACCATGAATAGGAAGATGAAGAATCCTCCACACATCCTCGAGAGTAATAGTTGCCTCCCCTATAGGAAGATGTAAGGAGGGTATCTCAGAGTGCCACCTCTACACAAGAGCATTCATCGTCGTTGTATGGGTTCTGATTGGAGACATTTAACAAATATAATGTAACCCCACAATGTCAAGGAAGTCCCGCTCAAGCACACCAAAATGGGCAATTAGATCAAACAAGTGATGGTGACATCTATCTCTCATCACAAGTGGTCAGAGACTCGCCTGCGAATCATTATAAACTAGGATGTTAGGATTTCACTCTAAACATACAAAGCAACACAAAATGACATTTATGATGACAAAAATGCACATGCTAGGGTTTAGAAGAAATGTTAAAAGAAAACAACAGAAGGAGAAGTCCATTGCTAGGTTTTAGGACCAATGCTCAACAAAAACTAGACAAGAGCATTGTTTTCAGACAATAGTGTAGTTTTAGGTCAAAAGCATGAAATAGGGGCACAGTTTTCAGACAATAACATAGTTTTAGGATAAAAGCACATAAAACAATAGCACTGTTTTAGAATAATAGTGCAGTTTTAGAAAAAATAGCACAATTTTTAGACAATAGCACAGTTTTCAGACAAGAGCATAGTTTTAGGACAAAAGCATAAAACAACAGTGTGGTTTTCAGAAAATTGTGTAGTTTTCAGGCAACTGCACAGTTTTCATAGTACAAAAGCACCAAAACCAATGCAAATACACAAGAATCTCAAAAATAGAGCTATTGATTGACATGACTTCACACATGCATAATGAGAACAAAAACATGACGAAAGCGAAAAGCAAGAAGGTACATATCAGGCCACCAATGCCTAAAGGCTGTCCATACTCTCGAAAAAGCTCAGAACAATGTGGGGCAACCTCAAATCTCAACATTCTTCCTCAACTACTAACAAAAAGTGAAATCCAAAGACAAGAATTAGCAAGAGGAACAAAGCACAAATGACCCAATTTGAAGACAAATTGCCTATATAACTTCTCAAGAAAACCCTAATTTCATATAGGAAACCCTAATTACACTTAGGGAATCTTCCTACTTTAAAATTAGAAGCTTTGGAAAACTTCAGAATGAGAAATGATGCACATATTGATACAAAATTTCATCTGAAAACATCGAAACGACAGTACAATAGTATCAAGAGCCTGACCTCAAAGCTTAAAATTTTTGGTCAACCTCTAGAGGGGGTAGCACAAAGTCATACCATGATTCTGGATGAACACTAAGGCATACTGGGGCATAATTTTCTTACAAAAACTTGATCTTAAAAATAGAATCTTTGAAACAAAGCAACCAATACTTTTTATCAAAGAGGGGCAAAATGTAGACATGTAAAATTGAATTGACACCTATCACACACCTCAAACAACATCGAAAAAGCCTCGAACAACATCATAAAATATTGAATTATCTCGTAACATCTCAGAATAACTCAAAATCATCCTATAACATCTCCGAATGACTTAGAATTGTCTCATAACATTTCAGAATAACTCAGAATCATCTTATAACATCTAGAAATGACATAGATTTGTCTCAGAACATCTCATAATATATCAGAATCATCCTGTAACATCTCATAACATCCCATAACATCCCGTAACAGCTTAGAATCACCCCGTAATGTCTTAGATAATCTGGAATCATCTCGAAATCAAACTAGAACATCTCAGAATCATCTCATAATGTCTTAGATCATCTCAGAATCATACCGCAATGTTCCCATATCGCACCACATCAAAACAACATCAAAAACCCTAATTCCTCTATTAATTGAATAATTCAACATTGTTTAGTTAATTCACTTTTTCATCATTTCCGACAAATTAAATAAATTTTATTTATTTAATAAAGTCCTGAAAACCCTAATTCCTCTATTTATTAAATAAAACAACATTATTTGATTAATTCATGTTTCATCATTTCAACCAATTAAATAAATCACATTTATTTAATAAAGTCCTAATCTTAATTTATTTCATCATGATTGATTAAATAATGCCAATTATTTAATTACATCGCTAAATCACCTTATTCCCCTAAGTTGATTAAATTATTAAATAATAATTTAATTACGACACTTTCCCTCCAAAATTTGAATAATTAAATCAAACTAATGCAGCTTTGTTTGCAAAAGTCAAACTTGATTTACATGTTCAACTCCAAAAAGGAATTAATTAATTAAATCAATTAATTCATATTCCTCACCCACTTCCTAATTGAGCAAATTACGATTGTTGACTGAGCAATCTAATTTGTTAACTGATCAATCCAAATTGTTAACTGAACAATATATTTTGTTAACTGGTCAATCACAATTCCTAACTAAGCCATCAAATTCCTAACTAAGCCATCAAAATTCTAATTGATCAATCTAAATCTATTAACTGATCAATCTGATCCCTAACTAGCCAATCTATTTCTCAATCACCCAAATTGTGCAATTAGCTTTGCACAATTTTTTCATGTCTAATTCCTCTCAACACACTCCGACCGTTGATTTGGATATTCTTCAAAATGATCTTGATCGTCCAGTTCAAATCTAATTTTCTATATAACAAATCCCTTTCATCACAAATAAGGATTAGAGAATCAACATAAATTGAGCAATGAAGTGTTGTTAAGAACACCATTGATAAAACTTCACCACTACAGGATGGTAAGAATGTGCTATTCTTGTACATTCAATACAATAATCATAGATTCCTTTATGCATGTTAGAATAGCTTAGTTTCATTTTGTATGTGTAGGTTTAGATCTTAGATTAATGTGTTTAATATTAGTTTAGATTCTTAGATTAAGATGTTTTATCCATCTTAAGGTCTAACTTTCTCCCCCTCACACATCAGGTAACAATGTTAAGATTTAAAAGTTAAATGTATAAGTTTTCCCAATGGAGTTTAAAAGGTCCGGTTACTCACCTGAAAAGATAATTACACAAGAATGTATTTGAAGCGTGATATTTATGATTTGTTTGAAATGATGATTTATTAATGATGGTTTTCTTTTCATGATATTTTTATGAATGCTTTAAAAATGGATTAATATAGATGGAATTTGTACTTGCAGGAGGAACAAATTGTGATGTAATACTCAGGTATGGACAGTTTGGAAAAATTGGATTGCAGGCAGATCCGATGGTGTTACCAGGTTCGGTAGTATTCTTTGAAGGCTCATGCGGGAACAAAGTTCATTGCAAAGAAGCACCAAATATCGAGAAACCAAGAATCTTGGTATTACGCATGCGATGAAGGAGTGTGCTCAGTCCTAGGGTGATTCAATTCAGGGAATGTTTCATCCAAGTTTGAACCTGAGGGTAGAAGAAAATGTCCACTTGATCATTCTGAATGTATGGAAGTTCCTACTTTTCATTTGGCAGATTTGTTTGAATCAAGTTACTATCCTGGGTATATTTTAAAGATGGAGATCCTAAAAGATATTAAAGTGTTGAAGAAGGTTGACACCTATTGACTTCGTCAACGATTCTCCTACCAGTTGTCATATTCCACATGCCTTAGCGTGATTCATCCCTTGGATTTTCTCTCATGTATTTTTCTAATTTCCTAAATGTCTCGTTCTTATACAAGGTTGAGAGATGTTTCATTTTAAGTTAAGTTTAGAATTTTTGGATGTCGAAGAACAAAAAATTCTTTAAGTTTTTCCATTTTTCCTATTTTCTATTCCATTCCAAATTAAAAACTTGTATGTTTCATTAGAAGCTAATCAATATTAGATCCAATTTGAGAGCTATCTACTGATATGAAATCTTATGTAGTTGATTTTTTGTTCCTATCAGACAAGACTGTGTGTTGCTCTATTTAAGGGTGCATACTGACACTATCAGGTGGAAAATAATCCCCCTCTCTTTAAAATCTTGCATCATTTTGTGCCTAGTTGTGAAGAAATCTCGTGACGTATGGAATAGTTTGCTCTGGTTTGGTTAGTTCTTGAGGCATGCATGGATAATACGTGGGAGAAACTTTAATTTTTCAGTACTTTTGATGCTTTGTTTTAGAATAGATGTTTAAATTTCAAAAAATGTTTCAAAAGAGAGATGAATGAATGGAAATTTTATTACAACTATTTTGATTCCATGATATTACTGAATTCTTAAATCTAAATCTACTTAAGTGAAAGAAAGTTATTTGAAGTTCATGAAATGTTATTGCAAATATGTAATTTCATGAAGCTGTTAAATGACTGGAGCAAGATAATCTACTACTTATTTTATGATTCGTTTGAAAATTGGAGGTCTAAAAACCATTTACCCCTCATGATTAACAACATTATCACAACAAACCCCAAAGTAAACCTAGTATAGTTAAGACCTGAAATAAATGAGCCTTGGGATTAAGTTGAGTTAGCCTAAGATTTAGGTTGTCCTGGTTCAATCTTTCAAGTAAAGATAGGTTATCGTGGTCTATCTGTGAGGATTTATCTACATTGTTGGTGTACAACTAACATTGTGATCAACAAAAAATTGGTGCTAGAAGGAGGGCATTCTTTGGGAATCTACAGGTTTTATTTGCAATTGATGTTGTTCTCTTGGTTTTGGGTTGGAAATTTTCTTGTGAGATGAAAGTCTAAGTGAGATGGTAATGGAAAGTAAACTAGACATTGATAAGATTCAAAAATCCTTAACTGGAGGCTTTATCCTTTAAGTCTGTTCACCTTTGGTAGGGTCACTGAGTGTAGAATTTAGAATAAAATTGATCATGGTGAACTTGATTGTGAATTATTTTTAACTAGGGTGAGTTTGGCCACTTATAATGTGATTTCATGAATGAAAGCGTCTTTAACTACTAGAAGAAATGCATCATTATTGGAAATAAGTTTGAATTATGAGAAAGTTCCTAACCCTAGTGAAACTAGAAATACTGGAAAATTAATTGTTAAATCAAACATACTTACTAACTATAATTGTCATGTGGAAATTCTTGGAATTTTGTAGGAAAAAAGGCAAGGACATCGAGCTTAGAAACACCGCATCTAAAATGTGAACATGAAAATGACAAGTCATCAATCTTATTACACATGGAAGGTGATATTGAAGAAGAAGAGCAAAAGAATTGAGTGGGAGACGCGTGATTGTTTCCCTTAACTGAAATCCACGATCTAAAAGGGAAGAAATTCTTGATTTCATGCAAAATACAGAATATCATTTTTTTAATTTCTCTTTTTGATAATAATGTAAATTGTGTTACTACTTGGTCTAACAAAGTGAATAGTGTCACTGAGAGTGAATATAGGACCAAGGACTTGGAAAATCTTGGAGAGAAAGAGAATCAAGAAATGAGTGCAGTCGTTCATGGAATAGAGAAAAGCAAAAAGGGAAACCATGAACCGAGACTGGAAGAAGGTAGAGTATGGAGAAACCAGAAAAGGTGTGTGTAATCAACCTTTAATGAGGTCATTTTCATACATATGAGACAATTTATTGGTAAGTACGCATTTGAATTTACATTTGTTAAACATAGAAAACTTAAGATAATTCATTGTCATAGTAGGATATTTGAAATGTATTCCAGTGAATTTAAAGACAAACCTATTGTAATTCGTACAAAGAACACCATGAAGATGGTAGTAGAAATTAAGGTAAATTGCTTAGTTATGGTTAATCACCTATGAAGGGTAAATTTTTAGTTAGTTAGGTTAGTTTTCTTTTGTAGAGTTTGTTTTTTCTTTCGGGTTTGTTCTCTGCATTAACAAATTCTTCTTAATTTAAAACACACACATCGGAGTGAAATGAAATATTCTTATAGCATTGCACTTCGAATTGGAAAATTAAAGCCATGCAAATTAAATACATGCTTAATGTATAGAAACTAAAAAATTTCATTTATATATATGTATACTTGATATATATGATGGAACTCTCAAATTTTGCAAATTTGGGATGCCCATTTGGAGAAATTTGCTTCTGCACTTTCAGAAGTGCACCTGATGGATTAGTCTGGGTGACCCACTTTGGAAAGTCAAAATTCGAGGCCTATTGATTTCCAAGAAAAACCCATTTGCAGATGTATTAAATTCACATATATGAATGTGCATGTAAATTTTTAGCTTCCCACGATTAGTTTTGATAGGGTTTTCAAAAGTGAAGCTGGGGGGTTTTTGCACTTTTCTACTATTTGTAGACTGTCAGTTTTGCAATGTTTTCCCCTGTTTGAGATTGGATTTCGCAACCAGTTGATTGTCATGTCAAAATGAGCGTTGTTCTATATTCTCCATATCTAAATGATCTAGGATGTCAGTTTTCTGAGCCTCATGATCTGATTTGTTATTGTTAACAAGTCGAAACCAAATGCAGATTGTTTAGTTTTGCATCTGCATTCCTGACAACCTTTCTGAGTGGTCAACTTTGATCGTTAATATATTTTGATCAATGATGATTCAAGGAAATTCCTTTTCCAAACAAGCTTAGGATACCTTAATGAACTTATGTGTCTAATGGCAGCTCACCAGGGGTTGATTCACTATTTTCACAAATTGGCAGTTGAGTGAGTTTTAATTGGTTCAGAAAAGGTGCAGCTTCAGAAAGGTTCAATTGAGCAACTTTGCAGATTAATAAGTTTCATCTCGTGATTGGTTTATCTGAGCTGTTTTTTGCACTGCATTCCTCGAATGAATGCCTACAAGTTTTCAAGTTTTTATTTCTCTAAGAAGTCGTTTGACTTGTTTTCTAGGTCGATTCCAGGGCCAACTTGGCCAATTTGCACCATTTTGCAACAGTGTCGGAAAGTGAGTTTTAAAGAAAACCCATTTCATGTTTTCATTCCAGAAACATTCAAAAATGAGTTTTGGTCGATTTGAAGACAAAATTTGTTTGAAAACAAAAAAAAATTAGTCGGACCCACATGGGGTTTGACATGTTTCACACAGTCATGGAGTTTTACATTGAAAAAGAACTTGAAGACAACCAAATAAAGGGGTCAACATATGGAAGGAATGCATGATCATATGTACCCTTAGGGGTTTGAAGGAAAATATGCTTATTGCCACACTACAAGTTGAAGGTTGAACATAACCTCTTTGGGTAATGCTTTGACTAGCAACTAGGGTAAGTGCATAAACATTGATGATGCTCACAAGGTTTTTGAAAGACTTAATGAGAGAAGTGTTTTATCATGGAATGCAATAATTGTAACATATTTTCAATATAATCTATGTTTAAGGTTGTCTTTTCTCTCCTCCTTTATTTGCATTGGGGCATTGAAGTCAACATTTTTCTTGATACTCATATTAATGACATGGTCGAATATGAGCTATTTGTGGGAAAAGTGTCAGAAGAAAATTCATGAATCAAGAACAATTTCATAGTCTGGAGCGAGTCCATTCAGATTTCATGTATCCTCCATAGGCCAGGAAAGCTAGGTTGGTGGTAGAAGTAATTTTGCTTGAAAGAAGAGGTCCATGAATGGGGTATGTTCTCATGGTAGATAATATTTCATCAAACACTTTGTGCCACTTGCAGGCAATGATGACTAGTGTAGATGGACTGATTTCAAGGATTTCTAAGTGCAAAGAGAAGAGGATTCAAGTTTATGTTAAAAAATAGCTTTTACATGGATGCAAGTAGTTACTACAGGATGAGTTTTGGCTTCAATGCTGCATAATGGTGTCAGATAGCTTAATGGGGGCCAATTTTGTTTTACAGAGGAAATGGTTCAAGCTATAGTGTATCAAAATTGTTTGGGGAAATTCTATTTGAAAGTTTTCAAAATTTTCAAGCAAATACAATTTGAAGATAATTATGATAGGGAGTTAGAAAATGTAATTGATAGACTTATTATTGAATGTGATAGAAATGTTCAAAGAGATTTGATGCCTCAATCACTTTAGAATGCTCCACCAATGGCACCATTGCCTCTACCTCTTGATGCATAGACACATGAAATGATAATTGAGAAGCTAAAGAAAGTTGAGGGGCTTGGTAGATTAGGAATGATTGATGAAGCACAAAATGCTAGGGAGGAGGGTGAGGCTGCAATTAAACAAGGTGTGTATTTTAGTTGAACTAGAGTACCAAATGAATTTTGTCTCATGCAATGCCATGATTGCGATGTTTACACAGTGGATTTTGTTGAAAAGACTTTCGAAACCTTCAAACAAGTGTAGATTGAGGGACCCAAAGGGCTCGATCTGTGGGAAAGAGTCACAACACTATTTAATCTTGCTAGGTTGTTTGAATAACACGTGGTGCATTGCACAAGTTAGTAACTTTCAAACAAATGATGAATGAAGCAAATGAAGACCACCGTACCATGTGAGAGTCTTTAGAAACTTCTAAGTGAATGTTAATGGCTGATGTGTTTCCATCCGGCCCATGCCATAGAGAGAAAATGAATGTGTTGGAAGTGCTTTAGAGACTTTGCAAAGGGAAAATGCACTGGATAGGGGTGCCGTTGGAATTGGATGTTGGTTAAATAAAAACCAGCTCATTGTAGGCTACACACAAATTAGATCATTGGTAAGGCTTTAGAAACTTTCGAGTAAATACTTTTTAGCAGAGACAAGGCGTGGCCAACAAGTAGAGAGAATCCCGCATAACAAGAGTGAGGCATGGATAAGGCATGTGAGCTATCAGTGGAAGATTCACAATAAATGTTGTCTCACTAGATGCTATTGCAGCCTATGCATAGTATGGATTGATGAAATGTTGTAGAAGCTTTCAAGGAAAATACAAATGGTGCGTTGATTGGAGAAAGAGTGATTGTGGCCTCTGGGACACCATGATTGTTGGGTACACCTAAAATAAAAATTGCAAATGTAGAGGGGTCACAAGCTTGAGAGAAACTCTTGATGGAGATTCGAGCATTGTACCAAGGTATTGACATTGAAGGAGGAGGTGATTCAATACTGCAGGGAATACTTCCTTGGCTGCCATAAACGAGAGCAATGAACATGAGGATTAAGGGAAAATGAAGAGGAGATAGCAACAGATCAACGGTCTGAAAAATGAAGTGGAATGCAGCACAATCTCGGTCATTGCCTGCCATATCACAATCCCAAGATAAGCACAGGATAATGATTACGGGATGGTGGGGAAATGGGTGGTGGCTCCGTGATGTAAATGGTAGGCCCAAAATAATTAAATGGCATGGGTGTGGTTTTTTTTGCGCGACAGTTTTATTAAAATGGACTTTCATTTTAATAAAAAGAAATTTTTTAAGAATAATTTTGCTAAATGATGTAGGCTTGAATAATTGAAAGGTTCGGCCAGGGTAAATAAAATATCGGATAGCTCTTTGAAAATTTTAAAAGGGGGGCCTATTTGAATTAAAATGGTAAAACATTTAAATTGGAATAATGATTAAGTGGGATTTTATTTGTGAAGGTGGAAAGTTAACTATATGAGCTTAAAGTGAAATATTGAGTGTTTCACTCTCTGGTGAACAATGGAGTATGGGTAAATCTTGTTTACCCCATGATTTTTCTCTAAAAGGGGAAATATTTTAAAGTGATACACATGAAATATTATGTGCTGAAAATAAGATGAGGTAAATGTTCTGAAATATGGCATGGGGATAAAGTGAATAAAATATTCACTTAGTTTTATTTGTTGGGGGAATTTTAGTAAGTAAATATGGAAGGTAAAGTGTAACCACAGTAGAAACAAGAGTAGAAAATGAATTTTCAGGGGCAAAGGCTATTGTGGCACAACAGGTAAAATTGCAGATATACACATGGGTATTTTTATTTTGGAGAATAGCTTGGGCACATGCTATTTTGGAAGCAGACTGGGTTTGTTATGGGGAGAGAAGAAGATTCTTTGTAGATTGCTGATCAACGGTGAAGGTGTTTCTAGATGGCATTTTCGGATCAGATTCAGGGTTTCTTCTAGATTATTCCTTTCCTGTACATATTCTTTTCTTTTCTCATTGTAACAAGTTAGCAAGTCATAAATATTTGGTGAAGATGCATGGAAAATTCTAAAATATGTAGTAACAGATAAAATGCAAGTTGGATTCTGAGTCTTTTTATTGTAGGATTTGAATTTATGGAGATTTAGTGTTTCATAACAGTACTCACATTTGAGTTTATCTGATAAATCTAGGCTCATGTCTCTCTTATGTGCAAGTGTATTCAAATTTTGAATGAAGTAATGAAGGGTTATTCTATTCATCTCACTGTTGTGGTGTGTGCAATTCTTATTTTATCTTTAATTCAAGGAGTTAATTAAAATGCTTAAATGAGATTTTAGGTTGATATGTTATGTACAAGGATTTGGTAAGTAGTATTGATCTGAGGTACATATTGGTGATATTGTAAGGCAATATAATCGGAGATATTATATGCTATGCATTGAATCTGATATGAACCATTAGGTGTTGCTAATTTGACTCCTCCAATGGAAGTAAGGCACTGGTCTGAGTTGCATTTGTTCTTTGTGATTCAGTGTTTATTTGTGTTCACCTGGAGCTCGCTACAATTTTAAAACTAATGATTATCTTTCACTATAAAGTTGTGTTGTAATTATCTCATGCGCTAAATGGTTGATACTACTGATGAACATCCAATTCTCTTCAGTTTTATCCCATTATGTTGAGATATTAGGTGAGATTATCTGTTATGGTTAATGTTGTTTATAGTTTTGTTGTATATATTGTAAACACATTAAGGGGATCACCCTCCCAAGTCTTACAAAGCCCAAAGTGTAGGAGGGTTTTTAAAATCCTTGTCAGTTGGTCCAGGAACTTCGAGCTACCCTTGATTGGAATTGGCAATTCCATAGGTAGATTAGGAGATAAACCTGGTTACAGTAAAAAACACCAACAAAATGGCAACTCTACTGGGGAACATTGTTGAAGATCATTCAGCCTTATAGATTTATGAGCTTGTTATGATAGATTCAATCTCCTTGTGAAGTGAGTCAATTCTCACGAATGTTGCCAAAGAGTCTATTGTAATTCATCTTTCAATGTAAATCTTGTCTAGATTTGTCCATACTTCATGATTATTTCATAATACCTCACAAATTATGAATGGCGACTGATGAGCCCAGTTTTTGGCACATCTAGATCATACTTTTTCAAACATTTTTATGCTTTTTCATTATGCTAAAACAAACATTTGGTGTTGATTATAGGATGAAACACAAAAAATTTATGCTTAATGTAATGAGTATATTACACTAAATCTTCCATGCTTATTACTTTAAATGTTTTAGTAGTTTGATGAATGCCTTAGTAAACCTTGTGTGATGACAAACCTCCTGCAACCTCTACTATTGAACTTCATGCAGCCACGCCTGGAATAATGTTTGATTTAGATTAATGCTTAAATAGATGTATAAATAAAATGATGAAACGTCTTAAATACTGAACGTGTTGAGCTAACTCTCTACCTTAGGAATAGCCGACAGGATATTTTGCAGTTATCACGATTGGAGGAAGGAATTCAATTCCCACTCGCGAATGAAAGACCAAATCAATGAAGACCGGTTCTGCTGCTGAAGAATAGGGTGTTATTTTCAACTCATCCACCATTCAAGAGAAGTGTTTTAGAAATATAGCTCAGGCATCTTGATGGCGCATGAATCCAGGATGATGGCACTTTAAGACTGAAACTAATTTGACTCAGTCCTTTTCATTTCTATCCATCACCTTTCTAAGTTAGTTGAATGTAATAAAGACCTCTCGATTTATAAAGGAATCTTAGTTAGTAGTTAGCTTTAGTTTTTCAATAAATAGCTCACTCTCCTTCAGAGAAAGAGTTGAACTATTGCTATTGTAAACACATTTTCAGTTTTAGAAATACAATCAAGAGAGATCGCACGCTATGTATTGTTTTACCTTGAATCAATAAATTTTATGAAGTTTTTTGACTAATCTATTGTCTACTTTTGGCATGACCTAAGGGGGCCCACTTAGGGAATTGTCTGTACTTTCATTCTGTATGTTAGGATAGTTGCACTTACTTTTGTAGAAGTTAATGTGTCTATTCCTATAGCTGACAGAAGTACAGAGCTATCAACTGTTCCTACAGCCACTAGAAACAGAGTAGTTTCATCTTTTAGTTTTTATTTCCAAAGCAAGTTATCCAGTAAAGTAATTCTAGTAATTAGAGTTCTAGCATTTCAGGAGATCATGCATGTCTAAAAAGGTGATTAGTGCATATATTGTGCCGACCCATTTCAATTTCTCATCTTCAGGTTGATAATTAAATGAGGTTCTTTAAGCAGATTATGGCTATTGGTTGTGATGTCCAATCCCTAAGTAGAGGAATCCTTATTCCTAGTTATTGAGCTGATTAAAGAACACTACATTTTTGGCACCGTTGCTGGGGATGGTGTCAAACTAAGGACCTATTGTAGGCATGCTAGTAAGTAGCTTGAAGCTTATTCCTAGATTTTATATCAGAATTCACTATTCTAGCATTTTTCCATAGTTAGATTTACTTCATACTGTATACTTAGAAGAAGAGACCAATTTGGAAAATTCCTTCCTAGAAGTTTGTATACCCAAGAAAATGACCCATTTCAAGTTCACATCCTCGGGTTGATAATTAAATGAGGTTCTTTAAGCAGATTATGGCTGTTGGTTGTGATGTCCAATCCCTAAGTAGGGGAATCCTTATTCCTAGTTATTGAGCTGATTAAAGAACATTACATTACCCTAGTAGAATTTTATGACGCATATAGGAATTCACCTCTGCACATCAAGAATCTTCTATGTGAATTTTATCTTCATAATTTAGTTGTACCTCAGGATAAAGATTCGAATCCTTTATGTTATGTTGGCGATATTCATATCAACGCCTTGATCTCCTGGATCACTAATGAAATAAGCAGAGGGGAACAATTTGATAGTCATCAGCATAATGAGGTTAATATGTTGTTATTAGTAAGGAATGAATCAAAAAATGGAATGGGTATCTATTTCGATTGGAAGAAATTATGGAGAGATGAAAGAGCCAGGCCATTGATTGAGCCTTTGAGGCAAGAAATATTCTCTCGGTATTCTCAGGTAATAAACAATGATCTTGGGGCTGCAAACCTACACATTCAAGCAAGATGGGAACATCTTCCATTCCAATTAAAGAGAGAAGAACCACACACTCCCAATACCTTGTATGTAGCAACCAGAAGGGTAGAGAGATATATGAGGAATGCCAAGACAAAAAGGGAGAATTGGTTGCCTTTGTTTATGCAACCACCTATTCTCCTATGGCCATTACTTTCGATGTAGGGGGACAATAGCGTATATAATAGGAGTTTTGAGGATAACATATGGCAAAGGCTGGAGGTGATGCGAGCTCACTTCTTGCGCTTCCAACATGGAGAGTGTGGATAGTAGTAGAATTTTGACTTAAGAGAATTTTCCAGGAGGAGAAATGCCAGATTTATTGAAGGGTCCAACAAATAGTCGGTTGAGGGGAATGATGAGCCCAATTTTTGGCACATCTAGATCATACTTTTGCAAAAAAGATTATTCTTTTTCATTATGCTAAAACAAACTTTTGGTGCTAATTATAGGATGAAACACAAACTTTTTATGGTTAATTTAATGAGTATATTACACTAAGTCTTCCATGGTTATTACTTTAAATTTTTTAGTAGTTTGATGAATGCCTTAGTAAACCTTGTGTGATGACAAACCTCCTGTAGCCATGCCTGGAATAATGTTTGCTTTAGATTAATGCTTAAATAATGAATGTGTTAAGCTAACTCTCTACCTCAGGAATAGCCAGTAGGATATTTTGTAGGTATCACGATTGGAGGAAGGAATTCAATTCCCACTCGTGAATGAAAGACCAGATCAATGAAGACTGGTTCTACTACTAAAGAATAAGGAGTCAGTTTCAACTCATCTGCCATTCAAGAGAAGTGTTTTAGAAATCTAGCTCAAGCATCTTGATCGCGCATGAATCCAGGATGATGGCACTTTAAGATTGAAACTGATTTGACTCAGTCCTTTTCCTTTCTATCTATCGCTTTTCTAAGTTAGTTGAATGTAATAAAGACCTCCTGATTTATAAGGGAAGGTTAGTTAGTAGTTAGCTTTAGTTTTTCAATAAATATCTCACTCTCCTTCAGAGAAAGAGTTGAACCGTTGCTATTGTAAACACATTTTCAGTTTCAGAAATACAGTCAAGAGAGATCGCACGCTATGTATTGTTTTACCTTGAATCAATAAAGTTTATGAAGTTTTTCACCTAATCTATTGTCTACTTTTGGCATGACCTAAGGGGTCCCACTTAGGGAATTGTCTGTACTTTCATTTTGTATGTTAGGATAGTTGTACTTGCTTTTGTAGAAGTTAATGTGTCTGTTCCTACAACTGACAGAAGTACAAAGCTGTCAATTGTTCCTATAGCAACTAGAAATAGAGTAGTTTCATCTTTCAATTTTTATTTCCAAAGCAAGTTATCCAGTAAAGTAATTCCAGTAATTAGATTTGTAGCATTTTAGGATATCATGCATGTCTAAAAAGGTGATTAGTGCATATATTGTGCCGACCCATTTCAAGTTCACGTCCTCAGGTTGATAATTAAATGAGGTTCTTTAAGCAGATTATGCCTACTTGTTGTGATGTTCGATCCCTAAGTAGAGGAATCCTTATTCCTAGTTATTGAGCTTATTAAAGAACACTACAACGACTCCAAAATCTATGCACTAGTGTGCATTATTTGAGAAGAACTGGGAAATAACCAAAAGATTTGCAGTAGAGATGAAGCAGATTCAAGCTCTTGTGATGAAGTACCCTTACAAGTTTGAGGAAGGAATCCATATGATGTCATATTGTTGGATAAGGAGGTGTTGCAGTACTTTTGCTGGATTTTAAATAAATTTGACTTGTGAAGAATTTCCAGTTGTTCAAACTTTTGTCCTCAGCAAAGAGGTGGCGACTCTACCAAAGAACCTAATAAAGATGTGAATACGGTTCAAGATCTACAAATTTTTCCAATCAGAAGAACAATTTATAGCTGCTGCAATAGTTCCAGGTATTTTCACTCTTGGTTTTCAAGAAACTCTTGTATGAAAACCATATTTGAACTTCTTAGAAAGAAATTTGGTTCCCTACATAGTGATTCAGCACTACTAAAGGGAAAGGATAGTAAATTTAACTTTGCACACTTTCATTTGCTGGATCTACTGAATGTAATTTCAGTTCCATTGAAAGTGTTTTGTCTAGTGCTCAAATATTTTCTTATATAGATGGTTAGAATGCATTTTTGTATTTTAGTGGTTTCCATCCATTTGTATTATCACATGATTCAAGCTTAGGTTGTACTTATGTCAGCCATTGTCATAGTAATTATTCATCTGGTCATGCTTGTAACTATGCAGAATTAGTGAGCCTTAATTTTTAATATCCATGGATTATCAAGGTAAAGTAACGATACCAAAGAACAATTTGATTCAGCTTGTCAGAAAGTTTCATGAACTTCAAGAATCTAATACCCCAAAGTGTAAGAACCCAAGAGCTAATAAGCCTAGGTTCATACCTGAATGGAATGATAGAAATGAAAGAAGGCTTAAAGTGATGGATGAAAGATACTAGTTGTTTCAACAAGCATAGTCAAGTGACACCCAAACTGTGTCTACTTGTCAATTCATTTTACCCATTGTATGCTCAGTTAGATTTTTCATGGGTTGATTATAAAGAAGAATGTATGCCAAATCAAATCTATAAGAAGATGCCTAGATTTTATGGATACAATATTTGTGAAGGAGATGTGCATGTTAAATTTTTTTCCAGCTTCATGGAGAAACATTCATTTGGAGATCACGATATGTGGATGAGATTCTTTGTTAGATCCCTTAAAGCACGAGCTCAAGATTGGTATTTAAGTTTTCCTGAGAAGTCATTTCCTTGCTAGGATAAATTAGTGAATGCTTATAGAAAATAATTTGCAAGAGAACCCTTAGATCTTGTCACAATATTAAAAGAGATTAGAAAGAAAAAAGAAGAGTCAAGTGTTGATTTCAGTCACAGATTTGATGTTGCTCTTTCACTAATCCCAGAAATTTTCAGACCTAGCACTCCTGACTGTATTCATATGTACTTTGAGGCCTATGAAGAGGGGTCTAGTGCATTGTTAAATGAGTTTGAAATACTGAGCATGTAGATGGCTTATACATTTTTAGATGGATTGGAGAAATAGAGAACTAAATATGTGCTAAGTTTGTTGTCTTCAATTATGGGTAAACATGCTGATGAAATTAGCAGCAGTTGTGTAAATGTAAATGATTAGAGGTCTTTAGACAAGTGCACATTTGAGAAGGTTGAATACAAGAAGGATGCATCATCAAGTGATGAGAAAGTTGTCTTCGAACAAATCAAAAAGGAAGTATACCCAAATGCAAACTAGCAACTGAGTCTTTTGAGCCGAGAACATGATAAGAAATTTTAGTTGGATTCACTCTTTGAAGAAGAGAAATGTGATCAGAAAGGTGATGATACAATTGATTATGTCTATTCTACATGTGAAGAATGTAATCCTGACATAAGTCTCTATGATGAGACAAAGAAGTTTGCTGATTTAGGGAACTCTCTTGATAACATCAGTTTGTCACCTGAAAATGAAGAAGTATGCGATGAAATCCAATTTGAAAGACAAGCTACAAGAAGCTACAATTAGGAGACCATTTGTGGTTTTCAACTTGATAAAGAAGATGTTTATGTTTACCCTCAAGAGGATGCAAATGACAAGATCAGTGAAGATACCTAGTCTAATTTTGAAGTACAAAGAGATGTGTATTGTTGTTATGATAGCCCAAAAGTGAGTAAAAATTAACAAGTGAACAGTTTGTTTGCTATGACAGATGGTGACTATGTGTGTGACAATGTTATCAGCAATTCAGTCTCATATGATTGGGGAGCTCCTATTTATGATCAGCCCATTGAATTTTTAGATCTTGATGATGGAGACACCTTGGAATACCCTAATTTTCAATTTGATAGTGCTTTTAATTCAAGTGAAGGTCAAGAAGAGGAAGTGGATGAAAGGATAGATTTGAGCAGTGGTCTACTAAGTTGTGAACAAAATTCAGATTTATTGACCACAAAATATTAGGAGTATGCACATGAGGACAACTCTCAGTTGTTGTGTGTAGTCCCTATTGACTTTGATAGTGATGATGACTTTCAAGATGCAGGGTGTAATGCAAGTGAGTCTGGTTCTCTTTCCAATGATGAACCAGTTGATCATGACAATGATAATGAGGATGAGGACAAGCAGCCACTTGATGGTAATGATGAGATGTATGATGAATATGATAGTGAGCATGTTGATGCAAACTCAGAAATCTATTTTGATGAGTTTGAAACAATTGACAACCATGAGGATTGTATATCTAATGAGTCAGGTATTGAAGTTTTCAATGCAGATTTGCACAAGTCTTTGTCTGCTGACTTGAATGAGATTAGATGTGAGCCAAGCCATGAGCCTTTGAATATGAATACAGATGCTGATTTCAATGAGAGATCATATTATGCCTCTAGAATAGAATTTATTTTTGTTAAGCAAGCTTGTGACACTGAATGTGTTGATACCTTGTGTTCAAAGGATAACAAAATGAGTGATCCTATGGGAAATTCAAAATCTTGTGTGGAGGGGACAAAGATGTTTGCATCAATAGTTACTATTTGGAAAACCCTCTATTTGATGAGCTTCCATTTTTATCAGATAGTACTAATGATGATCCTTATTGGTTTAGAGATAATCCACTCTTTGTTGAGAACTTTGATGAATTGAATGTTGCATCATTTTGTATGAAAAATCTTAATAATGACCAGGATGTCATTGGTGATCTGATGCCGCATTATGTGGATGAGCCTTCTTCTATTGCTAAAGATGATGACACTATGACTACAAATGGTGATGAGTCAAAAATATCTAATGAATCTCAATACCAGCATGATGGACAGTTGCAAAGTATGCTAATGCATGATTGTATCTCATTGAATGCACTTGAAGATAGTTTGCATGATGAACTGGATCTTTTGGTAAGCTCTTGTGATGGTTTAAATTTTGACATGCAAACTGATGTTCAAATTGAGCTTGATAGTTCCAGCCATATAGCAAAGTGTGAGTGCTATATTTGTCAACTGGAAAGAGTTTTCATAGAATGTGGCAATGTGCAAGATATTGAGGCATGTTGTTTTCAGCTTGAGAATGATCCATGTGATGAATGTGATAAGTTGTTGCCACATGATAATCAACATTTTGAAAGTATTCCTGACTTAAAGGATGCATAGTGAATATGAACATGTTGATAATGTTGTGAATGATTGCCTGTTAGGAGGTACTAACATGTTTAATCATGCAGATGGTTATGATCAAACAATGCTTTTGTACGGTCTTGATCACTATTATCAAATCATGTCACTTGATATGAAATCAGAAAACAAAGAAAGTGACAGTGGTGTGACTTATTTGATTTGGTTTCCATATAACAAAGTTAAAGAGAGAGAAATTTTCTACTTGCCCAAAGGCAACCTGACACTTGTGTTTTTGCAAAGGTGCAGTTGTTCATGTTGTTGTGGTTTGATAAGTGCAAGCATGAGCTAAGGGGGGTTAGCTCTTTTTACAAATTTGTATTTGACAAAGGTAAATGTTGACTCCCATTTTTCATTTGGTGACCTGGGGTCAATAGATGAAGTTGAAAACAAAGTTGAATAAAGGAGCAGTTTAGGGACACCCAATGGATTCAGAATTTGGTCTACTCCCTAGAGATCTGGAATCATGCTATGCCCATAGGGGGAATACATCCCCAAATGGAACCACTGATGGCACTCTCAAATTTTTCAAATTTGGGATGGCCATTTGGAGAAATTTGCTTCTGCACTTCCAAAAGTGCACCTGATGGATTAGTCTGGGTGACCCACTTTGGAAAGTCATAATTTGAGGCCTGTTGATTTCCAAGAAAAACCCATTTGCAAACGTATTCAATTGACATATATGAATGTGTGTGTCAATTTTCAGCTTCTCATGATTAGTTTTGATAGGGTTTTGAAAAGTGAAGCTGGGGGGTTTTTACACTTTTTTGCTATTTGCAAACTATCAGTTTTGCAAAGTTGCCCCTTGTTTGAGATTGGATTTTGTAACAAGTTGACTATCATGTCAAAATGAGTGTTGTTATGTATTCTCCATATCTAAATGATCTCAGGTGTCAGTTTTCTGAGCCACATGATCTGATTTGTTATTTTTAACAAGTCGAAACCAAATGCAGTTTGTTTAGTTTTGCATCTGCATTCCTGACAACCTTTTTGAGTGGTCAACTTTGATCATTAATATCTTTTGATCAATGATGATTCAAGGAAATTCCTTTTGCACACGTGCTCAGCATACCTTAATGAACTTATGTGTTTGATGGTAGATCGCCAGGAGTTGATTCACTATTTTCACAAATTGGCAGTTGAGTGAGTTTTAATTGGTTCAAAACAAGTGCAGTTTCAGAAAGGTTCAATTGAGCAACTTTGCAGATTAATAAGTTTAATCTCGTGATTTTTTCCTCCGAGCCATTTGTTGCACTGTATTCCTGGAATGAATGTCTAAAATTTTGCATGTTTTTATTGCTCCAAGACATCATTTGACATGTTTTCCAGGCTGATTCCAAGGCCAACTTGGCCAGTTTGCCCAATTTTGCAATAGTCTCGGAAAGTGAGTTTTAATGAAAACCCATTTCATGTTTTCATTCCAGAAACATTTAGAAATGAGTTTTGGTCAATTTGAGGAGAAAATTTGTTTGAAAACAATTTTATTTTTAGCTGCACCCGTATGGGATCTGACATGTTTCACACAGTCATGGAGTTTTACACTGAACAAGAACTTGAAGACAACTAACTAAAGGGGTCAACATACAGAAGGAATGCATGATCATATGTACCCTTAGGGGTTTGAAGGAAAATATGCTTATTTCCACACTGCAAGTTGAGGGTTGAACATAACCTCTTTGGATAATACTTTGACTGGCAACTAGGGTAAGTGCATAAACATTGATGATGCTCACAAGGTTTTTGAAAGAATTAATGAGAGAAGTGTTTTATCATGGAATTCAATAATTGCAACATATTTTCAATATAATATATGTTTAAGGATGCCTTTTCTCTCCTCCTATATTTGCATTAGGGCATTGAATTCAACACTTTGCTTGATACTCATATTAATGACATAGTCAAATATGAACTATTTGTGTGCATAGTGTCAGAAGAAAATTCATGAATCAAGAACAATTTCATAGTCTAGAGCGGGTCCATTCAGAGTTCATGTATCCTCCATAGGCTAGGAAAGCTAGGTTTGTGGTAGAAGTAATGTTGCTTGAATGAAGAGGTCCATGAATGGGGTATGTTCTCATGGTAGATAATATATCATCAAACACTTTGTACCACTTGCAGTAGTGACGACTAGTGTAGATGGACTAATTTCATGGATTCTTGATTGCAAAGAGAAGAGGATTCAAGTTTATGTTAAAAAATAGCTTTTACATGGATGCAAGTAGTTACTGTAGGATGATTTTTGGCTTGAATGTTGCATAATGGTGTCAGACAACTTAGTGGGGACCGATTTGATTTTACAGAGGAAACGGTTCAAGCTATAGTGTATAAAAATTGTTTGGGGAAATTCTATTTGGAAGCTTTCAGAATTTTTGAACAAATACAATTTTAAGAAAACTATGATAGGGAGTTAGAAAATGTAATTGAGAGACTTATTATTGAATGTGATAGAAATATTCAAAGATATTTGATGCCTGAATCACTTTAGAATACTCCACCAATGGCACCATTGCCTCTACCTCCTGATGAACGGACATAGGAAATAATAATTGAGAAGCTGAAGAAAGTTGAATGGCCTGGAGGATTAGGAATGATTGATGAAGCACAAAAGGCTATGGAGGAGGGTGCGGGTGCACTTTAACAAGGTGTGTATTTCATTTCAGCTAGAGTACCAAACGAATGTGGTCTCTTGCAATGCCATGATTGTGATGTTTACATAGTGGATTTTTTTTAAAAGACTTTGAAAACCTTCAAACAAGTGCAAATTGAGGGACCCAAAGGGCTTGATTTGGGGGACAAAGTCACAAATCTATTTAATCTTACTAGGTTGTTTGAATAACATGTGGTGCACTGCACAAGTTAGTAACTTTCAAACAAATGCTGAATGAAGCAAATGGAGACCACTGCACCATGTGAGAGTCTTTAGAAACTTCTAAGAGAATGTTAATGGCCGATGTGTTGCCATCTGGCCCATGCCATAGAGAGCAAATGAATGCATTGGAAGTGCTTTAGAGACTTTGCAAAGGGAAAATGCACTGGACAAGGGCGCGGTTGGAATTGGATGCTGGGTAAATAAAAACCAGCGCATTGCAAGCTTCACACAAATTAGATCATTGGTAAGGCTTTCGAAACTTTTGAGTAAATACTTTTTAGCAAAGACAAGGCACGACCAGTATGTAGAGAGAAACCCACACAACAAGAGGGAGGCATGTATAAGGCACATGAGCTATTAGTGGAAGATTCACAATAAACATTGACTTAGTTGATGCCATTGCAGGTACACATAGTATGTATTGATGAAATGTTGCATAAATTTTCAGGGAAAATACAAATGTTGCGTTGATTGGAGAAAGCGTGAATGTGGCCTCTGGGACGCTATGATTGTTGGGTACGCCTAAAATAAAAATTGCAAATGCAGAGGGGTCACAATCTTGGGAGAAACTCTTGATGGAGATTTGAGCATTGTACCAAGGGATTGACATTGAAGGAGGAGGTGATTCAATGCTGCAAGGAATACTTCCTTGGCCACCATAAACGAGAGCAATGAACATGAGGATTTAGGGAAAATGAAGAGGAGATAGAAGCAAATCAATGGTCAGAAAAATGATCTGGAATGCAATACAATCTCAGTTGTTGCCCATCATATCGCAATCCTAAGATAATCACGGGATAATGATTGCAGGATAGTAGGGAAATGGGTGGTGGCTCCGTGATGTAAATGGTGGGCCCAAAATAATTAAATGGCATGGGTGTGGTTTTTTTTGCCTGACAGTTTTATTAAAATGGAATTTCATTTTAATAAAAAGAAAATTGTTAAGAATAATTTTGCTAAATGATGTGAGGCTCGAATAATTGAAAGGTGGGGCAAAGGTAAATAAAATATCGGATAGCTCTATGAAAATTTTAAAAGGGGGGCGTATTTGAATTAAAATGGTAAAACATTTAAATTGGAATAATGATTAAGTGGGATTTTATTTGTGAAGGTGGAAAGTTAACTATATGAGCTTAAAGTGAAATATCAAGTGATTCACTCTGTGGTGAATAATGGAGTATGGGTAAATCTTGTTTACCCCATGAATTTTCTCTAAAAGGGGAAATATTTTAAAGTGATACACGTGAAATATTATGTGCTGAAAATAAGATGAGGTAAATGTTCTAAAATATGGCATGGGGATAATATGAATAAAATATTCACTTAGTTTTATTTGTTGGGGGAATTTTAGTAAGTAAATATGGAAGGTAAAGTGTAACCACAATAGAAACAATAGTAGAAATTGAATTTTCATAGGCAAAAGCTATTGTGGCACAATAGGTAAAATTGCAGATATACACATGGGTATTTTTTTGTTGGAGAATAGCTTGGGCACATGCTGTTTTGGAAGCAGACTGGGTTTGTTAGGGGAGAGGAGAAGATTCTTTGCAGATTGTTGATCAACAGTGAAGATGTTTCTAGATGGCATTTCTAGATCAGATTTATGGTTTCTTCTGGATTATTCCTTTCCTATACATATTCTTTTCTTTTCTCATTGTAACAGGTTCGCAAGTTAGAAATCTTTGGTGAAGCTGCATGGCAGATTGTAAAATCTATAGTAACAGAGAAAATGCAAGTTGGATTTTGAGTCTTTTTATTGTAGGATTTGAATTTATGGAGATTTAGTGTTTCTTAACAGTACTAGCATTTGAGTTTAGCTTATAAATCCAAGCTTATGTCTCTCCTATGTGCAAGTGTATTCAAATTTTGAATGAATTAATGAAGGGTTAAACTGTTCATCTCATTGTTGTGGTGTGTGCAATTCTAATTTTAGGTTTAATTCAAGGAGTTAATTAAAATGCTTAAATGATATTGTAGGTTGATATGTTATGTACAAGGATTTGGTAAGTAGTATTGAGCTGAGGTACATATTGGTGATATTGTAAGGCAATATAATTAGAGATATTATATACTATGTGTTGAATCTACTATGAACCATTAGGTGTTGGTGAATTTGACTCCTCTAATGGAAGTAAGGCACTTGTCTGAGTTGCATTTTTTATTTGTGATTCAGTGTTTGTTTGTGTTCACCTGGAGCTTGCTACAATTTTAAAACTAATAATTATCTTTCACTATAAAGTTGTGTTTTAATTATCTCATGCTCCAAATGGTTGATATTACTGATGAACAACCAATTCTATTCAGTTTTATCCCGTTCTGTAGAGCTATTAGGTGAGATTATCTTTTATGGTTAATGTTTATAATTTTTTTGCAGAGATTTTAAACAAATTAAGGGGATCACCCTCTCAGGTTTTGCAGAGCCCAAATTGTAGGAGGTCTTTTAAAATCCTCATCAGTTGGTCCAGGTCCTTCAAGCTACCCTTGATTGGAATTGGAAATTCCATAGGTAGATTAGGAGATAAACCTGGTTATAGTAAAAAACACCAAAAATATCGTGGAAATACAAAATTTCTCATTGTAAAAAGTTCAAAAAGGGAAGAAAGAGGAGTTGAGCTAAAAGTAGTAGGGTGGCTAATTAGTCAATTTGGGATACTTCATCCATAAGGGCAGTATATCCCATGTAAGCATTGTCCCTATGAGTATCAAGGTTAGGGGTATGAAGATCAGTCAGGAAAGGCCAAATGGGAACTAATTCTTCTCATTCCAGAAATAGAGGAATATTGTTAGAAGATGAAATTCCAATGGCCGAGTGTGCAATAGAAAGGACATAGTCCAGATTCTCCAAGAAATCAAGATGCACTATCATATTAGAACCTTCACGAAATTCAACAACACAAAGCCCAAGGTCCAGGAGTGATGCTATGAACTGCGAAGCCAAGTCTGAATTTAGCCTATAATATGCTCTAGACTCCACAAAAGCTTCCCCAGGGACCATGCACAAGTTTGATGCAGTAATGGCCAGAGTCATAAGCTACAAAACCTTATTTAGTCTTTGGGTAGTAATGTGACCTAGGAAGCCATTCTAGCAGAAAACACAAGTTAGGCAGATGGGAGTATCCATGGCTTAGAAGTAACAAAGCACACGTAGAGAGAAAGGGAAAGAAAATTGAATAACACAAAAAAGAAATGCACAAAGGATTCAAATAAGTGTGGAATTTATAGAAAACCATGAGAAATCTATGGTACATAGTTGCTTGGATCAAAGTCTTGGGAAATGAAAGTTGAGGTGGCACAAAGACAATTTTCTCTAGGGTTAAATGTTAAATCAAATAAATTCTCATAGAATTGGTGGCCATTGCTTCAAATTTTTCCAGTATGAAGATCATGAATCGAGAAAATTGAAGATTTGAGAATTTAATGGTGGTCATTTTAGTGTATTTTATTAAGCTGTATTAATCATGAAGGTGTCCATGTGTGCATTGCAAAAAGGAAAATTGAGCTAGTATGGTGGCACATGTCAACATCTGGGAAATTAAAGAACAAATATGTGTGTGTTAAGGGATGCCAATTAAATGTAGAGTATTATGGTTGGACTTAAGTGTAATCATGATGACTCTGATGCATTAATGTTAGTGCAATTCCATCAAATCAATATTTCTAGCCAAGATTATTTTAGTGGTTGCCATAAAAAAATTAAAATGGAAGGGCGATAATCGGTATTTCTAAATTTAGAATTAATTTGGTGATTGAATTATTTGCTGCTAAATTTTAACTTATGCATATGTTTTGACAGTTAGCGAATTGTAGTTTTTTGGAATTTGGCATAAGGATGGTAAAATTTAGCTGGAATGTCGCACCTATAGGGAATAAATTAAATGAGTTTTTGGGAATTGGTGAAATGATGAAGGGATTTGCATTGAATGAAAAATCAAAAGGTAACCTTCGCTACCATTGTGATTCCTAACCTAATAGTGGGCTTCTTTGCCTGCAAGTTGAAGTAAATGAGCTTACAAAGAAATAACAAAAGAAAAAAAAGAATATCAAAGAAATATCAAAAGAAAAAGAATTCAACTCTTTAGGCTATCCAAATATCTCTACCGAGGCTATGGATATTTGACTAGCAATAGAGCTATGTTTGGGGGAATTATAGAGATAAACTTTCTAGGGCTATAGATGCTTGACTAGTAGCAAGGCTCTATCCAAGGTTGGCTTTGGAGGATTAATAGATTATGTAGTTCAATGTTAATGAACTAATTTTTTCACCAAGTTTTGAAAATTGGAATTAATCAAAGCACACACTGATAATTTCCAGAGAAATTTTATAATCTTTATGTCAGAATTCAGGTAAAGGTAAAGGTTTATTGTTTCAAAATATGTATGTTATAATTTATAGTGGGTGATTTGATTTCAGATTTATTTTAAATTTGGTTTTATTCATTGCAAGTTATTGTGTGGTCTCACAACATGCCCCAAGACTCTAAGAATTGGGGACCCAAGTGGAAAAACTAATGCTTATGGTAGATGTTGGTTAGCCAAAAAGGATCACCAGACGTTAAAGTTAAAAGGAAAATTTTGGAGTAATTCATGATTCAAGTGTACTAAGTATTGGGTATTGGTAGGCCAAAAGTGTTAAAAGGTTAATTGCAAGATTTTGGTAAAGTGTTCTGGTCCAGGAAGGAAGGTCTAGGAAGTGTGAAGGTTTTGGTAGAATCTGGGATTCAAGAAAGTTTCATTTTGGTAAAAGTTGAAGTTGTTAGGTACCGGGTACCGGGTAACAAGGCTAAGTTTTAAAAGTTAAATGTATAAGTTTTCCCGATGGAGTTCAAAAGTTCTGGTTACTTGCCTAAAAAGATAATTACGCAAGAATGTATTTAAAGCATGATTTCTATGATTTGTTTGAAATGATGATTTATTAATGATGGTTTTTTTTTAATGAGAGTTTTATGAATGTTTTAAAAATGGATTAATATGTGGAATTTGTACTTGTAAGAGGAACAAATTATGATGCAATATTTGGGTATGGACAAACAAGAAAAATTGGATTTTAGGAAGATCCAATGGTGTTACCAAGTTTGGTAGTATACTCTAAAGGCTCATGCAGGAACAAAGTTCATTATGAAGAAACACCGAATATAGGCAAACCAAGAATAGTGGTATTACACATATGATGAAGGAGTGTGCTTAGCCCCAGGGTGATTCACTTTCGGGAATGTTTCATCTGAGTTTGAACCTAAGTGTAGAAGCAAATTTCCTCTTGATTATTCTAAATGTATGGAATTTGCTACATTTCATTTGGCAGATTTGTTCGATTCAAGTTACTATCCTAGCTATATTTTAAAGATGGAGATTCGAAAAGATATTGAAGTGATGAAGAAGATACTTGTTGACTTTGTCAGCAATTCTCCTACTAGTTTTCATATTTCACGTGCCTTATCGTGATTCATCCCTTGGATTTTCTCTCGTGTATTTGTTTAATCTCCTAAATTTATTGTTCTTATAAAAGGCTGAGAGATGTTCTATTTTAAGTTAAGTTTAAAATTTGTGGATGTTAGAGAACCAAAACTTCTTTAAGTTTTGTTTATTTTCCTATTTTTTATTCCATTTCAAATTAAAAACTTGTATTTTTCATTACAAGCTAACCAATATCAGAGAAAATTTGAAGGCTATCTCTTGATATGAAATCTTACGTAGCTTATTTTTTGTTTCTACCAGACAAGACTATGTGCTACACCGTTTAAGGGTGCATACTAACACTATTCAGTGGAAAATAATCCCCCTCTTTAAAATATTGCATTATTTTGTGCCTAGCTATGAAGCAATCTAGTGATGTATGGAATGGTTTGCTCTGGTTTGGTTAATTCTTGAGCCATGCATGGATAATACATGGGAGAAACTTTACTTTCTCAGTAATTTTGATGCTTTATTTTTGAATAGAGGAATGAATGGAAATTTTATTGTAAATCTTTTGATTCCATGATATTGATGAATGGTTAAAGCTAAATCTACTTAAGTGAACGCAATTTATTTGAAGTTCATAAAATGTTATTTCAAATCTATCGATTTTGTGAAGTTGTTAAATGATCGGACCTAGATAATCTATTTCTTACCTTATGATTCTTTTAAAAAATGGATATCTAAAAATAGTTTACCCCTCATGATTAACAACATTATCACAATCAACCTTGATGCGAACCTAGTATGGTCAAGAATTGACATAAATGAGCCGTGGGATTAAGTTGAGTTATCCTAAGATTTAGGTTGTCCTAGTTCAATCTTTCAAGTAAAGATAGGTTCTAGTGGTTTGTCTGTGATGATTTATCTGCACTACTAGTGTGCGAATAACATCGTGATCAACAAGGGGGAGATAGAGGGAAATATATAGAGATAGAAGGTGATAATATAGAGGGAGAGATAGATAGGGAATGAGAGAGATAAAGATATGGATGAAGAGAGACGGAGAGAGATGATAGATAAATATAGATAGAGAGGGAGAGATAGAAATATAGAAAGAGAAGTAGGGAGAGGGAGAGGGAGATGGAGAGAATGAGAGAGAATGAGGATACTGAAAGATATTTAGAGAGGATAGATAGAGATATATAGAGGGAGAGTGAGAGAAGGGGAGGAGGGAGGGGATAAAGAGATGAAGAGTGAGGGAGAAAACATAAAGAAATATTGAGAGAGAGATAAGAGATGGGGAAGGAAAAGATAATATAGAGACACAGATGGATGAAGAGATAGAGAGGGGAGGGAAAGAAAGTTGGAGGGAGAGATAAAGGGAGTTAGATGATAGAGAGATACATAAAGAGAGGGAGAGAGACAAAGAAATAGTGAGAGAGATAAAGAGAGAGGGAGAGGGATATAGAGAAATAGTGTGAGAGTGAGAGATATAGAGAGCTGAAAAGATATAAGAGAGAGGGAGAGATAGAGAGAGATGAAAAGAGATAAGAGAGAGGGAGACATAGAGAGATAAAGAGGTATGGAAATAGATAATATAGAGGGAGAGATACAAAGAGATAGAGATGGTGTGAGAGAGATAAACATAGGGAGGAAGAGATATGGAGAGATAAAATAAAGAAATAGATATAAAGAGGGAGAGATATAGATATAAAGATAGATAGGGAGAGATATAGAGAGATAAAGAGGTAGAGGGTATAAGACATATAAAGAGGTAATGAGAGATAAAAAGATAGATGGAGATGGGGAGATATTGAGAGATATAGAAATAGATGTACAAGGAGAGGGAGAGATAGAGAGAGGGGGGGAATAGAGAGGGATAGGTAGAGAAAGAGAGATGAGAGAGAGATGAGAGAGAGATAGAGTGAGGGACATAGCGAGAGATAGATTCAAAGAGGGAGATGGAGAGAGGGTGAAGAATATAGAGAGTGTGAGAGTGAGATAGAGAGATATAGAAGTAGAGAAATAGAGGGAGATAGAGAGATAGAGAGAGGGAGAGATAGAGGATAAATTGTTAGACAGGTATAGATAGAGAGATAGAGAGAAAGAGTAAGAGAGACGGGGGGAGACTATGAGGAGAGGAATATAAACATAAATAAATAATGAGGTATATGAAAATAGATAGAGGGGGAGGGAGATGGAGAGAGAGAGAAAGAAAAGGAGGATAGTGAAATATTAAGAAAGGATATATCGAGAGATATAGGGGGGGAGAGAGATAAATAAATGATGAGAGAGATAAGAGGAGAGGGGGAGGGAGAGATATGATAGAGATACATAGATGGATGAAGGGAGAGATATGCGAGGAAGAGAATGTGGGAGGGAGAGAGGGATGACTATAGAGAGATATAAAAAGAGATAGAGCATAAAATCGGAGAGAGATAGAGACAAAGAAATAGTGAGAGATATAAAGAGATGGAGAGGGAAATTGAGAGATAGAGACAGTGTGAGTGAGATAAATATGGGGAGGTAGAGATATGGATAGAGAGGATATAGAAATAGAAATAGAGAGAGATATATAATTTTAGATATAGAGAGATATAGAGTCAGAGGGTAAGAGAAAAACAAAGAGAGTGATAGTGATAGAAAAAGAGAGAGAAGGTGAGATAGAGAGATAAAGAAGAGGGAGAGGGAGATTAATATATAGAGATAGTGAGAGAGATATTGAATGATATACAACAAGAAAAAAATATATAGAGAGAGGGATATGGATAGATAGAGAGGGTGAGAGATATAGATAGATAGAGAGAGATAGAAGGAAGGGAATGTGATATGGGATATATAGAGAGAGAGGGAAGGCCAGTGATAGAGAGAGAAAGAGGGAGAGGGAGAGGGAGAGGGAGAGGGAGAGAAACATAAATAAATGGTGAGAGATAAAAATATGTAGAGGGAGAGGGAGAGAAAGTTAAAGAGAGGGAGAGATAGAGAGGGAGAGGGAGGGAGATAGAGAGGGAGAGTGAGAGAGATAGAGAGATAGAGTGACAAGGAGAGAAACATAAATAAATGGTGAGAGAGATATAAAAATAGATATACAGATAGGGAGATTGGGAGGGATAGAGATAGAAATATAGAGAAGAATAAAGAGAGAGAGTGGTAGGGAGAGAAAGAGACACTAACTCATTTGACTCAAAATCCGACGAAATTTTTTGACGAAGATGTATAATTAGATGTATTGTCGGGTACTTGTGATATTTAATGTGTAATTTTCAATTTTTTTAAATTTTATCCTCGACATTCATCAAAATTTTGATGAACCTGAGTTTTTAGCGAAATTTTGACGAAAATAAATAAAGTGAGTTCAACTATTTATTGCGATAGTGTTTTGCTATTATCGCTAGGTTGAGGGTAGTAATTGTCTTTTTCCAAAATTTATTTGTGAAGTCAGATTTATACTTCTAGGTTTGAAAATCATATTTTAAAGAAACATCTCATTAGATTTCATTTTTAGACTTGTGCATTTTCAGAATTTCATTTCCTGATTTTGTTGTGCAAGTTCAATATTCTGATTTTAGGAGTCTAATGGTTGGAAATCATAGTAAAATAAAAATTTAATAAGTTCTAGAATTAGCATTTTAAAGTGTTTTTTGGGGTCATTAACCTTAGACTATCTTCTCTTTTGCAAGGGTGGTTGCATGCCGAATTTTTTGGGTGTAAAATATCAGAATTAATAGATTTTGTTACCTGTCTATGATTAAAAATTATTGGAGTGTGAGTTTGATATTTTTTGAAGATCTAAATATTCAAGCTTGGTAAAGAAAAATCATGTCAGATAATATTAGTCCAGAAAAAATTGAAGAGACACTTGATAGATTGTGGGCTAGATTGTAAAGAAAGGGTGATGGGAAATGCTATTGTCCTTGCAATAATTTCAAGGGCTTAAAGACGAGAAGACTTTTAATCACAACAATTGAGAAACATTGTAGGCAACATGTTCATGTTGAAGGGGGGCATGATTATCATCCATCGGTAAGCTTTTCATTATATGTTTTTATATTGATTGAATTTGTAAATGTTTATATCGTTTTAACATTTTATATATGTATATATAAATTCACTTGATCATGATCATGGTTTATTTATGTCTATCATTATTATAAAGGTGGGGAGTTGATGCAAAGAGGGATGTCAAATCATTCAAAACTACAATCAAGTGGGGATCAATCAGGATTCAATGTAAAATCTAAAGAACTCTCCAAAATTCACCATTTAAGCATGCCTTCCCTTGTAGCATGGGTAACCCGGTTCAGGGCTCTTTTCAACAATAACTTCCAAACCACTTCACAAACAAAATGATGATTGAGATACCCTTTTGAAATTTACATGACATATGTAAATACCAACATTGACTCCTTTGGACCAAAAATGAGAACCAATAACATACCCCTATCCTAGGCTAGTGAATTAGCCTCCTTTTAAAAAGAGAATTCCCTCCAAAGACCCGATCTTCACAAGAAAACTCCAAACAATCTTGAGTTGTGTTTCAAAACAACAAATTCTCAGACTATTTAACACCTACAGGGCCTTTAGCATCCTGCCCCAAGAAACCCTCCTAAACACATGCAAAACCAAGGGTTTTAATGGATTTCATGAATCCAAGGCTTAACTAGCCCAATGAACACTTCAAACACCATACAAAAAACCTGCACAAACTGAAAATACCCTCACACAACCATTTGATTCACTAGTTTTCAAATTCACTACTTTGGTTTCTCATTTTCACAAGGAAAAGTGTTTTTCCCACCCTAGTGCTTCACTTCACCGATTAGTACCATGCTCCTCCAAACTCCTAAATATATTTAATACCTATTCCAATATATTAAACACCAATCCACCAAGTTACAAATCCATTACAATGGGTGGATTGGTGGAAAACACTACATTAAGGCACTCAAACCCTTACACAGTCAAACATAGCAGTTATAAAGGAACCAAAGAAACTCCCTTCTATTCTAAAGTTCAATCACCAAACCAGTCAAATGAAAATAAAAAAATTTGTAAATAATATCCCAAGCTTTCAGATCATCACACACTTGTATGGGACCGTATAGAGGGAATGAACAAAAGAAAACACAATAAAAACACATAAATCAGACAATTTCTCTCTTTATTTGATTCCAATGTTGGAGAGAAACCTCCATTCAAGAATTTACATCAAATTTATAATTATTCCAACTCCAAACTACTTAAAAAACTGAACTTCCCTTAGCTAACTCACAAACTCTAATAACTCATTATATTGAAAAATTACAAGTTGACAACCTTTAAGCAACATCTTGCATTTCCACCCTAAATGACCTTCCAAGCACATAAGTGCACTACAAATGGTATTATTTGACCTTAATCAACCATTACTAATACATTAGTCACAAAAGCAACAAAAACCTTACCATTACCCCTCTAGACATGGATTGACAATTGTGCATATTTTCATAATTTGGCATATTTTGCAACTTCCTTGGTGCTTGATAATCAAAAGACCTTTCATCAACCTATTAGACCTTCAAAATTACATTTGATTTCATCACAAGGTGTTGGTGCCCCTACACCAGGTGCCCAAGGGTAGATGATATGGATTATCATGGCCCGAAGAATATGATTTTGCAAGTAGAGCGACATGGAGCTGTGAATATCGAAGATGAAGTTAATGATCCTATGGAAGAAGATGATCATGCGCTAGAAAACACAGTTGAAAATGATGGTACAAATACATTGATCCATGACACATTTAGTGGCATATCTGATCATGATGATCGTTATGAATTTGATGATGTTCATGATTTACCTATACTTGAGAAGGCATACGAGCCCCTTTATGAAGGTTTATGAACTTGAAGGTTATGAATGGTTTATCCAACATAGAAATCTCATGAATGTTGAGGTATGTCATATATGTCATCTTTTTTCATCTATTTTAATTGTTGTTAGTTCATCACTAGTGAATAAAGGATGAAATATGTACCATTAATATTCTTTATATTAACAAATTATTTTTTGTGGTAGATTGGTGAATGTTTGTTACCACCATCAAATATTTTACCTCGCTCATACTGAGATTTATCTGGAATTATGAAAGATATTGGAATGGAGTATCAAGCAATAGATGCATGTCCCAATGATCATATTATATATCATAAACAACATTAATTTGTAACAAAATGCTCAGAATGTCATATCAGTAGATATTGAGTAGATCAACTAACAAAAAAAGTGCCTCGCAAGGTTCTTCGTTATATTCCCATTACTCCATGTATGCAATGATTATTTATGTCTGAAAGCTTAGTGCAATTTATGGATTACCATGCACAAAATAGAAGTGGAGATGACATTCTTCAAATTCCTATGGATGGTTCTACATTTAGGGACATGGAGGAAAAATGTCCACACTTTAAAGAAGAACCTCGTAATCTCAGGCTTTCATTGGCAGTGGACGGTGTCAACCCATTTGGAGAGTTGAGATCTATTTGCTTGGTGTGGCTTGTTTTTTTTATCAACAATAACATTCCTCCATGGATGACAATAAAGAGGGAGCACATAATGTTGGCACTGATTGTTCTAGGTATTTGTTTACATCAAATTTCTTTTAACGTAGTAGCATCTCATTTGTCTTATTTGTTACATAATGACTTATTTTTTTTCATTGAATAGTCATTTACAATAATTTATATATATTGCAGTAAAATGGTTATAATAATTAGGCAATGTTTATGTTCATTCAACTAGGTAAGTACCAAGTTAAAGATATGAATGTATATATCGAGCCTCTTATCAACGAAATACTAAAGTTATGGAATTATGTCACTATGTATGACATATCTGGACAAATAGGACAAAGACAATTTAAATTACATGCAATGCTTGTATGCACAATTCATGATTCCCTAGGGCTAACACATTTTTGTGGTATGTTATAATGTTCGACTATATGACTTTAACGATATTTAATTTTATGAAGTAGATATCATGCATATTTTTTAAATAATCTATTCATTATATATAATTATAAAAATTGACATATTTAATCCAGTTATATATGATCTTGCAGGTCTTCAAACAAAGGGAAAATTTGCATGTCCAATTTGTGGTCCAAAGATGAAATCTTGCTATTCAACAAGTTTAGGAAAGAAAGTGTTTGATGAGTATAGACACTTCCTCCACATAAATCATAAGTATTGAACTACTGAAAAAGATCTTTTCAATGGGAAAGAAGAGACTACATCAAAACCACAAAGAATGACACCTCGCCTATGAAAGTTGAAATATAATAGAATTAATCATCAAGGTTATACATCGGATCAAATTGTTTATCTATCATATATGATATGTTTGGAATTTATATTATTATATTGTGTTGTTTTTACTCATGCTATAATTGACAATGATTTTCGTTGTTAATTTGTTTAACTTATATGCTTCATGAAGATTGTGAAGGCATTAATGGCTAGCTTCCACAGGGACTAAGAAATTATCCTAGAAAATTTAGTAGGTTACTCTACTATGAGCAGCTACAAATTGTGCATTTGTTTGATACAATGCATATTAGAAAGAATATAACATAAACATTATGGAAAATATTGGATGGAAGGCATGGCAAAGAAAAAATTGTCAAAATTTGTAGTGATATTCAGGAAGCCAATCATGGAATGGGAAATGTCATTCAATTAAATAATGATGGAGACCAAATTAATATAAGTGACCTTCCTTGGTTATTAACGGAGTAGCAAAGCAATTCTATAAAAGAAGTCAGATGAAAAATTTGATTTCCCACAGGATTTGTTGTGAACATAAACAATATCATAACAAAGAAAGGTGAATTTGGGCCAGGGATGAAAATGCATGATTGGCATAACTTGATTAAGGTAATTATTCTAGTATATTATATATATATTTGTATACTGCATGTACTTTTCAGTGTATTATGTTTACTACTTTTGAAAAAATAATGAAAAGATCATTTTATAATTGTTGCAGTACGTTCTACCTCTATCTCTCCCAGACAACTTCGACAACAAGGTCAAGAAAGTTATATATGATCTTGGAAAATACATGAGGTAAGTAGTGATATTTGTTCAATTTGTTGTATAGATCTTATAATTTCCATTTGTGTTAAATCTTGTTAATATATTTGTGCCTTGAATCACTTGTAGATGGTTGTCATCTAAAGAAATCCATAAAGAAGATATAAATTATTGGAAGATAAAAAATCCTTGTCTAATGTGTGAAATGCAAAAATGTCTACCTTTGAAATTTTTCAATGCACAAGAACACTGCCTCATACACCAAATTGAGGAGATTGAATTATGTGGACCTATACACACAAGGTCAATGTGGATGGTTGATAGGCACTTAAAATTTTTGAAGGCTTTGGTTAGACAAAAAGCACATTCTGAGTGTTCTATGGTGGAGGGATAAATGGCATACTAGACCATGGTGTACATTACTAAATATCTTCCTAAGTTTGCAACAAAGATCCATGTAGATTGCATTTGGGATCCCAACTCCATTAACAAATTTGAAGGGGAGTACCTGAAGGGGAAAGGTAGATTGAGGAAAGTGAGAGGTAATTATAAGATGGTCATGGAGATTAATTAAAATAAATTTTACATTTGGTTTTATGTATATTGTACTTATCTAATTATTAATCTTCAATATACATCAATTATAAATTAAGGTCGTATACCGTGGTAATTAACTAATTATACGTCATTTGTGAATTCAATTTTTTTTTATACAATTGGTCAAGAGTGGGATGCACTACATTTGTATGTCACAAATAATCTTGATTGGATGACTGTATGGATTGAATGATGTCAACAATCTGGTCGCACATTAACATGGGAAGGTGTGGCTTCATTGGTTAAAGAAGCTCATTGTAATGGAGATTCCAATGTTACACCAAGGGAAATTGATTTAGCATATGGTTTAAGAGATAAACATGTACGTATAAATATATTAATCACCCATATTATTTAATTATTTTCAATTATATTGATATATATATATATATGTTGAGATCTTTTTCTTTGCATACATTCGGCCAAGAATAAATATGTTTATCAACTCATGATATTGCAATAATTTTTACATCTTTGACATATTTCAGGTGAAACACCACAAGGCTATGTGGTGAAATGGTCATAAATTTTGAATATAAAAGTGGTATGACACGAAGAAAACTTGTGATTCTGCGATAACTACAATCTTTTAGGTGACTAATGTTTCATCTAGAAGTGACATACATCGATAAGTCTCAAAAAATCAATACTATGGGATTTTGGATGATATACTTGAGTGTGACTTTAAGTCCTTCAAATTAGTTTTGTTCGTCATCCTATGGTACATGCTACGATTGAATGAAAATGATCCCGAGAGAACTATTATTGAACATGATAATGGATTTACCATGGTTAATACAAGGTCGATTGAGTGAGCTAGAAATGAGCCCTGTGTTCTTCCAAGCCAATGTGAGCAGGTATTTTACTCAGAGGTTCCAGATAAACTGGGTTGGTCTTTTTTTGTTAGACATGATCCAAGAGGAAGGCTAATAAAGTATAATGTGGTGGAAGAAGAAGATACCGAAGAACTAGAAGATGATGTAGATGATGATCAGGATCAACAATTAGTTGATGATGTGCCTGACGAAGATGTCAAACATGAGGAACTAGATCATGATGATGTAGGAGTTAATGTTCATGAAGATGATATCTGTGTGGATGATGACATTATCAAAATTGATATCAATGATGATGATGATGATATGACCAATCCTTACAATGTCGAATCTGGATCAAATGATACAGACAAAGAGTTGGATGAAGAAGAAGATCAATGACATTGAAATGTATGAGTTATGCGATTGTATTATCTATTTGATATTAATTTCATGATAGAATTATATTTGACTTATGTGGTTACATAATTAATTCATGATTTTTTTTATTTTTATGCCATTACATAATTAATTCATGTAATTTTTAATGTTTAATTTTAATTCATGATGTTACAACTATTGTAGCTCTCCTAGAAAATTCCATATGATCATAATGAATAGTGTTTTTGCGAATTTCATGAAAGATGACACATTGATCGTAGTAGTGAAATAATTGCAAAGTCGTTTAGATTTTTTAGACCAATCACCCTTCACAATACCATTTTTAGGATCATCTCCAATTTGATTACTAGGACACATAAGGTAGGATTTTATTGGCTTATCTTGGAGGAACACTGTGGCTTTGTGTAATGTGAGCAAATTTTGGATGGGGTAGTGGTGCAGGAGCACCTACAGCTCATCTTCTATTCTTAATCATGTGATGATAACTAGGGAGGTCAATAGGTTGGTTTAGGCATTTCAAGAATGTTTTATTGTGAATAAGGTCACTCAAGACCATTATTCATGTTCTAGGTGAAGTTTTGAGTTATGAGTTTGAGTCTTGCACTAAAGAGTTTTGTAGCCTTTTTAAGGAAAATTGGAGAATTTACATGTAAAAGGGTGCAAGGTTAGTGTCATGTCAATAATAAGGCTATTATCAAGCCACTAGCATAGTATTAGAGGTTTCCTAGGAGTTTCAATATATTTGAAAGCTCAAAAAATTAAAACATTTCAATAGTGATGTTAACAACCTTGAAATTAGTGTGTTTTATGTTTCATGTGATCATAAAAGATTAAAAAGTCAGTTGTAGAGGTGGTTGTTTGGTGTTTGAGGTGTAAAGGCCTTTACAAGGAATAAAGTGATCATTGTAAAGGTTTTTTATGAATGAGGATTTAAAATACAAGCTCTTGACATTCTAAAATCTGTGTTTTTCTTCAAATTTTCTACATTTTTCCTCTTTGCAGCACTGTATGGTCACATACAACCATATTTTGATGTGAAATAAATTCTATGTTATGAAGATATCTGTTAGCTTTGATTTGAATCTGATTTGAGGGCTTAAGGCATTGATTTGAGTTAGAAATCTTCATTTCTTTGCATATTGTCCGGTTACCCTATTTTTAAGGGTTTTGTAGTCCAAACATGATATAAAGGGGCTCTTACACTTTTTGTGATTACTATAGCTTGTGTATGAGGCCCCATGGATAATATTGTAATTTTAGGATACATGAATAGGGCATAGGATGAGAAATAAAGAAGGTATAGCTGTTGTCCTCAAGAGTTTTGTGAAGAAAAGCAAGTGAAATGAGAGGTTCAAGCCTAGGTTTCAACAAAAGTATGTAAGGGAGATCTGATTTTATGAATTTTTATCCATGTGCACACCTAATGGGTTGTGCTTGAGTTGGTTTTGAGGTCTGGGAGACTGTGGAAGTAGGAGATTCAATAAACCCTCATGATTTTGGCCTAAAACAAGGGTTTTTGGGTTTGGCAAGAATTTGGCCATACAAGTGGAATCTTTTTGTGGATTTGGAGGTTTGGAGGGTGTTAGATCTCAAAAAAGTAGGTAACCATACCTCAAGAAGTTGTCAATCTCTTGATATGTTTTAGGGTAACAAACAAGGCCAAATGATTTGAACCTTCTTCTCTTCAGGTGCTGCCAAACCTAGGTGGGTCTATCTTTGTGAACTGAGCAGACTTAAGTGATGTGATTTTGTTTACATAAATCTATTCACAATGGAAATTTTATAGTGAAAAGATATAATCCTAATAAAGTGTATGTGTAATATTAGAATATGTTCAGTTAACAGATGTAAAAAATAAAATGGATAAACTAAAAGATGAAATGCGTGAGACCAATGCTTTGTTGGGTGTATGGAGTCTAATGAAGATCTAGAAAAGTGTAATCTATGATGGAAATAATTCAAACTGTTCAGCACATAGATGTAATTTATAACTTGTATAAATGTGCAAGTAAATGACTGACAAACTCTAATTGAGATAGAATGACAATCCTAGTTATGTGATCCTTCTTATTGATCCAATTAATACTCTTCAGTTATTGTGATTGAGTAGAAGGGTTTAATCTTTACTTGAAAGAACCAAATAATCACATCACACAAATACAACAAATGTGTATCGATAAACTAAATATATGCTTGATATATTAATTTAAACAACATAAAAGCATCAAAATGGAGACAACCAGATAACTGTATAATTCCACAAACAACTAATACCAAGATTAAGCCACAAGTTCATACATCTTCATTAACATCTTCAAAATTCATACATGCATCTGAGTCTTTTAAAGGAAAGTGTCATTGTAGACTATCTATTGTATCTTTCTCCTATCCACCTATATTTGTTTTACATTATGAAACACATATAAATATATCAAAATTGTGAAAGGACACATCCTATCAGAAATGTCTTTTTCTTAACAACAATAACAAACTAGAAATTATGCTCTATTAAGCCATAAATGGATGTTTGATAGATAATCTTGGTAAGCTTGTCGCTCATGTGTATCAGCATCCTCTAGCACATTCCTTATGGCTCCTTATGGCTATCTCCATTTCAAACATCTTCTCATTCTGTTCACATGCCCCGTCCATTGGTAAATCGTTTCCTGTGGTTGTCTCCATAATTGTTTGCATCATTGTCTCACATTCCTTGATCCATCTATCTTTTCCCTTTAGTTCCCCTCCATCTTCTAATAGCACTAGTACTCCCTTTTTTGTGACATTGATCATCCCCTTCTCATCATCTTGCAATTCTTCATGGAATTCTTTATGTTTTTTCATAAAATGGTTTGCAGTATCAATAGCTATGTTCACAGGAGCATCCCTTTGGTTTATTTCTTGGAACTTCTCTCAGATCCTTCCATCTATCCTCTTATGTTCTTGTAGTGTAGTAAAATTGTGTGAATGTGTTCCCCAAAGCTTACTCAACCAAGTCATTAAATTGGTCTACCTCTTCCTTATTATTGCAGTGATTTCATCACATTTACCTTGTGAGTATGCATTTGATTCTTCCCACTGGTCTCTTGCCTGGGAGCTTTCACAATGAGTCAATTTCTTTGTGGATCCCAACATGATTCCCATCATGTCCTTCAAGCGATCATTTTATCTGAGTAGTCTCTCATTATTCACCTTATACATTTATTTTTCCTTGATTAGCTTTTGGATTTAGGATTTATTTAATTTGGCCACATTAATGCCAATTTCTATTGTAGCTATTTGATCAACCTCACCAAATTTTAACATCATTACATGTCCAAAAGCCTTTTCAGTATCGATTACAATAGATTTCTTGTGTGGAGGATATAGGGCCCATATCATAAGTGATCCCTCATCTAGGTTACTTAGATCTTGCATAAATCTTTGTTACCCCCTCAAGAGTGAGTTAATGTGTGGCATTACTATTCTTCATAAAACTATCAAAAACCAAAGTAGAGTTCAAATCCAACCTAGAAAAGATCATGACACCTGCATCTTCTAATAATTTCCTTCCTTTCTCAGGGGTCATGCTCTTCATTTCTTCTTCCACACTTGATTTTAAGTTATTCAACAATTGTTCCTCATTACTTGGTACAATATTCTCCACTGATTCCCTTATTGATTTTCATTTTAATTTGTACAAAAAGGTTTTAAATTCAAAGGTTTTAATGAATTCATCATCAGGCATAAATGATTTATATGTTATCTACCTTGTGTTAGTATCTGCACTCTCTTCAACATCTGGTTCCCTAGGAACATCTTGTAGTCTTGAGTTCTCAATCTAGAAATTTAATCAATTGTACTAATAGCCCTACCATCACTAGATGCCTCTTCATCAGAAGATAATAGTTTTGTATCTTGCAATCCCCTGTTATAGTCATCAACAACTTTTTTTGCTTCCTCTTCTTCCAAATTCCTGATCAAGTCATCATACAAATAGGGTATGTGATTGTATCCTCCCAAGTTTATTATTTTTTTGGCAAAATCAATATACCCTTCTGGATCAAATCCTTTTCGTGGTGGACCCTTCTTCATGTTGTATTGTAGCAATTTTTTGAGAACCATATCATATCCATCCCTTGCTAATACAGTGAAATCACCGAAGCATAATGTACTAGGCATAAATACCTGCTTTCCAAAAGAACTTAGACTCATAACATCTAAAAAGTCCAATTGCCTAACAATCTCCAAATATGCAATCCTATCAGGCACCGTCTTGGGTAGAATGAAGGGTGCATCTTGAAATCCATATACTCTTATCATGGTCGCATCTTCTAGACAATACCGCTCTCCCCAATTATAGTTGACATGTCCATTAAAATCCTTAGGCCTTAAAAACCTTTTTATTTCATTAGACAATGATTATTCACAATGATGATTGTAAAATCTGTACATTGATTTCACAAAAAAATCTTCAAAATGTAGATAACAAGAATTAATAAATTTTCAATCCCAGGTGGCAGTCTAGAGTTGTATTGGTAATAACCTTCCTTCCTTATCAAATTGTACAACCCTCAATTTTTTAGGCCACATCTGAAATTATTGTCCATAATAAAGTATCATATGCATTAGCATTGAATAAGAATCCAAGTGCAAGATAGGAGCTCCACTTTTTATCATCATCAGTCTTGAATCAAGTACTTAAAAGATGTGTGAAGCATAATAAAAAAACCTTGAATTGTGAAATTGGATTTCCACTGCAATTACCATGGTACAATTGACATGTGCTCAGGGGCCTCCATTCCCAGCACTTGACACACTGAAAAATATGTGCACCTCATGTAGGGTTTAAACAAATCAACATGGAATGGGGGACCATCACTGTCATTCAGTGGAACTAAAAAACCATCTTTCTTAGACCTGTGTAGAGGCAACCTCCAACCCTTGTACAAAGTATCCATCCTCTAGAATTCCTTTTCTATTTGTTCAGGTACAATTTTTTCACCACACACTCCCTCTAGGTTAAAAACCTCACAAATGGAAGCTTCAGATACATGTATAAATGGTTTTCCTAATGGATCACAAAGAAGCTTTAAATTTTGTATTATAATAGGTAGCAAGCATCTTCACCAATTCTACATTAACAAATACATTGGGGCAGACTAGTTTCCCTAGGTTTAAATTCCAAGGATTGCACACTGGTTTGTATCGGTTCCTTCATTGGTAATGAAAAATAAACAACTCATATACCCTAATTGGAGTCCATCTATGTCATATATGCTTGCATTTATCTTCTAAATTTTCCACTTCTACCCTAAGTTGTGAAGATTGCCTGGCCTTAGGTCCTGAGATGGAAAATTGATCAATTAAGTCCTGGTTTAACTTCCTCTCAGCTACCCATGGTTCCTTCTTTGCTTCAATTTTTTTATTTTTTCCTCTAGGGTTATTACTCTCACTCTGTTCCCTACCTTTTTCTTTTCCTAAGCTAGAGCTTTCCATTTTATGAATCACAAAACTAGAGATTTAATTGCAGGGAACTTACAAGTTTATATAGAACTCTTTGGCTGCAAGATCCTTTGGCCCTTTGTCCATTCCTCTGCTGCTAACTTTTCAAAATTCGCCTTCAATTAATTTTATCAATTAAGGAAATAATCGACACATTTGGTAGTAATACTGCCATTAATGTCCTAGCTTTGAACACAAGCGTAGCTGATCCTTGAATTTACCCATTGTCACATCAAATGTTCTATCGACAAGACAATTGAAACTTTGGGCGATCCTTTTATTCAGGCTTGACTAACATTCATTAAACATTCTTTTAGTCATAATATATCCATCTGATTGATATAAAATTTTCCAAGAGTCACCCCGATGACTATCTTGATCTATTTGTGTCTTCATCAGCAAGACATGGTGTATCGCTAAGACATTAAGTAATTTTCCCAATGTTATAAGTCTCCCCGATGATTATTTCTTCGATCTCAAGTATGTTGCCAAGAACCCTACCGATGTAATCTTATTAGCGTGACATAGTGGGTTGGGAGGAAATTTTGAACTCATTCCGATAGCATTTGTCTTGGTGATAGTATGTTTCTTTGTTTTGTCGGCAAGATAAGATGAGTGTTTCACCGATGATATTTCATCGACAAGACAAATACACTCGGGCTAACTTAGGGATCTTACTCCGATGGCATTGGTCTGGTTGATACAACTCCTTGTGCTTTGATCCGTGAGACAAGATAGGTTTCTTTCCGATGGAACTTCATCGGTGAGACCTATATGCTCGGTATGACCTTTTCACTTCACCCCAGTGGAACTTGTCTTGCCGATGATATGGGTTATTTGAATACTAGATTTTGGAGTATTTTCTTGATATCAAATGGTCAAGAGTTATGTGATCATATGTTACTATGATGGATTATACTCAAGATAAGGTTTTCTTTAGGGAATCAATGAGTGCAAAATCATTGTAAAGGCTAGTTGCTTTGTAAAATAGGCTAATTAGCACAACCTAGAAAGGGTGATTTTGGTGATTTGGTCCAAAGGACTTGTAATTTCCCTTGAAGTATGTTTAATAAATCCAAAATGGGTTTCTAAAACCATCAAGGGTTTCTCTTGTGTTCTAGGAAAGTTTTGAGTTATTGGGAAAAAACTAGGTTTGCACTATTATAAGGATTCAATGAGTTAAAGTGTGAAATCTAACTTTTTTTGTTTGTCAGGGTTTGAGAGTTGTTTGGATTGTTTAATTTGTTCATTCTAAACTTTTTGGAAGCCTCTTAAAGTCAGGTTGATTGGTTGGTTGAGTTGAGCAGCCCAGGTCTACATCAGGTAGTTGCTATTGTTAAGGTGGATCACTCCTTTCTGCGAAGGCCATACACTTATGATTAGGCCAAGTGTTCTTTTCTTTAGAAAATTCCTATTGAATTTTTGATAGGTTATGATTTGATTAGATGTTTTATGAAGCACTTATTTCAAGTAATTTATGTCTATTTTAATTTGTAATTTATTAAATTCAAACACATCCAAAATTATCTCCTTTGCTTTAATTGATTATTACGTTATTTGATTATTAATTCAAATGACACCTCCAATTTAACTATATCTAATTAAATTTATCTAAATTTTTGAACATGTTTAGATCAAATTTAGTAATTAACTCAAACAACTTTTCCAGTTTATCTATATGTATATATAACTTTGAGTTTTTTTAATTTTAACTAGAAGTATTGAAGTTACAACATACAAATTAAATGATATTTATGATTGTAAAATTTATAATTAAATATATCTCTTAAAATCCTTTTTGTCCCAATTTGTAAATAATTTTATATTATAGAATACATTTTATAAAATTTCAAGGCGAAAATAGTAAGGAAAAATCAAACAAATATCTTTATGAAAGAAGTATATTGGCGTGAAATTAAATATGATTTGTATTTCAATGTAAAAACTACAAAGAATGGAAAAAATTATTTCAACACACAAACTATTATGTAGTAGTCAATTAAAATGATCTAAATAGTCTAATAATTTGACCATTAGCATATAACAATTTCTATAGAGTTCTAGATCTCTTCCATTTCAAAAACACAAAACAATATTAGGTAGATAATCAAACATCTTTCATTTCTATAGTGACTTATTTATCCTAGAGGAACTAGGTATATAGTATACAAAGAAAACCAACAAACCCACAACTACCCCTATTTTGAAGGAGTTTAGTTTTCTCCCCTTCCTGATCTCCCTAATAATGTCTAATTATTTTAAAGAGACCAAGGGTCATAACACAACTTTATTCAACCCACTAAATAGCTTGTTTAATGAAACTTGACAAAAGAAACAAAATAATTGCTACATTTGGAATTTCATGTGGAATGAAGAGTGGTGACAGTAGTCTACTTATAGTTTAATAAAACACTATTTTTATAAGAAGGCTTGACATTAGAAAGATAAGTGTTACTTATAGTTTAATAAAACACTATTATAGTTTTACCAACATATACTATTGTATGCTTGCATTTCTTCTTAGTTAATAAATGGGGAGATAGAGATCGATGGGGAGAGAAAGAGAGAGAGATAGAGATATATGGGAAGAGAAAGGAAGAGAGGTGGACATAGAGAGTCGATGGATAGGGGGGATAGGGAGGGAGATATGGTGAGATATAGAGAGGGGGAGATAGAGAGGGGGAGGGAGAGAAAGGGTTATAGATAGGTAGAGGAGGAGAGATAGATAAGATGGGGAGAGAGGGAGAGATAGATTGAAGAGGAAGAGAGAGAAGAGAGTGAGAGATAGGTTGAAGAGGAAGAGAGAGAAGAGAGGGAGATAGATAGGTAGAAAAGGGAGAGAAAGAAGAGGGGGAGAGGGAGAGTGATATGTAGAAAGGGAGAGAGAGAGAAGATGATAGAGAAGAGAGGGAGAGATAGCTCAATATATATAGAGGGAGAGGGAGAGACATATAAAGGGGCTGATTTAGAGAGATAGAGGGGGATGGTGAAAGAGATAGAGATATTGTGATAGAGGTAGAGAAAGATATGGATAGAAAGAGATAGAGAGAGGAGTGAGAGGGAGATAAAAAGAGAAATAGAGATAGAGATATAGAGTAGGAGATATGGAGGGAGAGATGGAGTGAATGAGAGAGAAAGGGGGGAGAGGGAGAGATAGCTCAATAGATAGAGGGGGGAAGAGGGAGTGACATAGATAGTGGGAGATATAGAGAGATAGAGAGCGACAAGAAGAGATATATCAATCACCCTCCCTATATCTCTATCTATTCATCCTTATCTCTTTATATCTCTACCTCACTCTATCTCTTTGTCTCCATTTCTATTTGTATGTTTCTCCTTATCTCCCTCTCTCTCTATATTTTCTTCCCTATATTTATCTTTGTCTCCTTAAGTTTACAATGGGTACATTGAAGAGGTCTTAAAGGAGAATTATCATATCTTTAATCAAATGGCATGCTACCTTGAGCATAACTCCCCAAGGACACATGCCATCCTTGGATTGTTGACATGAAACAACCAATAAAAATTTAGTTTCTCTTTTCCCTCTCTCTCTTTTCCTTTGTATCTCTCTCTCTCTCTCTCTCTCTATTTAAGTTCATCTCTTTCTCTCATTCTCTATCTTTTTAGTTTCTATCTCTCTTTGTTTTAGCTAATAGGCTACATATATTGTGAGATATGATCTTGAAACAAATCTCATGCCTAGAAACCACTATTGTGTCATTGGAAAAAAATTTTCAACTTCCATTTAATGATAAACCATCTGTAGTGTAATGGTAAAATCCTCTAAAATATCAGGTAAAAGCCTATATATACTATGATATAATAATAAATATAATATAATTATATATAATTTAATCTAATATTACTATTATATTAAATATATATTATATTAATTATATTTTGTATTATATAAAAATATACTTATTATTAATTATTAATTATAATAATTTTATATGTATTTAATAATTTTGGTAAAGAATATAATATATAATTATAATAAGTCTAATAATTATATTATTTATTATGTAAAATATAGCTAATATATACTTAACTATGTTGTAGAATATTAAAACCTAGCTAAATGGTGCCATAGCTTTCAAATTAATTAACATAATCTAAAACCTAACGAAACCAGGTTGTAGCTCGTCAAATTGGAGAAGTGAAAGGTCAATACCAACGCCGAGGAAGAGTTTGGAGGAGTGAAAATAAGGTCAATACCAGCACCGAGGAAGAGTTTGGAGTTAAAACAAGGTCTCCTCCATTCTTGGTAGTGATAACCTCCTCCACACACAACCCTTAGAAATTATGAATAGAGGAACATAATATTTGAAGAACTCAAAGTTGATTCTCTCTTACCTGATGCAATTAGTCATTTTATCCTTACAAACATTTATAGTGATTACTAGAGGAACATAGACCAATTCTTCATAATAGAAGAATTTGATTATACTTTTCCAGTGATGGCATTATCAGAAAACCTAAGGTTAAATGAATAATTCCTAGCTAAGTTCTTTAAATCATGTTGAACCGTATAAGAGAAGACCACTGCTATGTGTACTTGGATACCATGGAGAAAGGCTCTTTGGGATATTTCATCAATCAAGGTATTGTTAAATTTTAACACCTAAAAGTGAGAATGAAGAATCTTTCCTAGGATGGTGGCCAATTATGCTTCTCAACACCTAGATTACAAAATCTTTGTCAATATCATTGCCATCACAATTAAACCTATTGCTTGAGATATAGTCATTCAGGTAAAAAAATTGGCTTTCTTGATAGTAGATACATTATAGACAATTCAATCCTTGCATCAAAGATTATTGAATGGGTCCAACAAACTATTCATGATGCCCTTACTATTAAGTTAAAAATTTTACAAGGAATATGATTGCATCAAATGTCCTTTCATTTATAAAAGGATCAAATGGATTTATTTTTAACCCTAAATTATTATCACACATTGATCTCTTTGTTAATGAGCGATTTCACAATAGTGTGTCCCACTTATGGGATGAGGCAAAAAAATATTCCCAAAATTTCAAAATTACAAAATACCAGTTGAATGAAGAACCTTCATTTGAAGGTGATGTCTTCATGACCTTTGAATGAAGAACCTTCATTCAAAAATGATTCCATGTCAAGACTTTCAAATGAAGGTATTTTATATTTTAAATATTTCATGTCCAAAATGCTTTATAAAAGGAACCTTTGCATGAAGGACCTTCAAATGAAGACCTTAATTCAAAGGTCCTTCATTAGAATATCCTTCATATGAAGGTTCCTTTAATGCCATACCATTATAGCTCTTAGAGTTGTTAGAGATATTTTTGTTTCGAAGTAGAGATTGGACTATCAAATAGTGTCACCATGACTCTACCAAGATATCCATCAAATTGATAAACTCTGACTTAACAACCACAAATTCACAAGAAAATTGCCCCTATCAGCCCTAAGGAATCAATTCAATGCCAAGTTTCTTTCTTTAACATACCCCTAAATGCAATGAACCTCTATCATACCATGTTGCACACCAATCCAATGAGTTACAATTCCAAGAAAGTGGGTGGATTGGTGGATGCCATTTCTATTTAGCCCTCAAACCCTTACACAGGCAGAACATGGCAGTCCCTGTATTTGATTGTTTTCTCCAACAAAACATTGATTTAGCACTTCAAAACAAATGAAAATAAAATGGAACACATATATTTATCTACACCAATGATATCAGAGCATTTCAAACTTGTACGGATCCATACAACACAAAAGAACTTCAGAAAAACAGTAAAAATAGAAAAAATTGCTTCAAGAACGTGGTATTTGATATGAAATTTTGGTATCAACTCATCCAACAATTGCAAAAATTACAATAGGATGGGAATAAAATATGATATAAGTGGGATAAGAAATGCATCATTTGAAGCATTAAACCAATATGCAAATATGAAAGAAAGTGCTAACCGCTTAAACTGAAAAAGTTTCTTTTAACTTTAAGTTTGTTGGGTAGCCAATTCTTTTAAGTTATCAAATCCGACCATCATACATAATCAAAATGTTGTTGTTTCAAATGACTATGATCAATAAATTTCACTATTTGAAGATGTTGAAACCTTTTCATAGAGAACTATAACATTGATACAATCACTCATCCTACATTAAAACATACCAAAAGTCTACTAGTAATTAGACATAGGAAGATTTAAGATGACTTAAACAATTTTTACTGCCTTATGATGACTTAACCAGGCCTAGCACACACTCCCTCCCCATTAACCACTTAGACATATGGAAATTAAATGTAAATTTGATGCTATTTTTAGTCATGTAGGTGTCCAATAAACCAATTGGTTGTGTTTCCCTTCAAGTTTATTTACTTGAATGAAGAGAAAAAGTCCTTTGATTACAATTAGGGAATACATTTGAGGCCTTAGTTGTGTAATTGGTGGACCATAGTCACATTTAAAACTTTTTACAAAGTTTGGGAGTTAAAACATTAAGTAGATTTGATTTGTGATGGACACATTTGGACGGTAGTAACAATACCTTGCAATCTATTAAGACTTGATTACCTTATAACCTGTCAAATTATAGCTACAAAATGATAGATTAATCATAATGTCACCTTGGGATCACATCACCATGAAAGAAATTCATCCAACATCCTTATGAGTGGAGGTACCACCAAATAGGTACTTTTTAGATCTGTCTTCCTCGAGCGAGGGAAATTTAGGAAGAGAAGAGGAAAGCAAGACATGTGGTAGGCCTAAAAGAGGGAGATCAACTAAAGGTCAACAGATTAGAAGAAAATTTCGTAAACACATGGAATTTTTTCTTGCTGAAGGGGGGTCATGTTCTTATGATGATGAGAGCATAGGCGACATCGAGGTGACCTTGAGATACAAACATCTACGGAAGCAATGGGTACCCAAGGAACTTCCTCCAATAAAAACAAATTTTTGTGTCAATGAGAGGATATATCGTATAGCACCATCATCATTACATGGTTTGGGCCTATTTTGCATGGATGATATAAAGGTCTGTTATGAAAAAGTTACTAAATTAATGGAGTATATCAGACCATGTTATAGTTACAAAGATTGGATGTAGTTGGTTCAATACACACGAAGTATGCATAGGTATGCATTGTCAACAAATTATATATAGCTAAAAGATAAGGATCAAAATAAAGGAGTGGCTATGTGCATTGACGGAAGGCCAAAAGAATTAGGGAATATTGTAGGGTTTATAAATAGTACATGACTTGGGTCAACAAATAAGCAACCCAATTGCATTTTCGAGGTGCGCGAGGGAAACCGTATATTCATATGTGCGATAAAATCAATAACTGTAGGGGAAGAGTTACTAATTGATTACAATTTGAATAACTTAGATACAAACATAGTTATTATGGGGCTGGTATGTACTATATACCAGTTTAACCAACCTCCAATTAATGACTCCAATATACCATTTTATTATTATGTTTTTTTTTGTAAGTCTATTGGTTTCATTTTGGTAATTTTTTTTTTATATTTAATTTTTGTCATAGAGAGACATTGATCATACGGGAAAGGCTTTGGCCCAGAGCTCAAATCATGATGGATCTTCATGCACTTCTACCTAATAGGTTTACCTCATTGAAATTGTACAAATTAGGCACGAGCAAAATATTTTATTATTATGTTTTTTTCATGAGTTTATTGGGTTAATTTTGATAATATTTTTAATATTCTTGTTGTAGTCAGTTGATTGAGGAAAGGAACCAACAGTAGAGGAGAGCATCCATAGGGAGGTGAAGTCACTATTATGTGATGATGAGATTGCATATTCAACAAACCCTCTCGATATGATAAGGAAGAACAAAAAAAAATGAAATGAAGAAATCCTTCAGTTGTTATTCATAGTGCCTCAAATAGATGAGACAAGAGAGAGGGTTAAAATATTGACTCAGAGAGCACAAAACTTGCAAGTAAGCTATCATGAGGTCTTTAATTATAACATAAGTTCATTCATGGTTTTATATTTTGTACTCTTTTATTTCATGAACTAAAATATGTGTTGTTTTTATAGGATTTTTTGTGTTCTCAAGGTGTTGCTAGCCATGATCAGAGTACTATAGGTGTTGCCCGAGGAGTATGGGTTGGTACAAGTGTCCATCCTAATCTTCTTGCGCATACATCACATCATCTGACCCCATCATCCATGCCTATATTGTTGACTAAAATTTCAGCAACACATACCATGTAGGCATCTAGTAGTGCATCGTCTGGCAGTGAACACATGCCAGAACATGTGTCAGGACATGTACCTAGGGATGCAAAGGCCACTAGTATTGGTAATTTTTTAGCAACACTTATTGGATCTTCCTATATTACTAGTACGGGAACATTTCCAGTCACATTTGTGGTGACTGAGGATTTCATTCCCATAAAGATAGAGAAGGTCCTAGGTACTTTAAAATGTTTTAATTATTATTATTATATAATCAAATTGAAATTTACTTATTGATCACTCTTTTTAGACTAATGATCCCATGATCATTTTGTAGGAAATGATGTTTTTTATGAACACCTAAGTGATATTACATATGAGCTCTTCGGGCCCACCATATGTACACGATGGAATGCCCAAAATCAAGATTTAAAAGATGAGCTCATTAACCGTTTAGTTGTGTTGTTCGGTGATAAAACATTCAACCGAACCAAGGTCCTTAAGAAAGCTGGTACCTATCTAAAGTATGTGAGGGACCAATATAGGTCACATTTAGAGAAGAACAAAAAGTACGATTGTCCCCCCATGATTCCAGAGAGGGAGTGGAAGGACCTGGTGTCAGATGGAAAGGAGAAGGCTGAAAAGAAAAAAGGAAAGACACCATCGGGCTAAGGAAGGTATGTGATACTATCAACAGTGTAATTATATACTAATTACTCTTTCTTTTTACATAATCTAACGTATTTCAAACTTTTCATAGGCTGCCTGACACATTGAAGGAAATAAAGGAAAGACTAGAAAAAACAAGGGCAACTTAAACTTGGCTCGAGTGGTTATATGAAATTAGCCACATGAATTGTAAGTATCAATAAATGAAATATTGCATCCAAATAATAAATTGCAAACTATTTTGGTTTTATCACACCATAGAAGCAAAATTCATGATCTTATGTAAAAATGCAGGGCTCTGAATTCAACAAAGTGCCCATAGAAGAGGACCTGAAGATTTCCTTCCTGCAAGGCTATGGAGCCATGGCTGAATGCCTAAGATTCTTGACTGGGAAAACACAATCTTCCACTGCATCCGACACGTAGGAAAATAAACTCAATAAAATTTATTTAAAATTGAATACTTGTGCAATCTATTCAATATTAATTTCAACCATAAAGTAATTATGTGCCTATTTTTTAAAATAGATAATCAATGATAATACTACACATGACATTGGAATTGAGCCTGGTGAGGGTGGAGCACAACCTATAGATGAAGGTCATGGTGTGCATCCCAATACTGGATGTATTCATGTGCTATACAAAACATAGTATGGATTAATACAATTAAACGTCTTTAATTGCATTTGGTGTATCAATTAATGTAACCTTTCGTGTTTCAACTTTAGAGCATGTAGAGCGTGATCAACATTTTGAGCATGATCAGGTTAGACAAGATGAGGAACATGATGTGGCCCCATCAGGTAAAGAGGACAACTCTAATGTTCTTTTAAACATATTTAATTGCAATTGTTGTATTAATTAATGTAACCTTTCGTGTTTCAACTCCAGATCAAGATTTAGAGGGTGTTTAGAATGTTGAGAATGAGGCTATAAGACAAGATTAGGAACATGATGTGGCCCCATTAAGTAAAGAGCACCACTCTAATTTTCTTTTAATTAATGAAATACTTGTAACAATAATAATAAAACATATCAATTTAACATTTATTTGCTATTGCAGCAGACCCCCCCTTGCAATGGTGTCCATGTCGTGAGTACATGACTAGGCATACATTAAGATCATGAGAAGAGATCAGAACAATTGAAAGGGGGACAAATGATTTAGAAAATGATACTCCACTTAAGTTTTTTTTACCTAGAAAATAGAAACAAAAAAAAGTGATTGTAATCATATTTTTGATAATATGTAAAAACCGAAAGGATGAATGTTATATGTTAATGAATGAATGTGAATATGTTAATGAATTAATGTTATATGTTAATGAATGAATGTAATATGTTATTAATGGATGGATGAATGAATATTATATTTTATTAATGGATGAATGAATGAATGTGAATATGTTAATGAATGAATGTTATATGTTAATGAATGAATGTTATATGTTATTAATGGATAAATGAATGATTAATGTTATATGATCAGGTATGGGGAATTGAGAGTGATGTGAGGGGGGGGAGGGGCCAAATAATCTTCCACCTTCACGTGGTTGGCCTTATTAAGTAGAGAATATTAAACTATTCTTGAAACAAAGAGAAGCTCAATAAGGTAATGTACTTTTCAATATAATAAATGTATTGTTTGAAGCATCAAACCAATATGAAAAGATGAAAGAAAGTGATAAATTTTCACTATGAACATTGTGTTGTGTGTGGATTTGGTTTCAAAGCTCCGTTTCTTTTGTTTTGAGTTGTGACATTACTCTAAAATTTGACTTTTGTGCATAACAGGTTAGTCAAAAATTTGACAGCTCTGAAGGGTTTAGAGGCTCGATTGAGATAGATACATGGATATTTGGATCTTGTTGTTGATGGCAGGCTTCCACTTAACCATGAAATTTTGTACCATTTGTAGGTATGCAAAAAATTCTCTACTTACATTCATTCAACTTACTGTAATATAATATCTGACAAAAATCTCCTTTTCATTATACTTAGATGGATTTTCATGCCCTATTCCAAAACACATGTTTTAGAACAGGCAAGGTTAAGGAATTTGGCTTTACACCTGCCAATTGCATAGTTTGCTTCATTCATCTAGCATATTGCCATTGCGTTTCACAATTGTTGGAATCATATCCTAGAATTACAGAACTAGTAAAATTAAAATATGTAAGTTTCAAATATGGCATTACATATCTTTCTATGAATTTTTGAAAGAAAATATCAAAATGGAGAAGTATTAAAAAAATAATTTGCATAATTTCTAAGAGATCAGGGATTTTTTTGCAGAGTTATCTTGAATATATTTAAGACAAAAGTAACTTATAGAGATTGAAGCAAAATATCGGTAGCCTAAAATCATTAGTCAACACATCTTAGTAGTATCTCAACTCAAGAGAACTAGGTCCACTATCCATTAGCTAGTAAAATAAATAAAATCAATTCATAAGATTATTCTGCTCTAATAGGGTTGACTAGTTGCTTGTTTCTTTTTTATTTTCAGGAAGTCATCAATATACATGGTTTTCCTGCCTTCTCTTGCCTCGTGGCTAGAGAGTTTTTTCACAAGGCATCTTGAAGTAACCTTCAAGATTGAAAATGGAAATGAGTACAAGGTTAGTATAACTTAATGTTAATTGGGTATGATTTTATTTGTTCAAGACCAATTTAGATTCATTTTCTGCTCACACTACTTTTATTTACATTTATGTTTTTCTAATATCCATTTTCCTTTACATTCATATTCTTCTATACATATTGTTTTTACAATAATGTTTTCCTTAATTTAATCTAGAGGAGAGGGTTCAATACCTGAGCATGTTTCAATAGTTGTGATAGTAGTGGTTTAAATATAACACCCAAACCTAATTGTTTGATTATTCTTATTGATCCAATTAATACTTTCCAGTTACTATGATTGATTATAAGGATTCAATCTTTACTTGAAAGAACCAAATGATCACATCACACAAATACAAAATGTGTATCTAAAAACTAATATATACTTGATATACCAATTTGAACAACAAAAAAGCATCAAAATGGAGACAATCAAATAACTATATAATTCGACAGATAGCTGATACCAAAGACTAAGCCAAAAATTCATATATCTTCATTAACTTCATCAAACTTCATGCATGCATCTGAGTCTTTTTGATGAAAACATCATTAAAAAAAAAATTCTACAGTATTCTTTTTTCCTATTTTCCTCTCTCCTTTTGATATCAAAACATGGATACTTATACATCAAATGTTTGAAAGGACACGTCCTTTCAGAAATGTATTATACATCAAATATCACCCAAAGTCACCCTGATAATTATTTCAATCCATTTGTATCTTCATCGGCAAGAGATCATGTATCGCTAGGATATTCTACAGTTTCCTCGATGTGGTGAGTCTCCCTGATGATTATTCTTTCAATCTCAAGTATGACACTAAGAAACCTGCCAATGTAATCTTATCGGCGTGACAAGCTGGGTCGGGTAGACATTAAAAACTTACTCTGATGGTATATGTCTTGCCGATATGCTTCCCTCATGTTTCATCGATGAGAGAAGATGAGTATCTCGCCGATGAAACTTCATCACTGAGACCATAGGCTAGTCCTCTCAATATATCTTCTCAAACAATTTTGATCATTGTAATAGTCTTGATCTTTCACCAATATGCCTACATTTGATCTAATAGTTTTATTTTTTTTAAATTGCATTGTTTCATCGAACTTTCGATGAACCTCCAAAAGCATCTGACGAATTTGCAATACATCCGACGAAACTTTCATCGTAATGACTTGCCTATTTTGTCACAATTTCTACGAACTTATATCATTGTTCTTTCGATCTCAAGTATGTCACCAAGACTCCTGCCAATTGAATCTTATTGACATGACATAGCGGGTCAGGTAGACATTCAAAACTTATTCTGATGGTATATGTCTTGCCGATATTCTTCCCTCATGCTTCATCGATGAGACAAGATGAGTATCTTGCCGATGAAACTTTATCATTGAGACCACAGGCCAGTCCTCTTGATATATCTTCTCAGGAAATTTTGATCATTGTAACAGTCTTGATCTTTCACCGATATTTTCAATACATCCGACAAAACTTTTGTCGTAATGACTTGCCTATTTCATCACAATTTCGACGAACTTATATTGTTGATCCGACACTTTGGCAAAGGCATCCCACTTGTGTTCTGGCTACTGTTCGTCGCTAGATCGATAAAATTTCCATCGATATTCCGATGAACACTAGGTCCCTTTTTCGTGACGATGATTGACGAAGCTAATTCGTGATTTCGACGTTTTAAAGCTAGTCGGGAAAGCGAAAAAAATCAGCGACAAAAATTATTTCAATGATTCGTCATTATTTCAACAATAGATTATCAATATTCCACCAAACATTCATAAAAAATTGGAGTGAACTACAATAGTGAGAGATGTAGTTATGGAAAATTAATTCAAACTTGATGCTATTCAATACTCCTTTCATTTGATATTTTGTACTTGTCATTTTTCCTTTCACTTTAGACTATATATTTTGTATACCATCTTCTAGATATTGTGCACTTCTTCATCTAATGAAGACAACATCAAATATGAAGTCCACTCTAATTTAAAATCTTGTTTTATATTTTTTTTGTTACGTGTTTTGTGGTGTGTAAGAATTATTGAGCTGATTTTTAGTTTGTAGCCCAATCATAGTGCCACTAGAATATTTTTGGCAATCTTATTCTAGAATATTAGGAATGGAGTGTATGGATGGATTGATGTCATAGACATTATAAATTTTCTAAGTTAGATTAAGTGGTTAGGAATCAAGAAAATGAGAAAATACATTAGTTTTAGTAATATTATGAGACTAAGTAATTCCAAGAAAAGGAAGCATTTGGATCTAGTGGAGGGGTAAGGAAGCTAATGCATACAAAATATTGTCTTGTAGTCATGGAGAAGTGTATTCCTATTGATTATTAAAAATTTAGGAGACAATGCAAGGTGAAGGCAGTGAAATGGAAGAAAAAAAGATTGGTGAGATAAGAGAAAATTTATTTAGAAGTGAGAGGTAAGGTGTATTTTAGGAAAGTGAGAATACGAGAATCAGTGGAAAATAATTTATGAAAAAATTAAGGTTAAATAAATTAACATATGTAGAAGGTGAAGAAGAAGAGGTAGTGGTATTTAGGGTAGATATCAAAGATAGGGTGGGAATGGTATACTAGGATAGTGCAAATAAGGCTAAGATAATAAGGATAAAGGAACATGCAAGACATGAATGTGAAAAATAGAAAAGTACCAAGGATTGAAATAAAGATGAGATTGAAAGAGAAAAAACTAGAAAAATAATAACTATATGAAAAGGGAACATAATAAAATAAGCTACACTAATACATGCACAACAGGTAGGTTATCCATAAGTTAATATATAATGAGAATAACAAATTATGAACTAATCTAACACTTATTATTAGAAAGTTATATTTACATGGTATGTTATGATCACCAAATCAAAGAAAAAAAATACGGGCATGTGCATCAAGATGGGGCACAAAATAGTGGCCAAATACCCAAAAATGAGAAAAAAAAATTCATGTTCTAAAAAAATTCAAATAATGCGTTCATGTTATGTCTTGGATTTTTTGAGCCAGAACACGAGAAGGTTATTTGAATACAAAATTCTCATTTTTTAAGAAAGAAAAAAGCGAATGAATTTTTATGAAAAAAAATGCATACATGTTTTATGGAGACATAACACATGCACATTTTTATGAAAATAAAATAGGTACACATTTTTCTCCAACATACGAAGTTGATATAAAGAAAATTATGACCATGTTAGATAAAAGATTTTATGTCAAATGTAGATCAGTTAAAAGGTACATTGGATTAGACTTGGCATTGATCTACACACCTTCATCCAAGCTGAGACACTAATTTTTTTGTCATCAAAGTTGAGGCACTGTCATAAAATGGCAACAAATCTATCAAGACAGTTGAAGAAGATGCAAATAACAAAGAAAATAGAGTTGCAACTTTCCATTGTCTCCATTTTGGTGGTTGTCAATCTATATCATGTCAATGAACTAGTGAATGAAGAAGAGACGATGGATTGTCATTGTTAGAAGGGTGAAGTGGTCAAAAGTGTTGAAGAATTATTACAATATGAAGTTAACAACTGCTATAAAAGGAAGTTATTTTGTATTCAAGAGCTTCTTAACATTGAAGTCGAGGCACTATCATCGAATGACAAAAAATATATCAAGGAAGATTTAATTTTAGTTTCTATGTTACTCATTTTGATCAAAAATTGAACTATAGCTTTCTTAATGGGGGTGAGGGTAAGCCCGAATCTTGCATTGTCATTGAATGACATTAAATCCATATGACTAGTCAGGAAGTGTCTATTGTAAGTAAACTCATGGGTTCAACAAGGTAACAAAGGAGGATGTTGTTGGAAGTAGCTCGTGTATAAATTGTGGCATATCTTGTTTCCCTTGCAATAATGACTGCAAATTTACCTTTCCCAAATGAAAATCTATTTATTTTTAGCCTAGCTCTTCTCCCATTTGTCCTTGAGCCCTTTCAGCTTCAACTCGAGGAAAATATAAGAAAAATCTGAAAAGAATATAGTAAATTCTGCTTTGTTGATCTATGTTGTATATAGCATAATGGAATCACTCAGTTGTGTTTGTAGGTGCCAATCTAAGGAGGGTGATGCTTAGATCAAGCACTTGTTTAAAGAAAGAACTCTAGAAATAAAGGGTATGATAAAGGCCATCTTCAGTGACCAGAGGATGGGGGGTCACATTCATGACAACATGCTGATAGGAACTTTCCTATCCATCATAGTGTGTTTGGTAAGAAAGAAGATGATCACTAAGCTAATGGCTCAATACCTGAAAGGAAACATTGTTGATGAAGCCATTAAAGCGATATCAACCTATGACAGGAATCCAGACCATGGGCTCATCTATGATTTGGTAGAAGTAGGTAAGGTGAAGAAGGAGAGAAAATACAAGGAGTGTTTCTTTAAGAAGGGTCTACAACCCTTCTTAAACCATGTGATAAAAAAAATTATTTTTAGTGATGCAAAAGTGGGTAGATTAATAGAACTAGGCACGGGCCTGATTACTTTGTACACCAAAAAGCCTTGATAAGGAAAAATATAATTATGTAAATATTTTTCCATTTAATATAAAGAGTGATACCCTCTCTATTAGAAGTTTTCCCAAAAATAATTATAATATAATAATATAATACAATATAATATAATAATATAATACAATATAATATTATATTATATTATGTTAATATTATATAATATAATATCAATAGGTCATGTGTATAGAGAAGTCAATAGGGTTGTAGATAGTTTGGCCAACTTGGGAGTGTCCAATAGACAAGGGGTGGTGACGGAAGTGTGTTTTCTTGATTCAACTAATTTTCTTGCCATCCTCAAGGCATAAAATATGGTGTGCTTGAGTACCAACATCCAGTGAAAGTATCGACATGGAGAGGTTGGTTGTGCTTCCCTGAGGATGGAAATTTTCATGTAGGCATTGTCCTAATCCCAACAGATTCAAGAAATCTACACAAGGATATGTTACTACGAACAATCTTTCGATCAGACACAGTGCCAACTTTATTCTTAGCAATTGCATTGGGGGTCAGCAGTTTACACATGATACATTAAATTGTATCTGTCTTGTAGGTGTCTGAAAAATTAACAACAAAGAGGCATAAATAACAGTGATAGTAGGGGTAGAATGCATCAAAATGGCTAGGTAGTTCAGAGTGGTGTGTAGTTTCCTTTATAAGTCTAGAGAGTAGCAATTGGGAAGATGTTTAGCCTGCACGCGGAAGCTATGAGAGAGACAATGATAAAGGTGATTGGGGCAGCGACATGGACTGGTAGTCATGTCCACAATAGGATGGTCTACGAGCACTTCTTTTTTATGACAGTTTAGATCTTGGGTTCTCATCAATGGGGCATTAGATTTTCTAGGAATTTGGTCACTCCAACCAATAGGGATGCAATGATGATTTTTGTTGAAGTCATTCCTATCCTACTCAAGAATGACTTCCTAGTAGATATTTTGATGCAAGCGCAATAGGGACAGGCGGGGTATTTAAGCAAGGCTTGAGTCTGTATAGATCAAGGATTGAAGGGAACAATTTGGGGGCATTCAAGAATTTTTTTGAGTACTAATGGAGAGATGATCTCAACTTCTAAAGTAGTCCAATGTGGGGAGTGTGTTGAGGGCCTGAGGTTCATCATACACAAATATATTTAACTCTTGTTATATTTCAATAGAAGGGAGCTACCTCTTGGTAGCACTTAACGAAAAAAATTGAATATAATATACTTGTTTTGTAAAGTTAAAAACATGCATGGTGTATCAATATTATATTATATTATATTATTATTATATTATAATATGTTATATTATATTATTATTATATTATAATATGTTATATTATATTATATTATTATTATATTATAATATGTTATGTTATATTATATTATATTATATTATATTATATTATATTTGTGCAAAGTGAAGGACAAGCCTTCAATGCTCTCAATGTATCTTGCAATCTGGGATGGTGACAAAAGATCACCATTTACCCTGGGGTGCTCTTGGAATTTATCCATCTTATTATTTTATATCTCTACCCTATATAGTAGAAAAACTTTCATTTTCCACCCCCTGGAGATGGATCTAGCATCAAAGATTCTAGGCACAAAAACAGCTAGGATACATGGTATGTTTAGAATCTTTGCCTTGACAAAATCCATGTTCACCGAAGAGACCAAATGATGTACAAAGCATGTGCCCCATAGTTGAGTGACCAAAACTTAGACTACCATCAAGAAGAAAGACTGATATATAGACCCATTTTTTAGGTGGTCATTCACCCACGACTCTATTCCCACCACTTTGATTACTCCCTCGCAAGCTGCCTCCTCTCGAAGTTTGAAAAGATTTCCCACCTATTGCTCTTTCTGTTCTTGCAGGTAGCAACACTCAATGATATTCAAAGATCTTCACCAACGTTTCTCAGCTATAATGTGCCACCTTAGATGTTGGGTGATGATTAAATAGCATAACCAACCACCAATGCCACAAGGTTTCCATGTTGATCCCATGATCAATCTTCTCAATATCATAAATAGTTGAGCAACGATGGTGATTGACAAGATGTTGGGTACTGAGGATTTCCACCACCATTTACTTGTAATCACAATGGGTTCACCATAAATTCCCATATTTTCAAGATATTATCCAACACCTTGCATACGTTACCTGCCACCCGAACATTTGAAGCCTTATTCTCTTCTTGATAGACATGTGCCTCCATTCTCTCCTCATGCACCTAGTCAATTTCCATGCTCTCCTCATGTACCTAGGTAATTTCTAGTTTGGTGATAACCTTATGCTTTTAACTTTACAAAAAAAATACATTCTTTTACCTTGACAAAACACGTACATTTTTTTCTTAGGTTTGTGTTTGAACGATGTATTTACCTTTACAAAAAATGTATGTTCTTTTAACTTAACAAAGCACATACATTTTTGTCTTAGTTTTGGGTTTGAATGGTTGATCTACCTTTACAAAATATGTAGGTTTTTTTCTTAGTTTTTGGCTTATGGTGGATTTAACTTACCAAAACCCCATTCACTTGACTCTAACACATATATACTTAACTCTAAACTTATTCCCATAACCCTGAACCCTAGATACCCTATACCATAAATCCTAAACCCTATCCTTCAACCCTAAACTCTACACTTAGCCCTAGCTCATAAAGCCTATACACTCTACCTTAGATCCTATACCTTTAACTATCAAGGTTCCTATACCCTTAAATTTAAACATTATCACTGAATCTTATACTCTAAACACTAAACCCTATAGAGAGAGGAGAGATCTACATAGGGAGGGAGGGAGAGGTAGATAAGGAGGGATGAGTGGAGAGGTAGGAAGGGGAATTAGATAAAAATTTGAGATAGATAGAGAGGTAGATAGTGCAGAGAGAGATGTTAGATAAAGAGAGGTAGATCTAGAGAACTAAGTCCTATACCCCATACCCTATACCCTATACCCTAAACCTTATCCCTCAACCTTAGGAGCTAAAGTTAATAGGTTAAACCCTTAACCATATACTCAAACCTATACCCTTTACCCTCAACCCTAAACCTTATACCCTATACCCTCAACCCTAAACCCTATCCCTCAATCCTAAGCCCTAAAAGATATAGGTTAAACCCTCAACCATATACCATATACCCTCTTGACCCTAAACCCTATCCCTCATCTTGGGCCCTAAAGCCTATATAATAAACCCTCAACCATATACACTCAACCCTAAACCCTATATCATATACCCTCAAACCTAAACCATATCCCTCAACCCTAGGCCCTAAAAGCCTATATGATGAACCCTCGATCCCCTATACACTCAATCCTAAATGTTAGACCCTAAACCCAATACCTTATATCATATACCCTCAACGCTAAACCCTACACTGAACCCTAGGTTGTAAAGCCTATACACTCTACCCTAAACCTTATACCTTCAACCCTCAAGGTGCCTATAACTTGTATATTTTTTTCATTAGGTTCTTATCCTTGTTTTTGTGTGTCACCAAGATAGTGCTTACAACAAAAAAATTTAGCCCCCTAAAATTCCGATTATCTTGACTATTTGTTGTCATAAGAATTCCAAGATCTATCCCATCTATCTTTGGTTTTCACAGGATACATTGTTCCTCATATTAGAAAACATCAACCCACATGTCATCCTTATGGTAAAGGATATTTGACATCTCTTATTATTTTTGGGGTACCTTCAATTTTTTTCTAAGCTTCCTACTCCACCTACTTGAGGTTGCCATGATCCACCATATCATGGTGTTCTTTGACTAGTTGAAATAGGGGCATGTCTTAGATTTTGGTGATCATGTTTTCCTAGTTGTCTAGTGTTGTACCCACCAAAATTCATTGTGATATTGAGTTGCACTAGGGCATCCTCTTGTGATTGTGGTTTTCCAACATCAACCCCTCCAAATCCCTTCATGACTTTGTAGGATGTGGGAACAACTTGTGTGATTTTTGTCTCAGTCCTATGCATGTTTTTCTATCAGTCCTGAGCTTGTGATATGCAGTCACCTTGGTTCCTCATACCCTAGTGCATAGTATCACATTCATTATCAATTTAAGAGCTCTCTATATTACAGTTGAATTATTGCATTCCAAATACACATAATCCCATCTCATCCCTTATTTGTCGTCACCATCATTTTTCTCTATCCTAATCATGGATTGTATGTGCACATTCATTCTATATTTCTTCCATATGTCTCTACATTCAATGTATTAAAATGTTCATCTGGTCTTGATCTCCATCCAACTCATCTCAATATTGTATTTTTATCTTAAGTCTTTAGATTTTTTATTCTATGCACCTTCTCATCATTGTATTTTCATCTTAAGTGTTTATATTTTTTATTCTAAGAATCTTATCATCAATGCATTGTCATATTAAGTGTTTATATTTGTTATTCAAAGAATCTTATCATCATTTCATTTTTATCTTAAGTGTTTATACTTTGTATTCTAAGCATCATATCATAATTTCATTTTCATCTTAAGTGTTTATATGTGTTATTCTAAGCATCTTATCATCATTTTCTTAACTCTCAAATATAAGCCCTACACTCAAATCTAGGTCATAGAGCCTATAGATTCTACCTTAAACCTTATGCCTTCGACCCTCATGGTTTCTATACCTTCAAACCTAAACCTTATCACTCAATATTATACTCTCAACCCTAAACCCTATACCCTATATTTTCAACCATAAACCTACACCCTATGACCTAAACATTGATACACAAACCTTATACCCTATATGTTAAACAATAAAAGCTACATTACTAAATTTAATCCCTAAACCTATAAACCATAGGTCCTACACCCTAAATAATTAATAATCTTTAGAGATATTAAAGGGAGAGAGAAGACAAACATGAGAGAGAGAAATAGAGATAGGTGAGATAGAGAGAAGAGAGGTAGAGAAAGATATGTGAGATAGAGAGAAGAGAGATCTACATAGGGAGGGAGGGAGAGGTATATAAGGAGGGATGATGGGAAAGATATGAAGGGGAGATAGATAGAAATGTAAGATAGAGAGATGTAGGTAGATAGTGGAGAGAGAGGTTAGATAGAGAGAGGTAGATCTAGGGGAGAGAGAGAAGTGAGATAGAGAATAATAGAGATGGGGAGGAGAATAGAGAGGGGGGGATGTGAGACTCAACACTAAACTCTATACCCATAACCCCAAACCCTATAAACTATATTGCAAGTTCCCTCAACCCTAGGAACTAAATCCAAATGTAGACATGTAAAATTGACCTAAAACTTATCACACACTTTAAATGACATTTTCACATCATTGGCATCATTATCATCAAATATCACTGTATTTCACACCAGAAGCATCAAAAACCCTAAAATCCTCTATTAATTAAAGAATACAACATTATTTAATTAATTCACTTTTTTATCATTTCTTACTAATTAAATAAATTCCATTTATTTAATAAAGTTCTAAATTTTTTTTTTTTTATTGATTAAATTAAATGACATTATTTAATTAATTCATGTTTCACCAATTTCGACCAATTAAATAAATTACATTTATTTAGTAAAGTCCAAACCTCACTTTATTTCATCCTAATTAGTTAAATAACACCAATTATTTGATTGTCACTAAATCACTTTATTCCCCTAAGTTGATTGAATTATTAAATCATAATAATTTAATTAACCCACTTTCTCTCCAAATTTGAATAATTTGAATAATCATCATCAAAAATCAAATCAAACTAATGCAACTTTGTTTACAAAAGTCAAAATTGATTTGCACGTTCAACTCTAAAATGAATGAATGAATTAAATCAATTAATTAATCATCCTCAACCACTTTCCTGATTGAGTAAATTATGAATCACTGATTGCTCAATCTAATCCCTGACTAATCAATCTATATTCCTAACAAATCAATCTATTCTTCAATCTAATTCTTGATTGATCAATCTATATCCCTAACTAATCAATCTATTTCTTCAATCACACTAATTACAAAATCTACTTTGCACATATTATTCCCATCTAAATCCTCTCAACAACTTTCAACCATCGATCAAGATATTCTACTATGCAATCCTAATCATCCATTTCAAATCACAATTTCTATATAAAAAACCTCTTTCCTCACGTAAAAAGATCGAATAATCAACATCATTTGCACAATGAAGTACTACCAATATTCTGAATCACCATTAACAAAGATTCAACATATCTTCGATCAACCATACACGTAATCGTTCTTCAAGCTCTCGCACACAAACTATGGAGGCTTCACATTGATACGAGCAACCACATATTTTTGAATACACTCCAAAATGAGATGGTAAATGGTTTCTTTTATTGAATTCATTTATTTTTGATGCATTTCATTTACATGTTCTTGAGCTCAGTGTTCTTAATTGTGCATTTCGTGAGTGAAGGAATAGATCTAGATTAGTGTTTTTTATTTAGATTAGCTTCTATGTCATTGCATTTATCTTATTTATGCTCTATGATTTTCCCCCTCACACATTCTGGCATGCCTGGTAGGACCACAACTCTAAATACTAATGGTTTTATGAGTTTGAATTGATGTTGCAGGTTTTGAAAGTGTTCTAGAGACATTCTCACACATTGTCCTAGAAAATTTTGCACTTTTTTTCACGGATCCAATGCACTTGACATAGTTTCTAGCACACTTGACCCTGAAATCAGCACCTTTGGCCTTTCCTAATGCCTTTGTCTTCTGACAGAGCATGCACTTGCATTTTTTCAATGACTTTTCTCTCGGACAAAGGGCACACTTGCTGTTTTTTCTGTTCTTTTGCTTTGTCAAACCTGTCTGAGATCTGCAAATTTAATTTGACTTTTAATGCAAATAGATGCTTGTTTAGAATCTATGAAAAGTATTAACGGTTATTTATGTAGGATTAATAAACCACTAACACTTTTTTTTGTAGGGAATACGAATGGTTAAAGGAATCATAATTTTCACAACTTATCTCCTTAAGTTAGGAACTTTCAATTTGGTGCATAAAAATAACAACACAAATGAACACTTCAGTTTTTGGTGCTCTAAAAATTAACCATTTCAAAGCCTTCTAGATTAAGGAACTTTCAATTTGGTTCTTAAAAATAACAACACAAATAACACATTTCAATTTAAGTGCTCTAAAATGAAATCTTCCCAAGCTTTCATAGTTAGAGAATCTTCACTTGGTGCATAAAAAGAACAATACAGACAAACAATTCATTTGGTGCTCTAAAAAGTATTTTTAAGCTTTAAAATTAACACTTTGTAGTTTTTATTTTATTTTTGATGGCCAAAATGATTTCCCTTTGTTGACGCATGCTCAAATTTATTTTTTGACCAAGTAATACTAGGATTTAAAAACACACAAATTTTGGGCTTTATTATGAACAAATCCGTTTTTCTCTTACACCTTTGCTATGGTAATGAATGATATTTAGAACACTTCCATTAGATGTTTTTAAAAAAGAACCATTGATATTTATTCACACTTTTTTGGTGATAGCACCACTCGAGGCACTTAAAATGAAGCAAATTGCTATGAAGTGTATTCTATGCATTATGTGCTTGGCAAGCTAGGTGTTTTTCTTCTCCCCTCACACCTTTTGGTGATATTTGGTGAGCGAAAAAAAATTGAGCTTTGCACTTTTATTTTGAAAGAATACCTTTAGAGGGTCTACCTATTAAGACACATCCTGTACCAAGGAAATCATAGGCGACCCAAGCAACGCTATTTTGTTCAGCTATATAAATTATTGTGGGTGTGAGGAAAGTTCATCTCCCATTGGTTGAGGCTATTTTATACTGACATTAGTCTCCCTCAATATCTTTGTGATACACAAAAACCCTTAAGGGTTGGGAGGCCTCTTAATTGAGAAAAGTGTCACATGTATAGACACCCAAAACTCCTAATCCCAAAACATGACTAGGAACCAAATGTCGTAGAAGCTACACTTTATCCAAAAAAATTCTTTGAAAGTGATGCATCAAAATTTAGTTCTGAGAAGTTACTTGTCATGTCTGACTTCAGGCCAACACCATAAGTTGAATGTAAAATCATCCCTTCAAGGTATGAGGAAGGCCTACCCTAAAGGATGATTTTTGTCTCTAGGGTTGTAATGTTTGTTTATGTTAAACTTTCCAAAAACATTCAAAAAAGAAATTGGCATCAAACATTGTGCTTGAGCTAAAAGGAACATATCAAAAAAAACACTAAATTTGATTCTTGAATCGCAAACCCTTTGAATTAGTGTACACTTTTAAAGAGAAGCCCTATATTGTAAATCCTTGAAGGATCTCCTTAGAGTTTTTGAATATTTGGGCTTTAATTTCATGCTACGTTAGATCAAAGTAAATGTTGGAGACTTTGGCTTAGGTATTGTGATTTCACAACTTAAAGCCATATACATATAGGTCACACAAGTACATTCCTTTTGAGTCAATCAAAGTTGTTGTATCACTTACCACATCTAGAAACAAATCAAAAGATCCAAAAATTACAAGAAAAATATCAATGCTACTGCCAAAACACTGAAACTAGAAAATCAATTTACACAGAGGTCACTTCTGCTACTGTTTCTAGTGCACTTGATCTAAAATTGGGTGCACTTGCCAGAAAAAATCCTACTTTTGTTCTCCATCCCAGAAATTTCACTGATGAAAATTAGTTGCATTTGACAAAATCCACACACTTGCTTCTTTTTTCTCATACTTACTCGTTAGAAACTAGTGAACTTGCCTAAAATATGCTCAGAATTTCCAAAGAAAACTCACTGTTGGCTAAGTAAACACCGCATTTGATAGAAAAACACAGAGGCCACACTTGAAATTATAGCTCACACTTGCTTCTCAAAAACCAATGCAATTGACAAATTTTAGGCCGCAGTTTATAAAATTGGCTGCTTTTTCTCATAGTTTGTCGCTTTTGCTCAAAAGCCATCACTATTGCTCTATCCTTTTGACAATCCAAAAAATGAATGAAATATTCTTACAAGGCCCTTGTTAGAACGAAACAATTGGAAACCCAAATAAGTCATATAGTCCATCCACTCTCACAGTCCATCCTAGTTTTGGAAATTAGAATCAAAACAAACAAACTTGGATTATTCCCTCACTCGCACTTCTAAGATATCAATAATTTCTTGAACTTCATGGCTAGTTCAAATAATATTTTCCACAACATATCCTCTAGAAGAAGAAGTGAGATATCAATCCAGGCCTTTTAGTATTTTGACTTCCAAGAATAGTGCCACCTCCAAACATCACTCAAACCTTAGGGTCTTGAGCTTCATAACAAACCATATCAAAAACATCCACACTCTCACCATATGACCATTTGGCATTTGAATGCTCCTATTCAACAACCGAACCTTATAGAACCAATCCTACAACCAAGTATCACACACATTGAAGGTGAAAAACTGATATCATTAGCATTTTAAGGACCTTCAAAGAACGGAACACCCAATTAGTGGAGAAACACATAAAACATCTTAGAAAAAGAGGAAGAGAAAGAAGGCCTAGAAGCTAGAAGACCCATGTTACCTTTTCTTGTGTGCAATTGGAATACACCCTTCATTATCTATGGTAAGAGAAAAATCCTTAAGCAAAAATCCATATTAAAACTTTCGAAGAATCGTCCTACTTTAAAGTTTTCCAAAGGGTACATCTTGAGAAGATATCAAACCCATAAAAATTGATTAGAACATTTCTATTTACGTTTTTCAATGGGCCAACCACCCTTAGATCTTCAATAGAAAACCCAAAAAAACAAAAGCAATTTCATTTTCCTTCAAAAAAATAAATCAAAACAAATGCATTCTTTTTCCACAGCTAGGATTCACAAAAATGTTCGCAAAAGCTTGGTAGATGTTTATGACAACTACAAGATCACAACATAGGAAGAACATGGAAGAAAACAAGAATGACACCAACATCCCACCAACAAATAACACAAAAATCAAAGGTGGCCCATTGGGGCTATATGCTAAGTGACCTTGAAACACCCCAAAAGAGACCCATTCATAGAGAATCCTTCAATGAGGAAGAGCTAAACCACAAATGATGAGAAGTGATAGAAAAAATCAACCAAGACCCAGAAAGAGTAGTCATAGAGGAGGAAATCAATGATGATTAACTATTTCAACATTCCAACGACCCCAAAATGCTCATACTAATGGACAAATTGTTGAGAAAGGACCCAAATTCATACTTGTTTAAGTTTGCATAGATTGGTGCTAAACTACCAATAGATTTTAATGTGGAGGCTCTCAAAGATCCTAATCTAATTCCCTTAGGGGATAGCTCGGTTGTGAGATAGATAGCCGAACCCATGAAAATTCCAAACATGCCACCCATATTCTCATGAAACAATGGTCAAACCAAGGAAAATCCATTGTATATAAAACCAACTCAAATCGAACAAGTTGTAGTGGCACAAAAGTATCAAGGATGTCCATCCTAGTACATATCACGAAACAAAAATCCACCTCAAAAAACTTTGAATTTTGACCCTTCCTAAAAGACACAGTAGGATCTACAAGGTGGACCATAAGGTACCCTTCCAAATCAGTACCATCAATAAGGTGGACCTCAGGGTCCCCTTCCAAATTAGTACCATCAACAAGGTGGACCTCAGGGTCCCCTTCCAAATCAGTACCATCAATAAAGTGGACCTCAAGATCCCCTTCTAAATCAGTACCATCAGTAAGGTGGACCTTGGGATCCCCTTCCAAATCAGTACCATCAACAAGGTGGACCTCAGGACTCCATTCCAAATCAGTACCATCAACAAGGTATACCATAGGGTACCCTTCCCAATTTATCCTATCAACAAGGTGTACCATAGGGTACCCTTCCCAATTTTTCTTATCAATAAGGTGTACCATAGGATAACCTTCCCAATTCAACCTATCAACAAGGTGTGCCACAGGGTACCCTTCCCAATTCATCATATCAACAAGGTGTGCTAGAGGGCACCCTTCTTCAGTCGTCCCATCAACAAGGTAACCTGCTAACACATCATCAAGGAAATCTTCAGTATAGTCTGTCCTATCAACAAGGTGTGCCATAGGGAATCCTTCTTCAGTCATCCCATCAACAAGGTAACCCACTAACACATCATCAAGGAAACCTTCAGTATAGTCCGTCCCAACAAAATGGTGTCCCAAAGGGTACCCTTCTTCAGTCATCCCATCGATAAGGTAACCCACTAATGCATCATCAGGGAAACCTTCAGTATAGTCTTTCCCAGCAACAAGGTGTGCCACAAGGAACCCTTCTTCAGTCATCCTACCAATAAGGTAACCCATCAATGCACCATTAGGGAAACCTTCAGTATGGTCCATCCTAGCAACAAGGTGTGCCATAGGGAACCCTTCTTCAATCATCCCATCAATAAGGTAACCCGAGCTAATGCATCATCAAGGAAACCTTTAGCATAGTTTGTACCAGCAACAAGGTGTGCCACATGGAACCCTTCCCAAATTTTCCTACCAACAAGGTGTCTCGCTAACACATCAATAGGGTAACCTTCAGTATAATTCATCCTCACAATAAGGAGCTACCTCTCCTTACACACGTTAAGCACCTAACCTTCCCTATGTTAAAAAAAACTACAAAGGTTCAATACCCCTATTAAATCCAACTTATGGACAAAGCATGGTAGGACAACAAGGCTACTACATGAAAGACTTGCAAGAAAAGGCACCAAAAACAAAGATAGAACTACAACTAGAAGCAGTGACCCAAAAGGTAGTAGACATGTAGGTAGGGAAAACAAAGAAGACCTAGACCCTTCAGGAAATATGTCAATTCCCATTTGATCGCTCCATCACTACACTACCTTTTCCAAAAAACATAAAAATACCCAAGTTCGACAAGTACAAAGGAAAAGGAGATCCACTGGAGCACGTACGAGGCTTCTCAGTGTCATTTATGCAGGTAAAAAATAATGATGCTTACCTCACAAGGATCTTTTCACGTAGCCTTATAGGTCATTTTATGGAGTGGTTTTACCATATTTCATGGAGAATTAAAACCTTTGGCAAACTATCTAGAAATTTCATAAGTCACTTATCATTCAACATAGAGCAAGACGTCACCATCAAAAAATTATCCACAATCAAATAGAGTCAAGGAGAGTCCTTTACCTCTTATCTATAGAGATGGAGGCACAAGGCTAGTCGAAGCAAATGGCCCATTCCCAACAATGAATTGGTAGATATCTTCATCTCAAATGTTCTACTCAAGATCAATCACTAAATCACTATGTTATGTCCTACAAACTCTGAATAAAATATCAAGAAAGGATTACATATTGAGAGAACCATCATAGCAAGGGGAGTCCTTAAATTGAATAGCTCAGAAGATGGTCCCTCTAGTTCAAATGATAAACCTAAGATCTGGACAAAGAACATGAATGTTACAAATTATGGAGTATTTGATGCTAGAGCACCCTGGAATGCGCAAAACATATCTTGAAATAAACTACAAGTGGCACAAATGACCTACGTTCCAAATGGTACACAAAATAACCAACTTTCCTATCCCAAGAATAGTTAGGTAGTCAACCAAAAAATGCATCAAGGTGGGAAACAAAGGCAATACAATCAACCCAAGAGGTAGTTCACGGTACTAGGAGAGTCACTTGGAATAGTCATGTATAAAATAGAACATAAAAACCTTATTAAGTTCAATGATCACTCGAACTATGAGGAACCTAGCTTCCAGACACCATGGTATAATGAGAAATACTTATGCGAATTCCATAAGATCAAAGGACACATGAAAAGAAATTGCATGAGACTCAAACAACTCATCCAAGACTTGATAGAGAAAGGAGAAGTGGATGTTGAACATCATCCTAGAAACAAGGACCTTCAAATATACACAAGCCTAATCCCAAACCAAACTAAAAGAAATGACAAAGGAGAAAACAAGGATTATAATAATGCTAACTATACCTATGGTGACATAGTTGTAGGAACCCTCTCTCAAGATGATGAAAATAGGGAAAATTGAGTGATTATACGAGGTGGAGACAACAACTATAATGTAAATACTCGTTGAGGGAGAGTTACAATACAAGGAGCTCACCCAAACCTACAACTAAATCATCAAATGATTACATTATGGACCAACTGAAGAAGATTGCCACCTTAATCTCAATCCTAGAGTTGCTAAAAATATTACTCGCACATAGGGAGATACTCGAAAAGGAATTGGATTTATCAGTCCCTAACGACCTCAATCCAAATCAGTTCTAAGCCATCATTGGGAAAATCATGACCAACAATCATTCATTCTTTTACGAGAAAGACCTTTCACTAAAGTCATCTCACAACCAGTCCCTCTACATAGAGTTGGTGTGCACAAGTACATGGTAAAGAGAGTGTTGATAAATAATGGTGCAGGTCTAAAAATTTGTACCTTGGAATTCATCAAATAGTTGGGGTATTCAGACGACATGATAGATAAAGCAAGGAGCATCACTATAAGGGCCTACAATGACCTTGAAATTAATTCTAAAGGAACAATCAGGCTACTAGTGCAGATAGAACCAACCACCATGGAAACTACATGTTAAGTACTTGACCTTGAGTTACCATATAACCTATTCTTAGGATGTCGTTGGATCCATGCATTACAAGCAATCCCTCAACCTTCCACCAATGCCTAAAGGTTTTCCATGAAGGAAAAGAGGTGACTTTATATGTCTATCCTGAACCCTTCCATTTTTGTGCAAAGTTGGAGGAGAAGTATAATAAGATCCAACGCATACCTAGCAATGACATATCCTTCCATTCATTATCATAGGTTGAAACTTTCGTGCTACCATCAACCTCAATTAGGATCACATCAAGTGAGAAACCAAAAATGGAAACCAAGGTTCAAGTACTTGATGAGGGTAATGGGAATTACAACTTTAACTAGGCATTCTACATTGGCATGCTCTTGCCAACACCTAAATTTTATAGAGGTTCGAAAGATATCAATCTTGCTCAGATAGTGAAAATGATAGCCAAACCCATGATTTTCACCAAGTGGGGAGACATGAAATACAAAGAGATATTCAAAGAGGATTTCTCATCCATGATTTACAAAGAGGACCAAAAAGAGCTAGAACAACCACAACCTATTGTAATTGATCCTAATAGTAGAGGTTATCAATTAGTTAAATAGATGGGATACAATGGAACAGGTGGGCTCAGGTTACACAAAAAAGGTAGGTGGGAGCCCATCATAGTGTAACAAACAAAGAAAAATATGGGACTAGGTTATGAGCCAAAAGACGTGGTTACTCCAAAAACTAGATGAACCTCTTTTAAGAAATAAGAAACTTATGCTAGTGATAAGGCACTGGATATCTACCATATCATGGACAAAAAATTACCCATCGAAGACTTATTCAACAACTTTTACATTGATAGGTTCCCTCTCTAATCCCTCAAGACCATTTGTAATATCTATTATTATTCTAGAATGAATTTTAATGAATACGAATGGGATTATCCTTCCTTTATCACTGGATATGGTTCCCCCACTTCTAGTAATGATGACCTAGACACCCAATGGGAAAAAGATACCAGATCCATACTAACCATTTCATAAACCTCCTAAAGATTTGCTTATAATGATGATAACCTACCCCTCTACAACCCACAATTGATAGATTGGGACCAATAACAACATACACATGTTTTCGATCAATTCCAAAATGATGAAGCAATCATTGAGTTCATGGGACTCTGAATAGACATACCAGTAGGAGATCACAAAGAAAGGTTCATCATGGAGCTCGAGTGGGATGCCTATTTTGGTGGAGAGATTGAACCTTCTAGTCAAAAAAATGAAAAGAAAAATATAAAGATCAAAATGAGGTCCCCTAGAGAAAACCACAGTGTGGCTCTATTGGATCCAAAAAAGAGGAAAATAAAGGACGCATTCGAATGTGAAAAATTCCCAGAGGTACCCGAGGATGGAGGGTTCAATCTCCCCATATTTGAGTACCAAGAAATATCAACACTTCTTGTAGAAGAAACAAAGTCCATAAATATTGGCACAATAGAAAAATCCAAAAATCACATACCATGCAGCATCACTTGATCCCAAAGAGAAAGAAAATTTCACAGCATTCATCAATGACATTAAGGAAATTTTTTCCTAGATGTATACTGACATGCTTGGACTAGATCTGACATTAGTGGTATATCATTTAGTTGTGGTCCTTGGAGAAAATCCTATTAAGAAAAAACTCAAAATAATTCATCCTCAAATAGCATTACTAGTAAAGGTAGAACTAAAGAAACTACTAGATGTGAGTTTTAGTAGACCCACTAACTATCCGCAATGGATATCAAATCTAGTACTAGTGTCAAATCCTACTAAGGGCATAAGGATCTGCACAAACTTTAGAGACCTGAACAAATCCTATCCAAAGGTCGAATTTCCATTACCAAGTATCGACATGATTGTGTATCTAATAGTAGGGCATGAGATGCTATCCTTAATGGATGGTTTCTCTGGATATAACCAGATAAAAATATCTCTAGACAATCAACAAAAAATACCATTTAACTATTCCTGGGGGACCTTCTACTGGAATGTAATGCCCTTTGGTCTAAAGAACGCAGGTGCAACATATCAAATATAAATGACAACAATATTCCATGATATAGTACACACCATCATGGAAGATTATGTGGATGATATTCTAGTAAAGGTCGTCAAAAGGGAAGACCACTTGGCCAATCTTGCAAGGGTGTTTGATAGGATGGAACAATATAACCTAAGACTCAACCCAAAAATGTGTTTTTGGAGTAACATCTAGAAAGCTACTAGGGTATATAGTGTCAAGGAGGGGAATTGAAGTGGATATTGCAAAAGGTAAAGCAATATTAGAGATGCCTCCACCAAAGACATTAAAATAGTTGAGAAGTCTATAAGGGAAGTTGCAATCCATCAGGCGATTTATCACACAATTGGCAGGAAAATGTCACCCTTTCACTCATCTCCTACACAAGGAAATCACCTTTAAGTGGGATGGGAGATGTGACCAAGCATTCCAACAAGTCAAGGAGTACTTACTCTTGTACTAATGCTGCCTATTCCAGACAAGGAAATGATACTATATGTGTCTACCGGACAAGCAACATTGGGAGCTCTATTAGCCCAACTAGATGACAACAACAAAGAAATAGTGGTCTAATACATCAACCAAACACTAGTGGGATACGATTTAAACTACTCACCCATAAAAAAAGCATGCCTCTCAGTCCTATTTGTGACACAACAACTAAGACACTATATATTAAATAGAAAGGTAAAGTTGATTCCAAAAGTAGACCCACTAAAGTACCTACTAGAAAAAGTAGCCCTAACAGGTCACCTTGCTAATGGGTGATGATTTTGAGTGAGTTTGATAAAGATTATATGGATAGAAGAGCTATTAAGGGATAGATCATAGCAGACCAGCTAGCCGATGCACCAATAAAGGATCACAATCCTTTGACATTGTAATTTCTAGATAAGATTATCTTGATGACAAAATAGATAGGTCATTGGACCTTATATTTTGATAGGTCCCATGCTCAACATGGATCTAGAGTAGGTATTCTATTTCTTACACCATAAGGAGATAGTATACCCAAGGCATATAGGATCATTTTTCCATGCATGAACAATATCTCAGAGTATGAAGCTTTGATTATAGGGTTAAAAATGGCTATTGAATGGATAATAAAGGAGCTACATGTCTTTGAAGATTCTTAGCTAGTGATCGGATAGGTGAACGATGAGTACCAGACAAAAGATGACAAGCTGATATCCTATAAAAGGATGGTGGATAACTTCAAAGAATATTTTTTAACAATAACCTTTGAACAAATTCCTCAGATCAACAATAGATTTGTTGATGCAATGGGAACAATAGGCTCACTACTCAATATTCCACATAATGTTCCTAAGTATGAGTTACTCATCGAACAACTAATCATACCTGCATTCAAAATCCTAGAATCAGAACTAGTATGTGTTTTTGTTTGTCCTAACTCCCCATGGTACCAAGACACCTTTGACTACATCCAACATGGTATCATTCCACTTGACTGAACACCCACCCAAAAAAAAAACTTCACCCATAGGACTTCTCGATTTATAATCCTAGGAGATACCCTATACCATTATAGTCTAGATGGTATGTTACTTTGGTGTCTTAATGCGGAAGAAGAAAAAACAACCTTACAAGAGGTACACGAAGGTATTTGTGGGTCCCACTCTAGTAGACCTAGCCTAGTCTAGAAGTTTCTGAGAATGGGGTATTATTGGCCCTCCATGGAACATGATTGTATTCAGTATTCCTAAAAGTGTCATCAATTCCAGTATCATAGTGACCACACACACACACCAGCATAGGAGTTGAGACCCACCACAACACCATGGCCTCTTTCACAATGGGGATTAGACCTGATAGGTAATATTTTGCCTGCTTCATCTAACAAGGACAAGTTTATTATCATAATGACAAAGTATTTCACTAAATGGATAGAGGCAATTCCATTGACCTACATCACTAGAAAATAGATATCAAAGTTCATTTTGAACTATCTAATTTGTAGGTATGGAATTCCCCAAACAATCATAATGGACAATGGAACCCCATTCAAGAATCAAGATGTCCAAGAACTTTGTTACAAATTCTCTATCCAACACATATTCTGCATGCCCTACTATCCTCAAGGAAACGGTTAGGCTGAAGCATCTAACAAAACCATACTAAAAATACTAAAGAAGACTATTAATGAAGTTGAACACATTCAAAATTTGTAGTTAAACCCAACCCTATGCGCTTATCGAACCAACATCCGATCACCTACAAGTGCCACACCATTTTCCTTGGTCTATAGGTGTTAGGTTGTCTTACCTATCGAGGTTGAAATCCCCTCATTGTGAATCTGATTAAAGGGCATGGTCAACAAAAAAGAATAGCAGGTATCCAGGTTAAATGAATTGGATCTCCTAGAGAAAAAGTGTTTGAGCACATTAAACCGTCTTAAGGTTTATTAGAATTGGCTCGAATGAAGCTATGATAAGATAATCAAAGATAAATTTTTAGGTTGGTTCAACTTGGTCCTCAAGGAGAATTAGAAGGTACAACTGAATCAACATGGCAAAGGAAAATTTGAACCCAACTAGTTAGGCCCATTTATCATCATAACAAGCTACGATTCTGGAGCTTATCAATTAGCTACTCCTGAAGGAGAGCCCTTAGTTGAACCACTGAACCAAAACCACCTCAAGAAGTTCTAAACTTGAAGCACGTCGGAATACCCCAGGCAAAAGGGAAAAATTAAAAAAATCAAAAAAAAAAAAAATAGAAAGCAAGAAAAAATAAAACATTATTTGAGTGAAAACCACTTTGTGGCACTCATAGAACATGTACCGTAATGAAAACCTGAAAAATAGGTGCTATGTTTGAATAAGACTTGGATCGTTATCTATTAGTACTATCCACAACATCCACCTATTTGTCTCATAACAAAATATATGTCCAACCATGGCTTGGTACTAATTTAGGAAAGTATTTTTGTCTCAAACTGGGGACAACTTCCCAAATCTGGTCATGGTTTAGATCTTTGAACATCTTATCATGGTAAAAAACAACCAAATAAAAAAATCCAAAACATCCGAAAAATAACAAAAATCAAAAACATCTGAACATCAAAAAACAAAAAAAAAGAACATCGTTGGATTATTCCTTCACTCACATAATCTAAGATATCAACATTTTATTGAACCTCACAACTGGTTCAAGTAGATTTACCACAACATATCCTCTGGAAAAAGAAGTGGAATATCGATCCAACTTATCAATGTTGTTTGAAATCCCAAAAATAGTTTATGCTTTGAGTCAATGGTCGAAATACATGGTCTATGTGTATACAACATAGGAAAGGATTAACAAACTTTGAGGCCTTAGGTCAATCCATTTAGGTTTCTATCATGCTTTAGTTCAACCTAGTCAAAAAATTCAAAATCCAAAAATATTCATGAAATAGAAAAAGACAAAACCATTCAAACCAAGTGAACTACGATCATTTGTATGTACAACATAGAAAAGGATTATCTTGGATGAGCCCCCAAGGCCCAAGGCCCTAGGTTAGTCCCCTAAAAACAACAAAAACAACATTATAAAAATTAGAAAAATAAAAAATCCTTATCTCCATCATCACAATTTGCAAATAAACTTTTCACCCATAATAAAAAAATTGCCACCTTCACCCTTCAAGAAAACAAACAAACAAATAGAGAAAACATCAAAAGCTAGAAATTTTAAGCAAACAACCACAAAGCTTTGATTAGAAACAAACTAAAATAAAGCTAGAGTATCAACTACCTATATTTTTGACAAGTCACCAACAACATCCTGATATACACCTTAATGGATTTGTTGCTATGATAGACATGATCAACACTAGATAATAGCCCCACCCCAAATAGATATGGAAAGTGATACTGTAACTTTGTTTTATCTTTTTATAGTCTTATCTTTATGATTTATTTTATTGACTCATTCCGAGGATCTCTTGAGGATGTCCATAAGGATTTAGAGAAGAAGGAATGGGGGAAATTGAGTGTCATTTTGGTTTGTTGTTTGTAAGATGTTTTTGTGATACTACCATGGTGAATACTTTCTTTATTGAGTGCATGTAATTTATTTTGAGGCATTTCATGAAGAAGTGGCATATTAGCTGCTTATTACCTCTTGCGTTACTAGTTTGACATGTTTTAACATAACCCAATCATATACTTTAAACAAATTTTCTGTTTGTCTAGTATGAGCAGAAATATTCTTTGTATGCTAAGTCAAAGTCCATGCAATGGATACAAAATCACCTTGGTTATTAATACCCTGGTGCATCGTATTTTTTTGCTACATCAAACAATATTTTTCGAAATGTGAAGCCTCCAAGCAAAGGGAAAGCAAATCATCAATACTAACAAAATCAAATTTCTATCCATTATCAAATATTTCTTTTGACTAACATCCATCCTACATCACAATGTCTTTAGTATCACATATCCATCCTGCATCCACAATGTTTTCAATAAATACCAATAATAAAGAAATGAAAACATCATGTATCATGTATAAAGCATACATCCATTATAATAAAACATCATATGATATAAAATATGATCGATACATCATCATCCATACATCATCACATAAACATAAAAAGGCCGAATCAAAGAAGGTATATGTCATATATATCATCATCAAAAAATGATAATGTCATAGCACTAGTATACAAACAACAATAAACTATTGAAAAAACTACTAAAACTGCTTATAAATGACTAAACTTGGTCATGTGACCATTAGTAGTTTATTGCAAGTCATTTATAATGTGACCAGATTGATGACTAAACCATTTTTAGTCATTTATTGGTTGTTTTGATTGATCGATTTGGTACTATATTCAGTGATTGGTCTAGTCATTGATTGTTGTAATCTAGTCACTTATTTAGTCATTTTTTTCACTGATATATTTAGTCATTGATTGTTGTAATTTGATCACTTATTTATTCATTTTTATTCACTGATATATTTAATTGGTCACCTATTTAGTTGTTGATTTAGTCATTGATTGTTGTAATCTGGTCACTTATTTAGTCATTTTTTTATTCACTGATATATTTAGTCACTGATTGTTGTTAACTGGTCACTTATTTAGTTGCTTTTATTCACTGATTTTTGTGCATTGGTAGTGTATTTAGTCATTAATTTTAATCATCATTTTGATCAGTTTGGTTGTATATTTAGTCATTTTTATTCACTGATTTCAATGGTCATATATCTAGTCATATTTATTCACAGTTCAATGATTTCTATGAATTGGTAGTATATTTAGTCATTTTAATTGACTGATATTTGAGTATTTAAGCATAAAACATAGAAATACACATCAATCATCAATTGAACACAATAAGACAACCATTGAGAAGGAAAAATTGGTGAAATTTATTAATAAAAGAAATGTGTTCTAGTTACAACTTAGAAACAGAGTATTACAATTGTTATTTATAGTCACAAGACTAAAAATTTGAGTTACAATATTGCACATAAATGACTATAAGAAATAAATTTCTCCAAAAAACTTTTGCAATGATAGAAACACATTCTTGAATCCCTTCAATACGAGCACATGCCCCTTTCATCTCTTAATTTTTTTATAATGTGGGAAATCTTCCAGAAGCAAGCTGTAACATGTAGAATCCAAGGAGAGTGTTGATTGTGTCCCATATATGAAGCTCTCTCCTTCATTGTAGTCAACAATAACCCAACTAGAATTTTTTCTCCTTTATATGCAATGTGCCATCTGATATGAGCAATAGGGTGCTTCCTTTTTCCACCATGAATTAAGTTGTGCCTCAATACAACCAAAAAAATTACTATTAATCTCAATTCAGAAAGAATAAAAGTGTATTGTATATTGCAAGTTTACAAAAGTAAGTCCAAACACAACAAAAAGATAAATCAATTTAAAAACTATAGCCTTGTCAACAAATTCCTTAAACAAAGTGTTCAACGTAGGCCTGAAATATGCATATTCAACCCTTGATTTTAGAACCTTATTCAAAATTCAAGAAAGGTGATATGTTCAGATTATAGAATGAAGTTGACATATTATAGAATGAAGGCTATCAACACTAACCAGACTGGAACAACATTATCAACAAAAATTTCCTAGAAACCAAGCCCAAGAATGTTGTTAGACTTGGACAACAAAAATGTCAACCCTAGTTCATGTGTTGTCTCAGTAAATACCCGCACCATGAAAGAATCCATTTATACATAAATTCCAATTTAAGTTGATGATAAAAGATCTTTGATATCCAACTAGGATTCCTTAACATCCAAAAATTACTAACCTAATGTTTCACAACAAGTTTCCCAACTGTGACATCATCTTTACTTAAGAAAATGGATATTGATCCACTGCCATATTGGATCTCATAGGATTCTCCTTCACAAACAATAAATTATATATATTAATTTTTTAGCAACTTCCTTAATATACCCCTGTAAGTAGACTAAACTAAGTGAGGTTGATAGTTTGAAGTAGAGTACCATCTTCTTGGTATGTGCTTGACTTTGATCATGACTTCTATCTTGAATGAAAATGGAAAGCTAGCTATACTTTAAAATCATTGCTAATAATTGTTAGGAAATAACCACAAAATCCTCTTTAATTAAAATAATCCTTCTAGATATTTCAAGACAAGATATTTCAGTTAATTTCTAAGAGAGCTAATTTCACTATCCAAACATCCATCAATCTATTTACTATATATAATTTCCTAGAATTCAGAATTTGAATGTAATGAAACTAATCATAATTACCAAATATTTAACACCAAAATGTAGTACAAAATGAATTGTTTGACAACAAATGTGTTTTGATAAACCAAATATACCCTTGATATATTGATTTAAATAACAAGGAAAGATCAAACTAGAGACAACAAGATAAAATTCTTAATTCACTTCAACAAAGAATTGAAACCAAAATATGGCCATCAATTATACATTCATTCTATTGATCTTCAAAAAGATTGTACAAGACATTTCAAAATTTTGTCTCGATTGACATGTCAAAAAGTGTCTTTTTAGTTACCCACTTTTAACATAAATCAAAAAGTCGTAATTATCGTTGTTTACATAGGATTACATAAAAACAATGAAAGATGAGAAATGAATAGATTTTGAAGTCCAGAGCACTTGCAAGATACAAAAGTCTGTTACTCATCGTAAGGTACTCGTGATCATTCAGATCTAGTAAGGTCCTCTCTCCATGATAGTATCTGCAAGGCATGGTACTTCACTGCAAGGCCTATTCTTTTGGGGGAGCTAGATATGTCTACTCCCATTGGTACACTGTGTAATCATGAGGCCATTTGTACTCTTGGATATGTTTGTGTTGGCCAAGTGACTCTTCCATCTGCTATCTAATAACCCTTTGCTATCCATGATGAATTTTGAGTATCCAACATCCAGAGCAATTATTCCATCCAATGTTAAATTGAGCTGGTGAATATTTATGTCACCATCCTTTTATAAAATAGTGAGGTAGTTGGGAACAATTTTGCTAAACTCATCTATCCAATCCTTGGAGACTTTGATTTGATCACCATCCCTTACTATCCTAGGCATGAACCACTACTTTGGTGTGTGAAATGAATCCATTCTTTCCTTGATCTTTTGGTCTTGTGTAGATATATATTGAAATTCATATGTGACCATTCAAACCATTTGCTCAGTAGGCTTTAAATTCTGCACAAATTCGTTAAGGTGTGATGTATAGGTTGCCACTTCTTGAATAAGGGGTCCAATATAGGTACATGGGCCTTTATCTAATCAACTTCTTGTGACAAGGAGACATAACATTCATATAAATTTTCCAATTTGTCCATAATTAGTTTAACCCTATGCTCCAAGATCTGTTCCAATACCCCGAGGGTTTCTCTCTTTTATCTTTCCTTTATTTCTTCATTAGTATTTTTCAACTTCTCAATTTCTTGTTTTAGCACATTTAATTGTTCAACAGTGATTGCACCTGTATCATTCTAGATGCTAGGGGTCTGGTATACTATTAATTTTGTAATTTGGGAATGTTGTTCTCCTTTCAACTACTCTTTTAATCTCATATTTTCTATGAATAACCTATTCACTTCATCATTTAGATCAATCTGTGCTTTCTCATATTCTACCAATCTAGGCTCCATAGCTTTAACTGCATCCCTACTAAATTTTTTTGAGTGCATTTTCATAGTAGCTGCCTCCAATGCTGATGTGTCTTGAAGTGTCTTTACCATGGAAGTCCTTCTCATTTGTTTTACAACATCAATCAATCTTGGTTTTTTTGTTCTTTTTTTCTTTGTCCAAAAGGCTAGGGTTTCAAGTCCTAGATTGTAACCTATGCCACTCATTCCCTCATCTGAATTAAATTCATAAACCAACATGGGATCTTATTGGCTTCTTACTTGATCCAGTAAGAATATCTCTTTAACTCCATCCCAGGAATAATTAGTATATTTCTTTCTAAGACCAATTTTCTTGCTTCTTAGGGGCTAATAGTAATTTCATTAATCTTGATTTCTTCAAATGTCTAGGCAACAATTTGGTCATGATGTGACTCCTTAGTGCCCATCTTAATAATTTGGAGTCTCTCCTCAAATTATTTCATTTTCATCTTAAACCAAAATTCCTTAAACTTGAGAGTTTGAATAAATCCATCATATTCAATAAATCTAAGGGCAACAATCACCCTTTCATCATCATGCACTTCTTGATCATTATGCCCATGTAAATCCACTCTTTCTTCTAGTTTGTGAGCATCAGTTACAAGCTTAGGTGGTGGCTGATCAACTTCATCATCTTTAAATTCAAAAGTACATCGAATACCTCTTTAGTATTCCCCTACTCCACTTATTTCATATGCCACTATGGGGGCCACTCCATGAGTCTTCTACTTTTTAGGAATTGGTTTCTCAGGGGATTCTTCTGATTGTATTGTGGTATTGTTTGTTAGGGGCTCTGTGATTACAATACCACTTAGTTTGATGGGTAGCTTGGAGGGTTTTGAAGACTGACCCTCAGGTTTATTTTTTAGTTCAACACATAATCTTTTAAAGTTGTCAATTATTAAGTTCATCCTTTTGATAAAATCCCCTTCTTCAACATAGAATCCTTGGAATCTAGTGTCCATTTTCTTCTTCTCCTCCTCAAGCCTCTTTATGATTTTCCACTTCTTCTTCCTCTAAAAAAAATCATTAGGTGTGAAGCAATTTCTTATTACATCTTCTTCATAATCCATTACATGGGTAACCCCATCTTTAGTTAGAAGTGTTTTCTTTATAAAATTAATATGCCCTTCAGGATCAAAGACCCTTTCTCGTGACTTAAATGAATACCTCATATTCAAATAGTTATGTAGTTCTTCAATAGTTTCAGACCCTACGGATAGCTCCTCACATTAAGTTAGGTTAGGGAGGAATTTCCCCTTTTTTTGTCTTTTCATAACATCCTACTCCATCCATAACATTTTCCACATAGATTCTAAAAATACAATTCTAATAGCAAAAAAATTAGGTAAAACATGTGGGCCTTGAGGAAACCCATAGACCCTTATTACTACTTGGTGTGCTAAGAAGAACCATTCATGAAAATTGTGAGTGTATCCCTAGTCTGGCTTCAATGCTAAAGGTCTTAATACTTGCATGATTTTATCAGGAAATCTTGATGAAATATGACCTAGAGCATCCATGACCTTTATTACTAAATCATCATGAAATATTACATAATCACTATTTTTACATCTACTATCCCAGTTGTAAGACCATTTTTGTATAGGAAACCTATTCCCTTTATCATCAATCATTCCCAAACACATTCTTTTAGTCTATCTATTTCTATTTTGATACAATATTAAATGACATAGCAAAGAGTATTTCCTGAAAGTGATGAGAGCTAAGTTCTCTCTTGAAAAAATCTCTCATGTAGCCCTTTCTCAATTTTTGCAGAAAAGTCATACTCAATGTTGACTTCATGATTTTGTATCTTAATTTCCATCATCATGAGATAGGTTGGCATCCTCTCTTCAACATCTATTCCAAGCACTTGGCATAAAGAAAAATAAGTCCTGTTGAGATATACTTGGAAGTCTTCTATGGAAAATGGCTCAATTTGGGAGGGGGAGATAGGTATCCTCCTATTGTTTACACCCCTTTTCACGTGTAAAGGAAGTTCATCACTCTTGTAGGTTTTTATCAATCTCCTATAATCCTCCTCACTTTTTTCCAAGTCGATCTTAGTGATAGCTTGTGTGTTTAACATAAAACACTCTATAATTGCTTCTTTAGTTAGCACCACTAATGGTGAACCATTTGGAATTATTATAGTCCTAGTAGCTAGGTGATAATATTGTGCCAATACTTTAATAAACTCAACATCTAAAAAGACATTTGGGACAATCAATTTGGCCAAATCTAAGGTCCAAGGATTTGAAAATGGAATCTTATCATCCCTTTTTTCATAGAAGTACCAAAACAGATCCCACCTTGAGATAGTGATAATTGGGTCTCTACATCCATGTGCTTTATCTCTGAACACCTTTTTGAATCCTTTGTTTACAAAATTAGGTAACACATCTAAAATAGATTGTTGCAGGGACCTCTTCTCTCTTTTACAAACTATTGAATCTTCCTTTTTACTCGCAATTTGACTTATTTTGTGTGGCATGATGAAGAATTCACTCCTACTTGATTTTTGTAAGTGTCTACTTGTAGAAGCAAAATTAGTTCTTATACACTTGCTACATAGGGTTTTTGTGAACTTACTCGATGAAATAATAGCTACATAGTCTTCCCGCTTGAACTCTTTTTCCTTCAGTACGCTCATCTATGTGAATGATTTCCAAAATGTCATCAAGTCCTAAGTAATATTCACTTCTAATCTCGATCACCTCACTATTAATGTCAATACATGAAAAGTATTTTAGAATCTACCCATATTTTGAGTTTGAATATATGCCTTTGATCTTGGGAAATCGAACAGTGTAATCATTAAATGCTTTGACAACTTGTACTGCAATAGTGCTCTATCATTTCAAGACTACTACAAGGTAGCTTTAGCAGTACCACCACCCCACACACACCCCTTTGGACTCTCGTGAGATGGCAGGTTAATTCTAGAAATTGAGTGACTATTCACCACCATACTGCTTTGTCATATCAAGACCACTATGGGGTAATGGTATGGTAGGGTTAGTAGTACTACCACCCTGTGCACACCCCTTTGGACTCACATGGGACAATGGTTAATTCTAGTGTTTGAGTGATTGTTTGTTGCCATACTACGGTATCATTGTTTACCCCTTACTAGGCTGAAGTTTACTTTAGGTGTTAACATCTTCTCATGACCACCCCATGGTATTCATATTTTGTTGCCGTGGTATTGCAATAAGAATTTTTACATTGACCTATATGTCCCACCATCCCCCACATACCTCTATTGACTGCTACAGTAGTACGGTATTAGATTTTATTATGAATGCAATATTTTAGATATCATTTTATTCAAAAGATTGAACAATTTTCTAACTTTGCAGTCTCTCAGTTTTAGTTTTCAATGTCAGTTAGACCTAAGAGATCATTTCTTTGTTTGTAATGAGGAGTCTTAGTTCACCTAATGTTAAGATATCTATATGTATTATTAAATCACAGATGTTCATTATATGTTTGCATCTAGAAAACATATAGGACATACAAGAAATTATATTCTAACTAAACAAAATTAATTTCAAATTTTCAACCAAAGTAAGAAAACTAAGAAGAATTATTGAACCTAACTTTAAATGCACTTCAAATTAGTAGTGAACATCTTAGGTTTTGTATACAATTTACCAGTAGGATAATGATGATTACATTTAGAAATGTATCAATAAAACAACAGTGAATAAACATACCTATACTCAAATCTTTATTATATTCAATAATAAATTACACCATACATATAACCAAAGTTTAGGTGACAAGCTAACCTCTTAAGGTGAAAAAACACCATCATAATCATATGCATTTCCAGCAAGATTAGAATCTTGATCATTCGTGTCTGCATATGCTTGGATTTCTTCCTCATCCTCATCTATGAAATGCAATGCATTATCTCTCTGAATCTCTTCATTGGTAATCAAAATGTCTTCTTCAAACACTCCATCATCATCTTCATTCACTTCTTTGAATGTTTCTTGTAGATTAACATATTGCCTATCAGGCATTATACCAACAAATTCCATGAGTTTTTGTTTTGAGTGAGACTCTATTTGAATGACATACAACCATCCTGGGCTTCCTACATCATCAATTAAATTGCATTGCACATCTTTCAAACTCAAAGAATTAATTCAGATTGCATAACTAATAACTAGATGTTGATAGATGCCAAAATGTAAAAAATTGTAGAATAAGAGACAAAAAATATTTTTCTAATTGAAAGGCATTTCCATAGAAATAGAGTTATAGAGAGAAAATAAAATAGAGAGTTTAAATAATGAATTGTAAAAAATAGATTTTTGTAGTTTATATTCAAATTGTTGATTGCATTGCATTGCACATCTTTCAAACTCAAAGCATTACTTCACATTTCATAACTAATAACTAGATGCTGATAGATGGAAAAATTTCATTTACAATCTAGTTTTTACAAAGTCAACCTTAGTAGTTATGCAATTACTTCACATTGCAAAACTAATAACTAGGACAACTGCCAATTTCATTTTCTTATTATGGCATTCCATGAGACCACATTTCCTTGAGGAATTTTTTCAAAAAATTCACTACCTTGTCTATGCTACCACATTTTTCATACATGTTTGCCAAAGAATTTTATCAAATAGTTCATTGCCTTGTTGCAATGGCTAAAAGCCTAAAACAAGTGCTTTCAAACAAGTTAAGGATGCTTGGAAAAAATCTATCAAAGCATAATAGTAAGAAAAATCATAGCAAGGGCAGTGATCTGGTTGAAAAAATGCCTCAAAGAAATGTGGTCTCATGGTGATGGAATGCCATGAAAATCCATAAAAATTCACTTGTCATGGAATTCTTCATGGAATTCCATCACCATGAGATCACATTTATTTGAGGCATTTTTTTCCAAAGTTCATTAATGCCTTGTCTATGCTACCGTATTTTTCATACATGTCTACTAAAGAATTTTATCAAATAGTTCACTGCCTTGTTGCTGTGGCTCAAATCCTAAAACACGTGATTTCAAAAAATATATGGATGCTTGGAAAAAAGATATCAAAGCATAATAGTAAGCAACAAGCTATGGTCTCATGGTTTTTTTTTTTGGTGTGAAAATCACCGTGATTTTATTTGTAGGTTTTAAAAGAATCTTTTTGGCAATTCTTCTGTTTGAAATGGGGAAAAATATCCATGGTTAGTTTTGTGCACTTTTTAATTGTAGGATTTCCATAGTTAGTGAAAAAGGTAGTGTTCATGAAGGAATGGAAAATATGCATAGAGACTTTGAATTATACCCGTACTGTGCAATGGCATTGAATCATTTAGAAAACCATTATTTCTTCAGAGGGTAGCATTTTCTTGTGGAACAGTTGACTGAGACAACTCTTGTTTCAACTTACCACCCTCTCATGAAATCTCATTCATATTATAATATTACATGATCTTATCATAGTAAAGATGATTATGACACCACTGGCCCCTACTACATGACATCAATCAAGAAAAGCTAGAGGCCACAGGATTTTGTGTATAGTGTCAATGGAAGTTGGGAGATCTTAAGAGTTCTCTCTGAAATTTTGAAAAGGTTTTGGAGGTCCACCCTGAGAATTGTGAGAGCTTGAAAGTTGTAGGCCATATATATGCTCAACAAGGGAAGATAGAGAAGGCTTTGGAAATTTTCAGAAAGGCAACTTGCATAGATCCACATGATGTCGATGCATTTATCAAGATGGGTGAGTTATTAATATCGACAGACCCTAGTGCAGCCTTAGATTCTCTTAAGACAAAAAAGTATCTTCTGAAGAAGAGAAGAGAAGAAGTACCCATTGAATTGTTAAACAACATTAGGGTTCTTCATTTTGAGTGTGATGAACTAGAGCTGGGTCAACAAACTTTTCTGGAGGCATTAGAAAATGGTATTTGGGTTGAATTCATAAATAAAATCCCTAGTGTCAATTCTGCATTTTTTTCTATGCACTTTAAGGATATGGAATTCTTCCATTGACTAAAACAAGGTGGTGTTTCACGTGAGTTACCATGGGATAAAGTCACAACGCTATTTATTCTTGCTAGGTTTTTTGAACAGCTACATTATACTAAAAAAGAAAATCTTTTATAGAGGCTAATATTGTTCAAGTTTCCTGATCTTGTGGATGTATATCTACGTCTTGTAGCCATGTCTCAATCTTGGAATGAGATCCAACTAAGCCTAGAATTGATTAGGGATGCACTTAAGGTGGATAAAAACTCATCAAATTCTTTAGTATGCTTGGAAACATGGAACTAAAAATAAATGAATGGCTTAAAGAAAAATAAATAATTAAAGTAGCACACCAACTTGTCATGGCTAATGAAGGAAAATGAAAATATAATGAAGAACGAAGGATATAGATGGAAAGGAGAAAGAAAGAGAAATAACTTCAGCAAGTGATGCAATGAGAGGAGCAATTTGAATGTGTGAAGGAATTATGGAAGAGTAAGCATAAGGACAGGGATGATGAGAATGATGAGGCTAGTTAGTCTAAGAAGAAACAAAAGAAGGAAAAGAAGAAAAAGAAGAAGGATAAGGACCACAAGGCTTATGATTCTTATATGGAGGAACTTGATGTTTCCATGGAAGATGAGGCAAATTATATGAGTGATAAGGCACAATATGATACAAAAAATTCCCAAGATCTTCTTGCAATTGTAGGTCTAGAAGACTCTGATGATGGTGAGACAAATTCTCTAGTTTCAAAAAAATCACGAAGGATACATACATACTCTAATTCTGAAGATGATGAACCATTGCAAAATTAACAGATTTTGAGAGAAGATGATCCATATGATGATGATGTCCACTCTTCCTGAGCTTTAACCAAACCTAGCTCCTATTTTCCAAGAGAAAAATCCCCAAGGACCATGGGAAATGAACAATGAGCATTTGAGTTTCAACTTGTTTTCATTTCAAAAAGGGGACATTACATTGTACGAGATTTTTTTAACAACAAAATAATTGAATCCACGTACTTGGGACTGTAAAATAAAAATAGATGAATTAATCTATTTTCATTTATAGGTTCTTTTAATCTAGAATTTGATATAAAGATATAGCATAATACATTGAAGGACGTAGAAAATGTTCTAAAATAAAGACTAAAATAGGTTTCCCATAAAAAAAACAAGAAAGAGGAAAAATGAAAAGATAACATACAGATGATTCATTTGAGGTTTTTGATAAGATCTCATTTAACTATGTCAAAATGGATTTGGAAGAGACATAGCATATTTGATTGACTAAAATTTTAAGGTAGCTTATCCATCATCATTGTATGCATCATCTTCTCTTCGTACATTGTGGAAATAGATTCCAAATCTTCTTTTATAGATAACTTCATCAACACCAAACTTAGTCAAGTATTCATACTACTGAACTTTCTAGACCAAATCTTCTTATACATATAACTTCCTAAACAGCTAAAAACATGTTATAATTAATCAAAACAGTCCACAATAATGTTTACAACAATGACAAACTATATTATATTTCTATGTACAATCTCCATGCTAATGTTACCAACAAGCATCATCAATGACAATCTTTTGAAGCTTCCAATAACATAAAGAGGGGAAGAAGGGGAGATGGATATATATATAGAGAGAGAGAGGGGAGAGGGATAGCGATAGATATAGGGAGAGGGAGAGGGATAAAGAGATAAAGGGAGATGCAAAGAGAGATAGAGAGGGAGAGGGACAGAGAGAGAGATGGAGGGAGTGGGAGAGATATATAGAGATAGTGAGAGAGATATATATTAATATTGATATATGGACAATTAGAGATATAAAAATAAAGAGTTATATTGAGAGGTAAAGAAATGGAGAGATGGAGTGAGATAGGGAGAATTAGAGATGGAGAAATATAGGGAAAGAGATAGGGGACAGAGAGGGTAAGAGACATAAAGAGGTAGTGAGTGAGATAGAAAAATATAAAGCGAGAGGGTGAGATATAGAGATAAATATGAGGGAGAGAGGGAACTATATATAGAGATAGTGAGAGATATATGAATACATAGAGCAAGAGAGATAGAGAGGGGATATGATAGAGGGATGGAGAGGGAGAGAGAATTAGAGAAAGAGGGAGATGGGATAGAGATAGAGTGAGGGAGATATATAGATTGAGTTTAAAAGGGAGGGGGGGAGATGGAGAGAGGGAGTGAGTGATATAAAGAGATAGAAAGGAGATAAATGAATTGAGATAAAGAAGGGAGGGAGAGAGGAGGGAGGGAGAGAGATGGAGATAGATAAAGAGAGAGGGAGGATAGAGATAGATAGTGATAGAGGGAGGGAAAAAATAGAGATATATAGAGAGAGAGATAGAGAGATAGAGAGGGAGAGTTAGAAAGTGAGAGAGTGTGTGAGAGAGAGAGGGAGAGGGAGAGAAAGATAGAGGAAGGATAGATAAATATAAAGAGAGGGAGAGATCTTGAGGGGGAGGGATATAGATGGAGAGATAAAGAGTGAGGGAGAGGTAAACATAAATAAATGGTGAGAAATAGATAAAAATAGATAGGAGGGGGAGAGGGGAGGGGGAGAGAGAGAAAGAGAGAGGAATGAAGGGTGAGAGACGGGATACAAGAGAAATTGAGATGAAGAGATATAAATGGAGAGGGATGATATAGAGAGGTAGAGGCTTTACAACTCAAAATTCATTATGACAAGAATGTCTCACTTCTAGTATAATGTTAAACCTATTTTATGACATGCACTCCCATAATTCCAATTATGTGGTATTTGAAGAGTGTTTTGTAAGACATAAATTAAGATGTATAGGTTCACAAATGGATAGGTTACCTAATGAGATAATGAATTTTATAAGACCAAAAGATAGGTTACTTGGTCTAGACATTTGGTTCAATGGAAGATCATGGGTGTCCAAACTAGGCCCTTAAGTGGCAATGAAAATTTAGAACAAGACAGTTAGAAAACTTAACATAAAAATTTGAATAGGTTATTAACATAATTTGGAAAATATGTAAGAATAAAATTTGTAGCAAATTGAATGTAGTTTCTAAGCTAATAGTCCTTTTTTGGAAAGAAGTAAATCTATTTGGTGAAAATTTAAAATTTCAATGCAATTGTACTAAATTTTTAGAAGAAAAAAAAGTAGGTGTATGTCTGACCAACCAAAGTACAAGAATTTTATTTTTTTGAAATGTTAAATATAAGTAGAGGAAACATGCCCAAATATGCCACATTTTTTTTGTAATTTTTTTCCAAGAAGTAAATAATTAGTTATGATTTTTTTATTAGAACTTTGTAAAAATTCTTAAAACTTGTTTATCTGACCACCATAACTTGGTCAAAAATTTATGAAATTCAATTTTTTTATCCTATAGTATGGGAAACATAGAATGTGGTGCATCTTTTGGATTTGAAAAATATGAAATCATTTTAAAATTATAGATTTGTTTCAATCAGCCTATCAATAAGGAATTCAGTCATAATGCATGTAGAAAATCAGTAACAATTATCTATTAAATTCAAAATAAGACATATCTAATTTTGTTGGAAAGATGAAAATTTTCTCAATAAATCCTTTTTGTTTCATCAAATTTGAAGAAAAAAAGTTGTTAGCCACAAGGGTGAACTCTGGAAAACTAAGGAAAATTTCTAAACATGTTTTTGCAATTGAATTTCCAAGTATGACACTCCCAAGCCAAATCCCAAGGAAAACCTAAGGGAAATCCCAAGATTGCATATTTTGTTAGAAAAAATGGATATTTGTTTAAAACAAATATCTATTTCAAAATGGATATATGTTTCAAATGGATATTGATTTGAAACAAATATTTGTTTCAAAATGGATATTCATTTTTGTAGTGTAGGAAAAAGTATCCATTTTTTACACTTAATTTTGGGAATTAAATATTAAAATGGACTAAATTATGCCTTAATTTAGTGTTGTAATATGTGTTTTACATATTCACATTAAGTTTAGGGACCTATTAATTAAAATGGACTTAATTGTGCCGTATTTTTGGTGTTGTAAAGTGTATCTTTATATTTTCACACTAAGTTAGGGCTTCATTAATTAATTGAGGTTAATTTTCCTTATTTGGACCCTTTAATTCAAATCCAAGCCTAATTAATTGTAATTTTTGAAGAGGAAAACCTGACATTCATTAGTGCCATAACATAGCATCTATCATTGAGCAATGTGTGTCCTAGGTAAGTGAACTTAGACCTAGGACCTAAATTTTTATTGATTTTGGTGATATTTTAATGATTTCAAATCCATATTCATATGTCGTCTTGTGTTATTTGAATTTTGGGAAATTAATGTTACATACCTATAAATAAGAGGCCATTTCTCTATGTTTCACCTAGCAAGAATTGATGAGAGAATTCCTATGGAAAGTTTATGAGATCAAGAGAATTTCAAGAGAAATTCAAGGCATTCAAGAGAAGATTTATTGAAGAATTATTGCAGCAATCAAAATCATATTATCATGTCAAAGTCTTCTTGGATCATGCATGTTATTTGAGCTAATATGTTGATGTAGTGTTCAAGATCCATTCGAGCATTCAATGCACTGTTTCAAGTCAAGTTTCAAGATCAAGATCCACATCCATTGAAGCCATTTCATGCTAGTTGAAGATCTACATTCCAAGGTTCATTCAAGGTTTTTATTTAGGTGGAATATCTCTTGAGGAGGAATATTGAAGAATTTGTCAAAGTTGAATTTTTTATCACCATTGTTGCAATTTCACAGAAACTCACCTATAGGATTTATTTCCATCTTTTTTACTATCAAAATCTAGAATTTGGGTGTGCAAACACAAGAGAAGAGAACCCAAAAACTATTTTTACATAGCTCTAGCTAAGACCCATTCACCATAGGGCGAATGAGTCCTTAGATAGCTTTAGAAAAGCACTTTTGGTGATTGGTACACATCATTTTCCCTTTCTCATATCTGCATTCTGATTTTTGGTTTCATTAGTTTCAAGTTTAATCTTCAAGATCTAAGTTGTAGGTTGCATTTTGGAGTTAGTTTTCTATTTTTAATCTTTCTCCCCAAAGTGTTGTTTAACCAGGACCCCCATCCTTGCAAAACAAGGAAATTTACATATTAACACTTTGACTTGACTCACCTCAAGGTTCATAGTCCTTTCATGGTGTGAATCTCATTTCCTAATGAAATAAAGGAAAACAGGTTTATATATTATCATTTTGGTGAACCCCCCTTTTGCTTTCAACCAATTCACCTTTTTTTTTTGTTGTTTCATTCTGGTGAACCTGACTTTGATCATTGTAATTTTATGATTTTGGAGTCCATTTCCACTCTAGATATATATTTTTTCATTCATATGCATTGCATTGCATTGAATTGAATCTCATTTAGGGTTGTTTTACTTGCATTTACTTTGCATTTCATTTAGGGTTTTTTAGGATTGCATCTTTTCCTTCTTTAAATTTGAAAAATGAAAAAAAGTCAATTGTTTTGCAAATAATTTACATAGCATCGCATCATTATTTACTTTCATTTGAAAATTGAAACAAAATTGCACATCAAATTAGGTCTCCTAGCTTGTCATTTTCTCATATTTTTCATTTGCATTCAACCTTAATTTCATAAAAATTCAAGCTGTAACTTACTATTTCTGATCATAATCTGGGAAACACTAGAATCAACTAAGAAATCTGTAAAAACATTTTTTTAAACCCTAACCTAGGACCCATTTTCCCCCGAGTGAATGAGTCCCTGATCGAGGTCATTTCCTAATTTTTTGGGCATTGAAACATCTGCTTTTGCTTTCTTTTGTTGTTTTGTTGTTTTTGTTTCAATTTGTAGAATTAATGTTAAGTGAAATTGATCATATTTAGCTTCATTTGATAAATTTAATGCAATGTGTGATTTCAAAATTGCATTTACAAGACATTATTTTTAGGTTTATTCATTGTGTAATAAAGCAATTCCCTTGTTTGGAATTTGAAAATTGAATTTACATATTGCATTCTAGGTCATTGCATTGCATTTCACCCTCTTTCCACTTTGGGTTTACATTGATTTTGTGAAACTTGTATGGGTTTTACAACTTGGTGTCCTATTAGTAATACGTTTTTGAGACATAGTTCAAGACTCATGTCATTGCGTGATACACAATTCATTGTGGATCTTGCATTCTCCAATTATTTTAATAATAGTGTTGATAACCAACCCTCTATGGATCATAGTCTTTTCACTTCATTTCCAATGACTTCCCTAACTAAAAACAATGTGCATGATGTTGCTAATTTCCTAGAATAAAACACAAGAAGAATGGATGAAGAAATAGAAAAATTGCAAAACTTTGTGAATACTGAAGAAACATTGATAGTAGTGCCACTCATACTTTATATAATGTGAGAAAAATTCTTGAAACTAAACATGGAATAGATATTGTGTGAGTTATAGCTCATATTGTTGATAAGAACACCCCTACCAAGACTAGCTGTGCTCAAAATTTAGGATATACTCAAAGACAAGTTGTAAATTCAATTCCTCCTTCCATAACCCTCACCTGTATTCCTACATACACTAGTACTCATGTTACCACAACCATTCAACCTACTAACAATGTTAACACTTTCTTAGTTATTTCCACTGGGAATCCCTCCACCTTTGTGCATTCAAATCTCATATCTCCTCAATCATCCTACCTTAGAAATCTACAATTCACTTGCCCTCAATGTACATACACCACTCCACCTTATTCACCTCCATCTCACAATACCAACAATGATCCCATTCTTAACAAACTTTTTCAAAAAATGTCATCACTTCAACAAAAAATTACCACCTTAAACCAAAACAACTATGGCCAACCTTCACAATACATCAAAACCAATCCCTTATCCTTTATCTGATTTGATGACATGTAAACAAAAGGATGATGAAAAGGTCACTGAATCCATAGCGTGATATCAAATGCTTTATTCACAAATAAACATTAATATTCTTGATGTTGAACTTCAAAGAATGTTTGTTTCCAATTTCTAAGACAAAATTCAAACTAAGCTTGATATGATGAGATTTCCTTCCTTCACATAGTTGTGTATAGCTCTTCATGATTACCAAAATTCAGTTAGTAGTCATGAAGTGAAAACTCTTTCCAACCATTCTGAAAAGTTTGAATCTATACCTCAAACCAACTACCAACCTTTCAAGAAACAAAATAAGGGCTTTATCCAACTTAATCCCCCTCAATCCAATAAAAATGTTAACACCCAAGTGGCTGCTATAAAGACAACGAAACCATATACCTTTACGGATAGAAATAGACAATTCATACCTCTACCTGATACCCTTCATAATACAATGTTGCAAGTCTTAGAGAAGAATTTGATTTCCTTGCCTCCTGTTAGAGACCCTGATCCTACTAAGCCTTTACCTTCAAAATATAGACCAAATTCCTATTTGCAATTTCCATTGACAAAATGGACATGATACGGAACATTGAAAACATCTTAAACACATCAAGTGCAAGACCTCATTGATTTTAATCATATCCTAATCAGAGGTGTTAATGATCAAGGTAATAATTCTGTAGCTCCTCTTAATCAAAATTTTCAAATCTTTACCAATCTTATGCCTAATCATAATATCTCCTTTTTCAAGGCTAGCGAAATAAATAATGATATGATAAATGTTGACACAAATGATGAAAACATGAAATAGGATGAGAACCACCTTGCAAATAGTGTGATTGTATTAATTGATGCTAAACCTCGTAAGGTCCTAACTAAGATTTTTCTTGATATTGCTTTCTCACAAGTCACAACAATACATACTTAAACATGCACCTGATGGTCCTCTTTACATAACTAGAAGAATTAATGAAAATCCCACTAATGGGATATTAATTCATCTCATCTATATAGAGAATTTTTTCATTGAAGAATTCCTATTTGTGCATGAAATTTATCAAGATACATATGAAAAACCGAAAGCATGGATCAAAACACATAATGGTTTTTCTTGCCCTATGATTGACTCAATAAATATCCTTCTAAAGATTGGACTGAAAGAATTAAATGTCTCATTCACCATCATCCCATCGTCGAACCAATTTTGTGTGAATTTAGGCTATCCATGGCTTTGCTCCATGAATTCTATCTCATCGATTGTGCATAAATTTTAAAAGTTTCCATTTTCCAATGAAATATTTATTGTGCATCATAATGGCTTTAATGTTGTGTCTTCTTGTGGGAACTTCTCATTGTATTTCTTTTGGCCTGAGCCTATTGAACCTATTAGACCCTGTGAAGACATATTTTTCAAATCTTATCAAATGTTTAAGGAAAAGCACATAGTATAATTATCCCTTAGCAATATGCCTCAACCCATTATTGAGCCTCCTATCCTTAACAAAACCATGATTGAACTAAAATCCCTTCCAAGTATCCAAGATTATGCTATGAAAAATTCTTTACCCACTTCATATAAAAGACCATGAGATAACCAAAAAAATCTCGTTGTGCCTCCTAAAGTCAAACAAGTTTACAAAGCTAAAGAAAAAGTGGTTGAACAACCTCCCATGGTTCCTTCCATTCCTCCCTTAAGGGAAGAAAAGAAACCTATGGTTGATATAACGAATCCTACACAACTTGAAAACCTAATGAAAAGAAATTGAAATGCTAGAAAGCATAAGCATTGATGTTGTGCTATTGCTCATTCATTACAAGAAAAAGAAGAAAAGAATAACGTAGAAAATCAAAATCCAAACTTGTCTAAATCAATACATGATGCCTCTATATCCTTACTGCAACATAAAAGGAATTCTATGGATATTATCAATATACCTCCTATTGTGATTAATCTAGATGATGATATTGGAATTGTAAAGATCGATGAACAAGTGCATAATGAGTTGAATTTAATATTTTCATCTTTTATGAGCTTAAACGTTGATCCTCCTAAAAAGAGTGTTGAACTTGGTTCTTTTTCTAGTTCGACACTTGTTTTTGACCACTTGGCTAGTTGTCCACCTTTCGTATATGTTGAACAAGATTGGGATGAAGATGACCTGCTATAGATTGACTCACATGTTCCTTACTAGTATTTTTCTTTGTTTTATTTTGCATGTTTTTTGTGTGATTGCATTCCTCTATGTGTACCTACATTCTTCTCTATGTCATAAACATTTATCTTTTCTTTTTTCTTATGTTTTCCTTTTGGGGATGATGCAAGGCGCCGAGACATTTAGGTCTCTTCCATGTTGACTCAAAATATTTTATGTGTCATTCTTCCCGTTTTGTGAGTATTTGGGGAATGATGACATTTTTTCGATCTATAACAACATTGTAGCAAATATATATTGACCCAAAATCTGTAGATCCCTTATGTATTTTAGGGGAAACTCCTTCCTCTTTTTCATGATGTAGTTTCATTCAGGAACATATGACTTGGCATAGGGCTTTCTGAATAAGTTGTCATGTCTTCTTTATTAGCTACTTTAAAGTTGATTTCTCACAAAAATGGTGTTAGCAATTGATTTAAAGTGGGGGCATACATAGACACTCATGTTTTATTGTGTGATTTTATTTCTTCTTGTAATCCATCCTTTTCTTGGTGATGTCATTGGGTTTAATGTCCTACGAGAGCGTGATATTTCTTAGTGTATGAATTATCTTGGACTTGTCCTCTCTTGGAGACATTAGGCATGATGTTCCCTAAGAAGATACCTTACACGAACTATGCAAGATCCCTTTGAACAAATATTTACTCACATCCTTGTTCATAAATGTTTAGCACAATACAAATTTTTAACCTTTTGAAGCTCGAACCTTCCCTTCAAGGCCACCAAGCATAACACACCTTGCTTTCTAGTAGAGCCTTTCCCTTGTTCATAGTATTCTTAGCATACATAACACAAATTGTTAGGCCTTATGAAGCTCAAAGCCTTAGTATGTGTGGCACCCTATCAAAGTTGTTAGAGGGATATATTTGGTAAGGTAAGTACAGTCAGAGCTTATAGACCTAGCATGAATTTCTCACTAAGCCACTTTCCTGGAGGCTCACTTAGTGGATGGTATGAGGTTCCATTAGCCCCGAATGAGAATGTGCATTATTTGCATAGTTTACATTGAGTTCTTCTTGTGAACATATTGGAAAAATAGATTAGATGTGTTGCACATACCATTGGACAGTTGAGGCTTGATTTGTCTTTTCTTTCTAGGATTTTGTGTTGTATAATTCAGAATATTTATCATTGTTGCATACATATGTGTCTTGAATATCTACTTAGTGTGATTTTAACATGGGGTCATCCTCTCACTAAAGTGGGGGTTAAATATTATAGGAAAAAGTATCCCTTTTCACACTTAATTTGGGGAATTAAATAATAAAATGGGCTAAATTATGCCTAAATTTATTATTGTAATATTCATTTTACATAGTCACATTGAGTTTAGGTCCCTATTAATTAAAATGGACTTAATTGTGCCTTATTTTTGGTGTTGTCAAGTGTATCTTTACACTATCACACATATTTAGGGCTTCATTAATTAATTGAGGTTTATTTTCCTTAGTTGGCCCCTTTAATTCAAATCCAAACCTAGTTAATTTTAATTTCCAAAGAGGAAAACCCGACATTCATTAATTCCATAACATAAAATTTATGATTGAGCAATGTGTGTCCTAGGTAAGTGACCTAGGACCCATTCACCCATGGGTGAATGGGTCCTCACTTAGACCTAGGACCTAAATTTTTATTTTTTTAGCGATATTTTAATGATTTCAAATCCATATTCATATGTCGGCTTGTGTTATTTGAATTTTGGGAAATTAGTGTTACATACCTATAAATAAGAGGTCATTTCACTATGTTTCACCTAGAAAGAATTGAAGAGAGCATTTCAAGAGAAATTAATTGCATTCAAGAGATGATTTATTAGAGAATTATTGTAGCAATCAAGATCCTATTATCATGTCAAAGTCTTCTCGCATCATGCACGTTATTTGAGCTAATATGTTGTAGTGTTCAAGATCCATTCAATCATTCAAGGCATTGTTTCAAGATCGAGATCCACATCCATTGAAGTCATTTCATGCCAGTTAAAGATCTAAATTCCAAGGTTCATTCAAGAGTTTGATTCAGGTGGAAGGTCTCTTGAAAAGCAATATTGAAGAAGTTTTCAAAGTTGGATTTATTGTCACCATTGTTGCAATTTCATATAAAATCACCTACAAGATTTATTTCTGACTGTCTGACTATGAAAATCTAGAATCTGGGAGTGCAAAAACATGAGAAGAGAACCTAGAAACCATTTTTACAAAGCCCTAGCCAAGATGAATTCATCACAAGGTGAATGTGTCCTCAGATAGCTTTAGAATCATTTTCCCTTTCTCAAATCTCCATTATGATTTTTGGTTCCATCCTTTTTGAGTTTAATCTTCAAGACCTAAGTTGTAGGTTGCATTTTGGAGTTAGTTTTCTATTTTTAATCTTTCTACCCAAAGTTTTTTTTAACTAGGACCCCCATCCTTGAAAAAAAAGGAAATTTGTAGATTCACACTTTGACTAGACTCACCTCAAGGTTGATAGTCCTTTCATGGTGTGTATCTCATTTCCTAATGAAATAAAGGAAAATAGTTTTGTCTATTATCATTTTGGTGAACCCCCCCTTTTTCTTTCAATCAATTCACCTATTTTTTTGTTGTTTCAGTTTCAAACAGATATCCGTTTCAAAAAAATGGGTACCCATTCTTAGGTCTTCAAAATAGATATCCATTTGAAATAAATATTTGTTTTGAGAAATGAAGACCTAAAAACCCTCTTTAGTAAAATGGGCATAATTTTTGTGTTTCTTATCAAAATTTTGATTTTTTATAGGTGTTGGAAAGGTTATTGGGAGCTCTACACAATGGACTAGGTAGTTTTTCTATATTGTTCACAAAAAAGTAATTATAATAATTTGAACTTCATATTTCATTTTTGAAACATCAAATGTTCACTATTCACATACAAAGTCCATTTTTGATGATTATTTGTAACACTCATCTCAGAATACTTGAAACATTAGAAAAGTAATAAATAATGAAATATTTATATTTTTTTGTAATAAGGAGATGAACAAGTATTCACAAACCATCATATATCTCTCTCCCTTTCTCTACCTCTATATTTCACTATCTCTCCCCTTAAGCTTTAGATGTATCTCTCCACTTGTCTCTCCCTCCCCCTCTCTCTTTTTTACCTCTTTAGACCCCCCTATCAATCTATTGAACTCTATACTTAACTATTTACTTCTCCATCTGTCCCTTCTTCCTTCTCTATTTATCCCTCTTTAGACATATCTTTCTCTCTCTCTCTCTCTCTCTCTCTCTCTCTCTCTCTCCTTGAGCTCTAGACCTATCTCTCTACCTCTCTCTCCATCCTTCCTTCCCTCTCTCTTTTTCCCTCTTTATATATCTCTCTTTCTCTCTAGACCTATCTATCTACCTCTTTTTCCCTCCATCCTTCCATCTCTATTTAACTAAATCTCAACTCTCTCCATATCCCTCTATCTATCTCTTTATGTCTAGGTGATTGCAAGATCATGGGGTTCCAAAAAGTGGCAATATGACAAAAAAGTGGTTGATGACTTTTTTTTAGTCCAAATTTCATGAAATAAAAAGGATTTATTGAGAAAATTGTTATCTTTCCAAAAATATAATATAAATTCCTTATTTTGAATTAAGTAGATAATTATTATTAATTTTCTACATACATTCTAACTAATGTCCTGATTGATAGGTTGATTCAAAAACATCTATAATTCTTAAATGATTTTTTTTTTTAATATACGAATGATGTGCACTACACATCACATTATATGATTCCCATACTATAGGATAAAAAAGAAAAATTGAATTTCATAAAAAATTTACCAAGTTATGGTGGTTAGACAAACACGTTTTAATATTTAATAATAATAACAATAATAAAACCATAACTAATTATTCACTTTAAAAAAAAGCTACAAAATAAACTACGACACATTTGGGCACATTTCCTCTAATTATATTGAAAGTTTCAAAAAAATATATTACTTTTTTCTTGTACTTAGGTTGGTCAGACATACACCTACTGTTTTCATTTTTTCCTAAAAAATTAGTACTACTGCATTGAAATTTCAAATTTTCACTAGATAGATTTATTTTTTTCCAAAAAAGGAATAGTGTCTTAGAAACTACATTCAATTTTCTACAAATGAACTATTCTTACATATTTTTCAAATTATGTTAATAACTTATTCAAATTTTTACATCAAGTTGCCTAACTCTATTTTTGTAAATTTTCATTGCCACTTAAGGGCCTAGTTTGGACCCCTATGATCCTGCATTGACCCATCTCTCCCTCTCACCTCTCTCTCTCCTTGAGCTCTAGACCTATCTCTCTACCTCTCTCTCCATCCTTCCTTCTCTCCCTCTTTGTCCCTCTTTATATATCTCTTTCTCTCTAGACCTATCTCTCTCCCTCTTTTTCCCTCCGTCATTCCCTCTCTACTTAACTCAATCTCAATTGTCTCCCTATCCCTCTATCTATCTCTTTATATCTCTTCCTCTCACCTCTCAATCTATCTATACCTACCTCTCTCCCGTCCATCTCTCTCTCTCTCTCTCTCTCTCTCTCTCTCTCTCTCTCTCTCTCTCTCTATTTGTCTCTCTCCCCAGCTCTAGACCCCTCTCTTTGTCCCTCTTTATACCTCTTTGTATTTTAGTACACCCAATAAACCCTATACAACCTAGTCTTCTTCTATGGTTTCTTATTCATATTAGGGTTTCTTAGATCTATACTTTTATGATATTTATATCTAAATTTTATATTTTAAACTCTTTTCATGCCCAATTCTTCATTAATTTTACATTGTTACATTTTTCTCTATTATATTGATTGTGAAATAAATTTTACTTACCCTACCCATCCTTGGCAACCACATTAGGGTTTCATTTTTCATATTTTATACATCATTTATATTTCAACTATTTCAATATATAAGTGTACCTTTTCAATTTACTTTCCTCTCTCCCTCTCCACCTCTCCCTCTTTATATATTTAGATATTCTCCCTCCCCACACTCTCTCTCCCTCTCTCCATATCCCTCTTCCTCTCCCTCTCTCTACCTATCTCTCTCTCTTTCTCTTCCCCTCTATATTTCCCAAGTAATATCTATCTCTAGATATATCTTCCTCTTTCTATCCATATCTCCTTCTCTCTCCCTCTCTCCCTATCTCCCTTATCCCCTATCTCTCATAGAGATTAGAGAGGGAATTTGAGAGGAAGATAGAGGGAAGTAGATAGGGAAGGTAAGAGAGGTAGAGAGGAGAGGGATAGAAGAGATATAGAGATATATAAAGGGATAGAGAGGTGGAATGAGAGAGGGATGGAGTGAGGGGTAGGTAAAGAGAGAGACAGGGATAAGTAGAGAGGGAGGAAGGGAGATGCAGAGATAAAAAGGTATGGTGTGATAGATGAAGATGGATATGGGAGATAAAGAGAAGTAGAGACAAAGAGAGAGGTAAGGTGGGAGAGAGAGAGTGAGAGGTGGGTAGAGAGAGGTAGGGTGAGGGGATATATAGAGAATTATAGAGGAGAGTTAGGTAATATAAGAAGGAGAGGGTGAGGGGAGATAGAGAGAAGTGGAGAGAGTGAGTTATTGAGAGAGGGAGAGGGAGAGGGAGATAGAGAGAGACAAGGAGAGAGAGGGAATGAGGGAGAGAGGGAGGGAGATGTAGGTAATGAGAGATTAGGTGGGATGGATAGAGGGATAAGTAGGTAGAGAGAGAGGGTGAGTGGAGTTAGATAAAAGTAGAGAGGGAAGGTGAGAGAGAGGTAGAGAGGAGAGAGGGTGAAGAGAGATATAGAGAGATATCTAAAGGGGGAGAGGGGGAATGAGGGAGGGGTAGAGTGAGAGGTAGGGAGAGAGAATCAGAGAGCGGAGATAGATAGAAGTAGAGAGGGAGAGAGGAAGGGAGAGGTAGAGATAGAGAGGTAGGGTGGGAGAGATATAGGGAGATGTAGGTAGAAAAATGTGAAGATGTAGATTGGAGATAATGAGTAGTAGAGATAGATATATGCTAGGGTTTCTTAGATCTATGCTTTTATGATATTTATATCTCAATTTTATATTCTACTCTTTGCATGCCCAATTCTTCATCAATTTTATATGGTTACATATTTTTGTATTATCTTGATTGTGAAATAAATTTTAATTACCATACCAATGCTTGGAAACCATATTAGGGTTTCATTTTTTATATTTGATAAATCATTGATATTTCCACTTTTTCAATATATATGTGTACCTTTTGGATTTAATTTTCTTCTCTCTCTCTCTCTCTTCACCTCTTCAAGCTCTTTATATATTTATCTATTCTCCCTCCCCACACTCCCTCCCCTCTCCATCTCCCTCTCTCTCTCTCTACCTATCTCTCTCCCTTTCTCTTTGCCTCTATCTTTCCCAAGTTAGATCTATCTCTAGATATCTCTCCCTCTTTCCCTCCCTATCACTCCTATTGAGAGTAGAGAGGTAATTTGAGAGGAAGATAGAGGGAATTAGAGAGGGAAGGTAAGAGAGGTAGAGAGGAGAGAGAGATAGGAGATATAGAGATATCTAAAGGGATAGAGAGGGGGAATGAGGGAGGGATGGAGTGAGGGGTAAGTAGACAGAGATAGATAGAGAAATAGAGAGGAAGGGAGGAAGGAAAATTTAGAGATAGAGAGGTATGGTGGGATGGATATAGGGAGATGTAGGTAGATAGAGAGGAAGATGGAGATGGGAGATAAAGAGAAGTAGAGACATGGATAGGTAAGGTGGGAGGGATATAAAGATAGGTAGGTAGAGAGAGGGAGGGTGATGAGATATATAGAGAAGTATGGAGGGAAGGGGAGAGAGAGGTAAGGTGGGAGGGATAAAGTGCAAGGTAGGTAGAGAGGGAGAGGGTGAGGATAGATAGATAGAAGTAGAGAGGGAAGGGGAGATAGAGAGTTATTGAGAGAGGGGGAGGGAGAGGGAGAGGGTGAAAGCACAAAGTTGTGTCACACTTTCAACCAACTTATCAACACAATTGAATTTAAGTATTTCTAACTAAAAATAAATATTGGTCAAACATATTATCTAGTAAGATTCATTCTAGCTGAGTTAAATACTTCAACAACTTTTTCAACTAAAATTGTTGGCTAAAAATATATGGAGCACCACTTTGAGTCCAATTTACCAAAAAAATAAAATTATTTGAAAACCTGAAGTTTCAATAACTCTGGGTAATGTAAATAACATTTGTTTTAAAATATAAAAAAAATACCCTTTGTAGATCCATAAGTGTAGTTTTCAAAAATATATTTATTTTAATACTTTAATTATTATTTATATTTTATATTTTATTTTTACTAAAAGTAGGTTATCAACACAAAATATTAGGTTGATTACCATGCCAAGGGAAAATACTAAAACTTATTAAAAAGAAAAAAATAAAAAATTATGATGCATTAGATAAAAGAATCTATTTCAATATAACGTTTCTTCCATTTTAGATAAATATTTCATATGAAAGTTGACATCTAGTGGAAACAATGATTTTTTGATTCACACACATTTTAATATTTATTTAAAAATATATATTTATCAAAATTGGAAAAAAATTATATCCATGCACTAAAGTTTCAAGTTATAAATACACATAAAAAATTTACTATAAAAATATTGACGTTCCATACAACTTCATTTTTTAGCATTTTATCAACAACTAAATTATAGTGTTAATTTATTAAAAACTAGTTTAAAATATTTATTTTATTTTTTTAAAAAAATATATACATAAAATTTAGAAAAAATAAACATTTTAAAATTCAAAACATATACATGCCACTTTTTAGTGATTCAAGTTTAAAAGTTGGATCAGTATTGGTCGTTTCCTTTGTAAAGTGTAACACAACTTTGTGCTTTTACCCGAGAGAGAGAGAGAGAGAGAGAGAGAGAGAGGTAATGAGAGATTAGGGTGAGAGGGATAGAGGTATAAGTAGGTAGAGAGATAGGGTGAGTGGAAATAAAAAAATAGAGGGAAGGTGAGAGAGGTAGAGAGGAGAGAGGATGAAGAGAAATATAGAGATATGTCTAAAGGGAGAGGGGGGAAAATAAGGGAGGGGTAGAGTGATAGATAGGTAGAGAGAAGAAAATGGGTGTAATAGAGATAAGTAGAGAGGGATGGAGGAAGGGAGAGGTAGATATATAGAGGTAGGGTGTGAGGGATATAGGGAGGGGTAGGTAGACATAGAGGAAGATTTAAATGGGAGATAAAGAAAAGTAGAACAAAGAGAGAGAGAGGTAATGTTGGAGGGATAGAGGGAGAGATAGGTAGAGAGATGGAGGGTGACCAAATTACCTCTCTCTATCTATGTCTCTATTTTTTTTTAATCTCCCCTATATATTTATTTCTACCTACCTCTCACTCCATCCCTTCCTCATTTCCCCTCTCTCCCTTTAGATGTTTCTCTATATCTCTCTTCACTCTCTCTCTCTCACCTTCCCACTCACCCTATCTCTACCTACTTCTTCGTCTATCCCTCCCACCCCTCCTCTCTCATTATCTACCTCTCCTTCCCTCTCTCCCTCCTCCCCTCTCTCTCTCCTTTTCTCTTTCCCTCTCCATCTCCCTCTCCCTCTCCCTCTATATATACCTCTATCTTCTTCCCTCTCTACTTCTTCCTATCTCCCCTCACCCTCTCTCCCTACATCTCACTCTACCCCTCCCAAATTACCTCTCTCCCCTTCCCTCTATACCTACCTATATATCTCCTCACCCTCCCTCTCTCCACCTACCTCTCCCTCTATCCCTCCCACTTTACCTCTCCCTCTCTTTGTCTTTACTTATTTTTATCCCCCATATCCATTCTCCTCTCTTTTTACCTACCTTTGCCTATATCACTTCCACCCTAGTTCTCTATCCTTACCTCTCCCTTCCTCCCTCCCTCTCTCTAATTATCTCTATCTCCCCTCTCAATATCTCTCTCTCTACATACTTATCACTCCATCCCTCCCTCTTTTCCCAAGTCTCCCCCTTTAGATATCTCTCTATATCTCTCTCCTCTCTACCTATTTAACCTTCCCTCTCTACTCTCTATTTCTAGCCACTCTACCTATTTAGGGAGAGGTAGGTAATGAGGTATTAGGGTGCGAGGGATAGAGGGATAAGCAAGTAGAAACATATTTTAAGTGGAGATATAAATAAGTAGAGAGGGAAGGTGAGAGAGGCATAAAGAGGAGAGAGAGGGTGAAGAGAGATATAGAGAGAGATATAAAGGGAGAGAGTTGGAATGAGGGAGGGATGGAGTGAGAGGTAGGTAGAGAGAAGTGAATAAGAGAGATAGAGAGAAATAGAGAGGAAGGGAGCAAATGATAGGTAGAGATAGAGAGGTAGGGTGGGAGGGATATAGGGAGAGGTAGTTAGATAGAGACAAAGATGTATATGGGAGATAAAGAGAATCGGAAACAAAGAAATAGAGAGGTAAGGTTGGAGGGATAGAGGGAGAGATAGGTAGAGATATTGAAGGTGACCACATTACCTCTCTCTATCTTTTTCTCTACTTTTCTTTATGTACCATCTACATCTTCATCTTTGTATACCTACATCTCCCTATATCCATCACACCCTACCTCTCTATCTCTACCTCTCCTTTCCTCCCTCTCTCTCTAATTATCTTTATCTGCCTTCTATATTTCTACCTACCTCTCACTCCATCCCTCCCTCATTCCCCCTCTCTCCCTTTTTATGTTGTCTATATCTATTTTCACCCTCTCTCCTATCTACCTCTCTCTCACCTTCCTACTCACCCTCTCTCTCTACCTACTTATGCCTCTATCCATCCCAACCTACCTCTTTCATTATCCACCTCTCCTTCCAAATCTCCCTCCTTCCCTCTATATATACCTCTCTATCTCCTTCCCTCTCTAATTCTCTCTACCTCCCCCCACCGTCTCTCCCTACATCTCACTCTATCCATCCCACCTTACCTCTCTCTCTCATTTCCTCTATACTTCCCTATATATCCCCTCACCCTCCCTCTCCCTAACTACATCTCCCTCTATCCCTCCTGTCTTACCTCTCCCTCTCTTTTTATTCACTTCTCTTTATCCTCCGTCTCCATCCTCCTCTCTTTCTAAAGATACCTTTTCCTTTATTGCTCCCACCCTATCTCTATATCTCTACCTCAAGCTTCCTCCCTCCCTATCTACTTATCTTTATTTCCCCTCTCCGGCTCTCTCTCTACATACTTCAGACTCCATCCCTTCCTCTTTCCCCATGTCTCTCCATTTATATATCTCTCTCTATACCTCTCTTCTCTCTATCCTCTCTACTTCTCTCTATAGAAAGGTAGAGAGGAAGATAGAAGGAGAGGCAGATAATATATATATATATATATATATATAAAGAGATGTAAAGGGATAGATACGAATATAAAGAGATAGGGAGTTATTAATAGAGATGAAGATATAGAGAGATATAGAGGAATATGGAGATAGAAAGATATATATGATAAGATTAAGTGATAGACAGAGAAGTAGAGATAGAGAGAGAGAGAGATAAAGAGGTAGAGATAAATAGGGAGAGATAGAGAGGGGGGATATAGAGGAGGGAGGGAGAGTGGGAGATAGATAAAGAGGGTGTAGATAGAGAGATATAGAGAGATAGAGGTGGAGAAAAGGAGAGAGATAGGTATAGAGAGATAAAGAGGGGGAGAGATATATCAATATATAGTGGGAGGGAAAGAGGGAGAGATAATTAAAAAAGGGAGATATAGAGAGATAGAGAGGGATATGGAGAGAGATAGAGATATAGGGAGATAACGGTAGAGAAATATATCGATAGAAAGGGATAGAGAGAAAGTATGAATAAGAGAGAGGTAGAGATAATGAGATATAAATAGATTTAAAGAGAGAGATAAAGAGATATAGATAGAGGGAGGAAGAGTGAGAGAGAAACGAGGTGATAGAGACACGTAATAGAGATATGGAAAGAGATATGGAGAGAGGGGCATAGAAAATGAGATAGATATAGGGAGGCATAAATAGGGTGTGTGTGTGTGTATATGAGTGAGAGAGATATGGAGATAACTTGATGAAAATTCAGATTATATAAATAGATAAAGGGAGGGAGAGGGAGAGGGAGAGGAAGCAAGATACATAGAGAGAGAGAGAGAGAGAATAAGAGAGATATATAAATATGGATTTATATAGATAGAGAAAGATAGGGAGATATATAGATAGAAAGAGGGAGAGATATGTAGAGATATATAACCTGGGAAAGCTAGAGGGAAAGAGAAAAAGAGAGAGCAATGTAGAGAGGGAGAGAGAGAGAGGAGAGTAATAGATAGAGGTAGAGTAAGGGAAAATTGGAGAGATAGGTAGAGAGGGTAAATGAAGCAGACGAGCAGAGGGAGAGATAGATAAATAGATAAAGGGAGGGAGAGATATATTTTCTCCTAGTTCAACTTGGGAAAAGGTGCAGATAGGATCAAAGGCAACAAGCAGACCTTCTCTAATGATTTATTAAAATTGTTTACTAGCCTTAATAACTTTTTTTTTTTTTCATTATTTATTACTTCTTTAATGTTTCAAGTCATTTAGGATGATTATTACAAAAAAATGGAAAAAATACTATATGCAAGAATTATGAGCATTTAAAATTTTAAAACTTAAGGAGGAACTTAAAATGATTATAATTGATATTTTATGCTCAATATATCAAAATAATCTTATCCATTTTGTAGACCTCTAAATCACCTTTCCAATGCCTATAAAAAGTCAAAAATTCAATCAATAACACAAAAGTTATGCCCATTTTATTGAAGTGTGCTTTTTGGGCATATATCCATTTTAAATACATAAATTGATGAAAATTAATTTTGGGAAATGGATAACTATTTATAACGCATATCCATTATAAATGGATACCTGATATAAACAGATACCCATTATAAACGGATATCCATTATAAAAAGATACTCGTTATAAACGGTGGTTAAACCATGTCGCAAACTCGAAGGGAGATGCTAGCAGTTAGTACAACAATCCCCCCCTCAGCATCACCCAAGGGGTTCGAACCCATGACCGGCTCTGATACCAATTGTTGTCCTTGTCGTTGCACCAAAAGATCGACCTGTCAATGCCTGATACAAGCGTCAATTAAGATCCACGGGAGGTAGTTAAACCATGTCACGAACCTGAAGGGAGATGCTAGTAGTTAGTCCAATAGGATATTCGTTATAAACGGATATCCATTATAAACAGATATCCGTTATAAACAAATATCCTATTGGACTAACTACTAGCATCTCCCTTCAGGTTCGTGACATGGTTTAACTACCTCCCGTGGATCTTAATTGACGCTTGTATCAGGCATTGACAGGTCGATCTTTTGGTGTAACGACAAGGCCAACAATTGGTATCAGAGCCGGTCATGGGTTCGAACCCCTTGGGTGATGCTGAGGGGGGGATTGTTGTACTAACTGCTAGCATCTCCCTTCGAGTTTGCGACATGGTTTAACCACCTCCCGTGGATCTTAACTGACGCTTTTATCAAGCATTGATAGGTCGATCTTTTGGTGCAACGGCAAGGCCAACATATTTGTTATAAACAGATATCCGTTATAAACAAGTATCCATTATAAATAGATATCCATTATAAAAATATATCCATTTTGGTATCTGTTATAAATGAAAACCCATTTTGGTTTGGTATTGTCAAACCAAATTCAAATTTTACTTGACCCATACAAAAATTCAACATTTTTTTCGCAATTTTGGCAAAGTGAAAACACATTTTTTTTCTCATTACCACTTTTTGGAGCCCCATGATCTTGCACATATCCAAAATGTAAAGAAAGTGTATAAAGAGTTGACATACCTTAAAATCCAAGATTCAATTTGAGAACTATGTAATTATGTGTAGTTTTTTTTTCTTCTTCCATCAAACTCCTCAAGAATTTGATCTTTTCACAAATTTGCTTCATTTTCAATGTTCAAATTATATATAACTCTAATAGAACTACTAAAAACTAAAGAATTAACCAATCTATAATATGAAATTGTAACAATAAAATCATAATTAACATTGCAACACTACAAACGTGAAAATTTGAGTTCATATAATCAAATTTGATGTAAAAAATCTATTAGTTCCTCCTTCCTAAGTTAGAAAAAAAAGATGGCACAAAGGTGGTGGAATGTGTAAAAATGCATGTGATTTCCCCAACAACATGAAAGTGATTTTTGTCAGAAAATATGCAGAAGTAGGAGAATAATAGAGCATGTGGGATTGGATCATTAGTGTCCTACCTTTTTTACCATTTTTAGAAGTCTACATAATGTGCTAGCATTATAATCCAAGCATCCTTTTTCTTGCTCTAAATGGTGCAAAATTTCAACTTTTTCAAAGTGCACTCGCATTTTTGATTTGATGAATTTGTTAAGGTTTTGTGAGTGTCATCATGTGTGTTTAGGGGGTTGGGTCGAGCTATATATATGAGACCTCTCTTCAACAAATAATGGCATCTTATAAGTGTTATGTATGTCTTTTTTTGTGTGTCATATGGAATTTCACCACAATTCCCTTATTATTTCATGTGTCTTTGTACATGACATGACCCTTTGTGTGCGTTTTTTGATGCAATGCAACATCCATATACCCTCAAGCCTATATATTAAACCCTCAAACCTATAACTTAAACCCTAAACCCTACAACGTCAACCCTATATTTAAGCCTTAATCCCTCAACCCTCAACACTATACCTTAAACCCTAAACCCTACACCCTCAACCTTGATCCCTATACCCTATACCCTCAACCCAATACTTAATCCCTAATCCATCAACCCTAAAACCTATACCTTAAACCCTAAACCATACAATCTCAACCCTTAACACTATACCTTAGTCACTCAACCCTAAACATTATCCCTCAATTGTAAACCCTCAACCCTATACCCTATACCCTCAACCCTATGTACCCTCAACTCTCAACCCAATACTTAAGCCCTAATCCATCAACCAACAACCCTAAACCTTTCACCCTCAACACTCATCCCTAATCCATATACTCTCAACCCAATTGTTGACATTTCATGCCCCCTTTGATGACCCATCACTAATATATGATCTGAGAGATCCTACATGGGCCATCTTGCATGAGTTTTCCTTGAGGTTTCCTAAATTTTGCTGAGTCCCATATTTTTGGGTTTTTAGGCATTCACTTACTTGCTTACTTGTATGATTTATCCATCACTCCCACTCCTTATTTTCCCTCTTCTTTCCTCTAAGCTTCTGGGTGTCTTCCTTCGCCTTCACCCTTTACCCTTTACCAATTTATAAAGGTAAGCCTCAGGCCTTACTTTTGACCACTGAAGCTCGATTAGGGTTTTCAAGACTTGTCTAATTCTTGGCCTATCAAACTTCAAGGGTTGATTCTTCCCTTTCTCTTCTTCCATTCTTCCTCCTCCTTCATCTCCTTTCTTTATTTTCACTAATATTTCGGGTGTCGACCTTCAGCCTTCCCATTTAACATATTCTTTCCCTTCATTGATCATTTCCCGACAACCTGGCGCTTGATCCCTAAACGTCCAACGTTATCACTTTCATGCTTTCTTTTTCACCCTTCTCCTATTAGATTCTGCGAGAAGCGAGAACTGAGCCAAGATCTGATGTCGGTCGTAGATCACATGCAACTTCACCGAACAGATGATCGAAGATCAAAATAGTAGAATGAAGAGAAATCTGAAATGAGAGAAAAATATAGACAAGATAAGAGAATTTGCATAATACTCTCAATACTCCCACGAACAATCACCGAACTAGCTGAACTAGTGAAGGTGAGAGGAGAGTGCTCAATATATAGAAATATAAGGGCAAATACATCCAAGAGGTGCATTAACTCCTACACCCATAAAAGGTGGGAGGTTATCACCTACTTGGTAAATGAAAAAACATGTGGCATAACCTCCTTAGGTGAAGACAAAGAGGAGGTGGCACATAAAGCCAAAAGAGGGTGAGAAACCCAACTACCCCATAACCTACCTACGTAAAAACAAAATAGTGGTTATGAGAGGTGGCACAACAAGCCAAAAGAGGATGTGTAACTCAACTACCCATGTGTGGGGAGAGAGTGACATATGTAGCTGATGTATTTCGCCATGTGTCCTCATATTAACCACACCTAATAAACCTAAGCAAGCTTAAATAATATGTGTAGGAAAAAATAAATACCCCTAACATAAGGAAAATAAAAAACCTACACTAACATCTCCTTCCATCTCTTCTTCCCACTGATTCCTTGATTCCAAATTTGGCTAAGTGTCAGGTTTTCGCATGTCGTCCTTTGACCTTCTCCGTTACCTCTTACCTTTCTAAGGTAATATGTAACTCATCTCCCTGATCCTCGATGCTTTTTCAAAGAAGGTTCTTTTTGATGGTCACAATTTCCACCTCTCTTCTTCCTTTGGTACATGGTAATTTGTAGGCTTGATACCCGATCTCTAACAACTCGATGCCCAATCTCCAATGGCTCAATGCCAATGTGAATGAAGCTTGATGCAATCATAAAGCATGAGGTAGCCTCAATGCCTAACCCCTAACAAAGATATATTTTTGAGGGTTTAAACGATTTAATTCATATGCTTCTAAAGGTGATTTTTCAGGCCCGATGCCCCGACGATCCACAGATTGGCACATTTTTTTCAATGATGCCATTAATGTGCAACTACCTCCTAGCTACTAGGCATGGTTTTTTAGGGTTCATGGAAAATATTTAATGTATTTGATGACTTCTCTAGGTGATTTTGTAAGCACCATGCTCATTCATTGCTTATGGGTGTCCCTTTTGACCGTTTCCATACCCAAATTATAGATTTCATGAAGGATTTTAGATGGATTTTCAAGGAAAATCTTCATGCTAGGTTAGATGGTATTAGAATCAGAAATTTCATACAAATTCTAAAGGGATTTATCCACTAAACATCCAAATTCATGCTATCTTTTTCATAAAAAATCACTTTATTACCATCCACAAGGCCAAATAGCCTTTTACTATTGTACCGCTACCTTATTATCCATGCTATATAACCGTCACATCATACCTCATTATCGTAGCCTCCTAAAAAATGGCCTGTAGTATCATGGTGAAGATAGTGAAACACTATACCCTTTTACCGCTATACCATGGAGGGTTAGAGCTTAGCCTGCGGTAGAGCAGTGAGATGAAGAACAATAATGAAGGGGAACCGTTATACTACAGAGGGTCAGAACAAGACCCATGGTAGAGAAGTATAATTGAGAATGAAAATAATAGTAGACACTGCCATACTGCAAGAATGAGAAATATAGCCCATGGTAAAGTGGTATAGAAAGCAAAGGAATGCGACGGCACTGCGGTATTGCAAGGAGGTGAAAGGTATCATGTAGTATAGAAGTATATTGATATGTGTATGAGAAAGCACACCACGGTACCACAAGAGAACCAAAAGCTATGTGCGGTATAGTGGTAGGCCAATGAAGGAGAGTCAAAGTACACCACGGTACTGCAAAGGATAGAAAAGTGGCATGAGGTAACATTGTAAAGTAGCCATTTTGACATTTAAAACATCCTAGTCACATCAGTCAACATAAAAATATGAACTAATTTCGATGCAAAATATTTGAATGATGTAAATTTACAATTCAAGAATTAATACATATTGTTGAAGAGGAAAATGAACTAAATTGAGATTTCTCAATCATATCAGCATAAATCAAGTGCGGATGAGCTCGAGGTGCAAAAATGAAAGTAATTCTCAGAGGAGAATTGCATTTCCAGGTAAGCTCTATTCACTACTCATTGAATTTGCAGTAATGGAACCAAAGAAAATAGAAGTGGGAGCTAGGAAGGATGAAGCCAAGCCTAGTAAACCCTCTTTACAATCCCCATTGCTTGCCTTGTTGCCTAGTTTAGTAAATAAAGGGTCCAAAAATGTTTTCAGAGACTTAGCTCAGGGTTGTAGAGACCCCATCATACCTCAGTGGGGTTGGTACTTCTACTAGAAAAGGAATGACAAGGTTCCAACATTAAACCCATAGAACCTCGACTTAGCCAAACTAATTCTTCCCAATATTTTCATTGATACCGATTTAATTAAAGCCCTTGCTCATAGCTACCATGCCCCAACTAAAATTGCCAGACTTCGAAATGGTGGGTGTTTGGTTGATATCAATAAAGAGGCCATTGTAAAATGTTTTAATCTGAACAAACAAGTTGTGACTGAGGTGAATGTGGTGAAGTTAAAGTAGGAATATAATAGATTAAGGAAAACCTACCAAAGTGACAAGCTCCCCTTACACATGAAGAGGGGTGATGATAATAGAAAAAATCCCAATTCTTTCTTCTAAACTTGAACCCTTTCAAGTTGTTGAATTTCAAGTGTATTTCAGAAACACTTACCGTGCATTGTGTCAAATACTAGGGGTAGATGTAGAGGAACACATGTTGCTACGGTTGATGAGGATGGCTATGATAATTCAAAATCTCGAATCAAATGGAGAGTTTGATTTTGTGTCTATGATTGAAGAATAGATTCATGAAGGTTTGATTCAAGTCAGGGAGCCTAAGGCCCCCATTACTTTCAGAAAGTACTCTTTGTTATGTCATCTAATTTTATATCAGAATGAAATGAAATGGACCAAAAGGATGAAGTTTTGTACACAAGAGAATGTAGTGAGACTCCCTGTACATAATTGGTGTTATATTTGGGACAATAGATGCAAAGAAAGTGATTTTGTTGTGTTTAGAGATAATTTTTTTGTGAGATTAGTAGATGCTCTTGGTTACCCAACACCAAGACTTCTTGAATCATTAATGAGGGTAATGAGGCCAATGCAATACAATCTAGACCATGGCTTTACACATAATTATGTTGATTGGTTCCTAATGTCACAACATACTATCACCAGGGTGTGTGGTTGTGACCAAGCACCACATATTTTTCCAAGCTTTATGCCTACTAGAGTGTGCTTTTTGGAGTTCATGTGGCAAATGTTCTTGATGGAGCATGATCTAATGAGGAATCAGAGAAAAGGAAAAATTCTCGCCTGATCTAAAAATGTTTGAGGATTTGTCTATTGGATCAAACATGTTAGAGGAGCTACAAATATTCATGAGGGTTAATTATCCCCTCAAGTCTGGAAAAGAAATAGTATGTGACCCAGAGGGCCACATTAGTATGATCAGAAGGACCTTACTAACAAAGAGGGCCATATCTCATGAATTTGACCCTGAGGAGGATGTCATAAGAAATTTGGTTTATTTTTCTGATGTTATGCAAGCAAGAAAAAGGTGGATTACAATTATGAAATGGGAAAATCAGAAGAGGCAACATGATAAGGGTTTCAAGGAGTTTTTTGCAGATGAACCTAGCCTATTGAAAATAATGCAGTTGATCCTTGAAAAATATGATGAAATATATAAAATGGCTCAAGATGAGGGATTGATCCTTCTTCCTACCTCTCACCAACATGAGGCTTCCACTTGAAATTTACCCTCCCCCATCACCTTCATACCTATCCCCTACATCTCCCACACATGAACCTCAGGCCAAGAAGCATAAGATTGAATCATTGGTTGAGTATAGTGGTGATGAGGAAGGAGTGTTCCTTGCCCTAACTGAGATAAAAGAAGTGGAAGAGAAGAAAATAGTTCAAAAACCTCATGATCCCAAAATTAGAATATTAGAGGAAGTTGCAGATGAGATTCAGAATGATGAGAGAGTAGTTGCCTCTTTGCGGTTTATGGAGGATGCCAGTTTTATTCAAACCAATGAATTCAAATATTTTTGGATCAAGATGAAAATGAAATAGTTTGATGAAAGATTAAAGATGAATCTCATAAGATTTGATGATTCTAAATAGGCTTAAATTTAGGCCCAAATATTGGCAGAATTAAATATTGATAGTATCAATGTTACCCCTCAGGAAGCAAGAGAATTAATATTGAAAAGTGATATGATGATCATACTAGGGTTCGAATTGTCCACGGTGTTTCTTTTGGACCAGATTAGAGCACAAGAGGACCCAATGTTGATCACAAAGTTTGACTCAGAGGAAAGTGTGTCAGGAATAGGATATAGCCCTACCATTCAGACTCTTGCCTTATCGACAAAGCAAAAAAACACAAGGAAGCCCAGACTATTGGATGTGGTACAAGAAATGAGGGGGTCAACCATGGTGAGGACTATGAAAGATACAACTCCAATAGAGGCTGCCACTATGAATATGCATTCAACAATGTTTACCAAAGATGTGGTGGAAATTATGGAGAATAAAATAACTGAATATGAGAAAAGACTAAGATTATCAAATGATGAAATGAATAAATTATTTATTGATAAAGTAAAATTGAAACACAAAACTACAACAGGCAACAGTGAGGGGGGATGAGGTATTTGTATATCACCCACCTATCCAATCTGAACACGCACAAATTCAACAGATGAAAGATGAAATCAGTAGGCTAAATAAACATAGTATGGAAGATGTCAAGCATTACATCCTAGATACCCTAAGGAAAATACTTGACCATAGAATTT
>CM021108.1:513065864-513080058 GCA_007115665.2 Sequoiadendron giganteum | reverse complement strand
TCATCTTCCTTTGCTCCAATGACTCCCCTTTGCTCTCCTCCTTTTCTTTTTTACTTGTTTGATTAGACTTTCACTTGTCCTTATGCAATTCTTTGTTTTCTTCCTTATGAACATTCTTTTGTTCATTTTTGTCAGGCTACTTATTTTCTATCCTTTTTGAAGATCCCTATGGTGCTTTCTTATCTTTCATAAACATTCCCCTTGGAACACCTTCATTTTCATTTACTGTTCTTTTTCTCAACCAATATTTTATTTTGGCTTGTTCTACTATTGCAATGGCTAACTTCTTAATTTCTTCCTCAATCGGTCTTCTTATATTGCATTTACTTGTCTTAGATGATGTACTAGGAGAAAAAATTTCATCATCACTTTCTTCAATGATCAGAAAAGACTTGTTGTTCTGTCATATGGACATTGTATCTTTGGTTATCAACATCATATTCATAACCTCCTTCTTTTGAAGATGAATATCCATGCTCAATAGGATGAAGATTGTGTGAGGTTAAATAGATTTTATTATCCTCTTTGTTATAGTCTCCTGGTATCTCCTCTTCCGGTATCGATTGAGCTACAATACAATGATCAGGGGAATGTGGCAAGTCACAAACTTGGCACGAAGAATTATTATTTACCATATATGCCCCTATTTTCTTTAAAGGGTTAGGTGTCTCCTTATTCTTAGGCCTATCCATCATAGGCTTTCCAACCTTCTAGATTATATTATAAGGCATATCATGCAACCTTGGCCTTTCATTTTTATATGTATTTTATTGCCTATTCAGAGGATTATATTGGGGAACCCTACGATTATCCCTCTTACCGATCATTCTTATAGCCTTCCTATTATTTTCAATAGTCATTTTTATCTTTTGAGCTTCAACTAAATTCCTGGGGCACCTATTTCTAAGCTCATATATTGTCTTTGGATCAAAATATTTTAGATAGATACTTAATGCAGCAGGATCAACCAATTTGGATCCAGGAGGTATCTTGTTATGTAATTTAGAGAGCCTCTGGTTAAAGTCATAAGATGACTCATTCTGATGCTTCTAGATACTTACTAATTCATGTAAGGAAACCTTGGGTGCACATTGGTTCCCATACTGCTCAAGGAACTATTCATAAAACTCTTGAATGGAAGCAATAGAAGCTATTGGTAAACTATTAAACCAATCTCACATATTTGATTAGTGACATCATAAATAGCCTCATTTGTTCATCTTCATACTGTATCTCCAGATCTTGAATTAAATCATTAAAACTCCTTAATTTTTCCTCAACTATGATTGCACTACTTCTTGTGAACTTTGGGACAAGACCTCTCCAACTGTTGTCCATAGGGTAGGGATATATTTGAAATCTTGCCAAATTGAATTTTCTGATCATGGTTATGTATGGTGGAGGAGGTGGATTTTGAGGATGTTGGTTTTGATATAATGGATTGTTGTATTGTACTTGGGGTGGTGGCACATATTGTTGGCCATGAGGCAATTGGGTATTTGGATGTTGTGGTGGATTCTTAAGTGGAACATTTGGAGGTTTGTATTGATTCCATGACTGATTTTTCTGTATTTGTGGGGGATTTGAAGCTCCTGCATTATTGTTCCCTTGCTTGTGAGGTGGTACATATTTAGGGAGTTTAGCCATCTGGGCATTAATTTGGGCCTTTTGGAGCTTCAAATCTTGAATCTCCTTTATTGCTTGGAGCCTTTGTTCATATTCTACTTTTGTTCTTTCCACTTCTTGTCTTTCATATTCCAATCATGCATTTATTTAATCCCGAGTCATGAATTCATAGTTTTCTTCAAAGGCTAAATCATTACCATGTCCATTATGATTCTCTTCTAGTAATTCCATTCTCTGATCATATTCATGTCGTCTTCTGACTCTTTCAACTTCCAATCCAACCATGAATTCCTCATTCTTTTAAGGGTCTAGTTGATAGAAAGGATTCCTCTTTTCTATAGGAGTGTGGGGCTCTCCAAATGGGTTGTTTTCATTTGACAGTGTATCATAGCAGTTATACGTCTCAAGGTGTGATTTTGAGGTTTTTTCTTTATTTGTTAAGCACATGTCATCATAAATCTTTTTTCCCTTATCATCCTTGTGTGCCCATTTAATCTTGTCCTTAGGACCATCTTTATATAGAGATCTTCCTCCCTGCATGTTATGAGCTATTTTGATGGTTTGAATTCTAGGGTGGGTTCTGATGTATACTTTTATTTTACTAGTCATTTTAATGCACTTGTCTTTTCAGAGTCACCACTCACTTTTTTAGAGAAGTGAGAAAATTATGTACTTCCTTGTTCCCAGTGGAGTCTTCTGCAAGGTATTGACTTTATGATGAAGGCTTGGGCTCAGAATTGGATCCCTAGTAGAGTCGCCATAATGTTAGGTGCGTGACTCGGATGGGGAGTGCAAATGAAACAATTATGAACCTCTGGTTGAAGATCAATTTTTAAACTTTATTGACTCTTTAAATGAATAGGTTGGAACCAAATTTTTCTTGAATCTCCCCAATGAAGTCGCCAAACTGTTAGATGTGTGACTCAGATGGGGAGTGAAAATAAAAAAATTATGAACCTCTAGTTGAAGACCAATTTTGAAACTATATTGACTCTATAAATGGATAGGTAGGAAAAAATTTCTTGAGTTTGTCCCCAACGGAGTCACCAAACTATTAGGTCTCAAAAGTGCAGGTTTGAACCACAAGAGGTTGCCAAGCTCTTGATACATTTTTGGCTAACGTACAAGGCCAATTAATGTAATTGAACCTTCTACTCTTTAGGCTCTAAAAACCCTAGGCAGGTGTACCTAATACAAATGATGTAGACTTGCTTGTATGATTCCTATTTGTTCAATCTATCCACAATGGCAATTTAACAATGGAGAGATGTGATCCTAATTTGGTATAAATTGTATAAGAAATATCAAGGTATATGAATATATTCAATTAATAGATGTAATATTTTGGAAATTAATTCAATGAAACTAAATAGATAAAATGGGTGAGACCAGTGCCTTGTTGGGTAGAATGGAGTCAAATGAAAATCAATTATGAATGGCTTCTATTTGGAAAAAATTCTAATTGTTTGACATAAAAATATTAGTTTATAACTTGTATAAACATGCAAGAAAGTGGTTGAAAAACTCTACTATAGATATAATATCAACCCTAATTATGTGATTCTTCTTACTAATCCAAATAACAATTCTAGATTACTGTGATTGATCAAAAGGAATTTAACTATTTTTTAAAGAAACCAAATAATCACATCACATAAGTACATCAAATATGCAATGATAAATTGAATATATGCTTGATATGTCAACTTAAATAGCCAAGAAACATTAAGTTGGAGATAATCAGATAATTTAATAACTTCGAAAAACAATAGATACCAAAATGGAACCACCGAATTAGAGATCTTCCATTAACTTTGTCAAAATTATACTTGCATCATGGTCTTTTGAAATGTAGACATTGCATCTATTCCTGCTTGCCTATTATTTTCTCCTATATAATCTCCTATCTCCTTTTGGTCCTGGTCTCTCATATTTATATGAGAGGCAACAAGTTTTAGACCAAAGATCGTGCCTTTTGAGAACAAAACATAGCTGAAATAACTAAAAAATAGGCATATGCTCCAATCCATTAGTCTTTGAGTAAGAAGCTCATGGTCAACCAAGACCTATGCAAAGCTTTTACTGTATAATAAATCTTTCTTCATTAGGATGATAATTAATCCTCATCAGAGCCCAAATACTTCTCTTTCCACTCACTGATTGTCAGATCATTTGGCCATTTGAATTCTTGTGCAGCAGTGAGATTCGTGAGGTGACTCTTCCATTTATTTTCAAGCAAGTTTCTAACATCTACCAAAATTTTTGTGTATCCATTATTCATTATGAAAATCCCATCCAGCAAAGTATGAAATATTTCAAGGCTGACATCCTGACCATCCTGTATGTGTGTTAATCACTAAGAAACCATCTGATCAAATTCACCTTTCCATTCATCGATTCTTTGTAATTGATTATCATCTATGATGATTGAAGGGCTGAAAATGTTCTTTATAGAATCAAATGTGTTCCTTCTATTCTCCACTTTCTTCTTCATGTCCATTAAATACTTGTGCTCCTCAATCTTACCCTTTACCATTTCCTAAGTGGGTTTAATCTTTGGAGGGGCATTTGGATCCCTTTGTGTTTCTTTGTAGAGAGAAGTTAAAATGTGATAAGTAGGCTACCATCTTTTCTAGAGTTCCTCAAGGATATGAGAATTGGCAATTATTTGTTCTAAGGCTTTAACCAGATTGATAAAGCTTTCATGTACTCCACCTATCTTTTCCTTCATCACTTAAATTCTATGGTCAAGTATTTTCCTTAGGGTATCTAGGATGTAATGCTTGACATCTTCCATACTATGTTTATTTAGCCTACTGATTTCATCTTTCATCTGTTGAATTTGTGCGTGTTCAGATTGGATAGGTGGGTGATATACAAATACCTCATCCCCCCTCACTGTTGCCTGTTGTAGTTTTGTGTTTCAATTTTACTTTATCAATAAATAATTTATTCATTTCATCATTTGATAATCTTAGTCTTTTCTCATATTCAGTTATTTTATTCTCCATAATTTCCACCACATCTTTGGTAAACATTGTTGAATGCATATTCATAGTGGCAGCCTCTATTGGAGTTGTATCTTTCATAGTCCTCACCATGGTTGACCCCCTCATTTCTTGTACCACATCCAATAGTCTGGGCTTCCTTGTGTTTTTTTGCTTTGTCGATAAGGCAAGAGTCTGAATGGTAGGGCTATATCCTATTCCTGACACACTTTCCTCTGAGTCAAACTTTGTGATCAACATTGGGTCCTCTTGTGCTCTAATCTGGTCCAAAAGAAACACCGTGGACAATTCGAACCCTAGTATGATCATCATATCACTTTTCAATATTAATTCTCTTGCTTCCTGAGGGGTAACATTGATACTATCAATATTTAATTCTGCCAATATTTGGGCCTAAATTTAAGCCTATTTAGAATCATCAAATCTTATGAGATTCATCTTTAATCTTTCATCAAACTATTTCATTTTCATCTTGATCCAAAAATATTTGAATTCATTGGTTTGAATAAAACTGGCATCCTCCATAAACCGCAAAGAGGCAACTACTCTCTCATCATTCTGAATCTCATCTGCAACTTCCTCTAATATTCTAATTTTGGGATCATGAGGTTTTTGAACTATTTTCTTCTCTTCCACTTCTTTTATCTCAGTTAGGGCAAGGAACACTCCTTCCTCATCACCACTATACTCAACCAATGATTCAATCTTATGCTTCTTGGCCTGAGGTTCATGTGTGGGAGATGTAGGGGATAGGTATGAAGGTGATGGGGGAGGGTAAATTTCAAGTGGAAGCCTCATGTTGGTGAGAGGTAGGAAGAAGGATCAATCCCTCATCTTGAGCCATTTTATATATTTCATCATATTTTTCAAGGATCAACTGCATTATTTTCAATAGGCTAGGTTCATCTGCAAAAAACTCCTTGAAACCCTTATCATGTTGCCTCTTCTGATTTTCCCATTTCATAATTGTAATCCACCTTTTTCTTGCTTGCATAACATCAGAAAAATAAACCAAATTTCTTATGACATCCTCCTCAGGGTCAAATTCATGAGATATGGCCCTCTTTGTTAGTAAGGTCCTTCTGATCATACTAATGTGGCCCTCTGGGTCACATACTATTTCTTTTCCAGACTTGAGGGGATAATTAACCCTCATGAATATTTGTAGCTCCTCTAACATGTTTGATCCAATAGACAAATCCTCAAACATTTTTAGATCAGGCGAGAATTTTTCCTTTTCTCTGATTCCTCATTAGATCATGCTCCATCAAGAACATTTGCCACATGAACTCCAAAAAGCACACTCTAGTAGGCATAAAGCTTGGAAAAATATGTGGTGCTTGGTCACAACCACACACCCTGGTGATAGTATGTTGTGACATTAGGAACCAATCAACATAATTATGTGTAAAGCCATGGTCTAGATTGTATTGCATTGGCCTCATTACCCTCATTAATGATTCAAGAAGTCTTGGTGTTGGGTAACCAAGAGCATCTACTAATCTCACAAAAAAATTATCTCTAAACACAACAAAATCACTTTCTTTGCATCTATTGTCCCAAATATAACACCAATTATGTACAGGGAGTCTCACTACATTCTCTTGTGTACAAAACTTCATCCTTTTGGTCCATTTCATTTCATTCTGATATAAAATTAGATGACATAACAAAGAGTACTTTCTGAAAGTAATGGGGGCCTTAGGCTCCCTGACTTGAATCAAACCTTCATGAATCTATTCTTCAATCATAGACACAAAATCAAACTCTCCATTTGATTCGAGATTTTGAATTATCATAGCCATCCTCATCAACCGTAGCAACATGTGTTCCTCTACATCTACCCCTAGTATTTGACACAATGCACGGTAAGTGTTTCTGAAATACACTTGAAATTCAACAACTTGAAAGGGTTCAAGTTTAGAAGAAAGAATTGGGATTTTTTCTATTATCATCACCCCTCTTCATGTGTAAGGGGAGCTTGTCACTTTGGTAGGTTTTCCTTAATCTATTATATTCCTACTTTAACTTCACCACATTCACCTCAGTCACAACTTGTTTGTTCAGATTAAAACATTTTACAATGGCCTCTTTATTGATATCAACCAAACACCCACCATTTCGAAGTCTGGCAATTTTAGTTGGGGCATGGTAGCTATGAGCAAGGGCTTTAATTAAATCGGTATCAATGAAAATATTGGGAAGAATTAGTTTGGCTAAGTCGAGGTTCTATGGGTTTAATGTTGGAACCTTGTCATTCCTTTTCTAGTAGAAGTACCAACCCCACTGAGGTATGATGGGGTCTCTACAACCCTGAGCTAAGTCTCTGAAAACATTTTTGGACCCTTTATTTACTAAACTAGGCAACAAGGCAAGCAATGGGGATTGTAAAGAGGGTTTACTAGGCTTGGCTTCATCCTTCCTAGCTCCCACTTCTATTTTCTTTGGTTCCATTACTGCAAATTCAATGAGTAGTGAATAGAGCTTACCTGGAAATGCAATTCTCCTCTGAGAATTACTTTCATTTTTGCACCTCGAGCTCATCCGCACTTGATTTATGCTGATATGATTGAGAAATCTCAATTTAGTTCATTTTCCTCTTCAACAATATGTATTAATTCTTGAATTGTAAATTTACATCATTCAAATATTTTGCATCGAAATTAGTTCATATTTTTATGTTGACTGATGTGACTAGGATGTTTTAAATGTCAAAATGGCTACTTTACAATGTTACCTCATGCCACTTTTCTATCCTTTGCAGTACCGTGGTGTACTTTGACTCTCCTTCATTGGCCTACCACTATACCGCACATAGCTTTTGGTTCTCTTGTGGTACCGTGGTGTGCTTTCTCATACACATATCAATATACTTCTATACTACATGATACCTTTCACCTCCTTGCAATACCGCAGTGCCGTCGCATTCCTTTGCTTTCTATACCACTTTACCATGGGCTATATTTCTCATTCTTGCAGTATGGCAGTGTCTACTATTATTTTCATTCTCAATTATACTTCTCTACCATGGGTCTTGTTCTGACCCTCTGTAGTATAACGGTTCCCCTTCATTATTGTTCTTCATCTCACTGCTCTACCGCAGGCTAAGCTCTAACCCTCCATGGTATAGCGGTAAAAGGGTATAGTGTTTCACTATCTTCACCATGATACTACAGGCCATTTTTTAGGAGGCTACGATAATGAGGTATGATGTGACGGTTATATAGCATGGATAATAAGGTAGCGGTACAATAGTAAAAGGCTATTTGGCCTTGTGGATGGTAATAAAGTGATTTTTTATGAAAAAGATAGCATGAATTTGGATGTTTAGTGGATAAATCCCTTTAGAATTTGTATGAAATTTCTGATTCTAATACCATCTAACCTAGCATGAAGATTTTCCTTGAAAATCCATCTAAAATCCTTCATGAAATCTATAATTTGGGTATGGAAACGGTCAAAAGGGACACCCATAAGCAATGAATGAGCATGGTGCTTACAAAATCACCTAGAGAAGTCATCAAATACATTAAATATTTTCCATGAACCCTAAAAAACCATGCCTAGTAGCTAGGAGGTAGTTGCACATTAATGGCATCATTGAAAAAAATGTGCCAATCTGTGGATCGTCGGGGCATCGGGCCTGAAAAATCACCTTTAGAAGCATATGAATTAAATCGTTTAAACCCTCAAAAATATATCTTTGTTAGGGGTTAGGCATTGAGGCTACCTCATGCTTTATGATTGCATCAAGCTTCATTCACATTGGCATTGAGCCATTGGAGATTGGGCATCGAGTTGTTAGAGATCGGGTATCAAGCCTACAAATTACCATGTACCAAAGGAAGAAGAGAGGTGGAAATTGTGACCATCAAAAAGAACCTTCTTTGAAAAAGCATCGAGGATCAGGGAGATGAGTTACATATTACCTTAGAAAGGTAAGAGGTAACGGAGAAGGTCAAAGGACGACATGCGAAAACCTGACACTTAGCCAAATTTGGAATCAAGGAATCAGTGGGAAGAAGAGATGGAAGGAGATGTTAGTGTAGGTTTTTTATTTTCCTTATGTTAGGGGTATTTATTTTTTCCTACACATATTATTTAAGCTTGCTTAGGTTTATTAGGTGTGGTTAATATGAGGACACATGGCGAAATACATCAGCTACATATGTCACTCTCTCCCCACACATGGGTAGTTGAGTTACACATCCTCTTTTGGCTTGTTGTGCCACCTCTCATAACCACTATTTTGTTTTTACGTAGGTAGGTTATGGGGTAGTTGGGTTTCTCACCCTCTTTTGGCTTTATGTGCCACCTCCTCTTTGTCTTCACCTAAGGAGGTTATGCCACATGTTTTTTCATTTACCAAGTAGGTGATAACCTCCCACCTTTTATGGGTGTAGGAGTTAATGCACCTCTTGGATGTATTTGCCCTTATATTTCTATATATTGAGCACTCTCCTCTCACCTTCACTAGTTCAGCTAGTTCGGTGATTGTTCGTGGGAGTATTGAGAGTATTATGCAAATTCTCTTATCTTGTCTATATTTTTCTCTCATTTCAGATTTCTCTTCATTCTACTATTTTGATCTTCGATCATCTGTTCGGTGAAGTTGCATGTGATCTACGACCGACATCAGATCTTGGCTCAGTTCTCGCTTCTCGCAGAATCTAATAGGAGAAGGGTGAAAAAGAAAGCATGAAAGTGATAACGTTGGACGTTTAGGGATCAAGCGCCAGGTTGTCGGGAAATGATCAATGAAGGGAAAGAATATGTTAAATGGGAAGGCTGAAGGTCGACACCCGAAATATTAGTGAAAATAAAGAAAGGAGATGAAGGAGGAGGAAGAATGGAAGAAGAGAAAGGGAAGAATCAACCCTTGAAGTTTGATAGGCCAAGAATTAGACAAGTCTTGAAAACCCTAATCGAGCTTCAGTGGTCAAAAGTAAGGCCTGAGGCTTACCTTTATAAATTGGTAAAGGGTAAAGGGTGAAGGCGAAGGAAGACACCCAGAAGCTTAGAGGAAAGAAGAGGGAAAATAAGGAGTGGGAGTGATGGATAAATCATACAAGTAAGCAAGTAAGTGAATGCCTAAAAACCCAAAAATATGGGACTCAGCAAAATTTAGGAAACCTCAAGGAAAACTCATGCAAGATGGCCCATGTAGGATCTCTCAGATCATATATTAGTGATGGGTCATCAAAGGGGGCATGAAATGTCAACAATTGGGTTGAGAGTATATGGATTAGGGATGAGTGTTGAGGGTGAAAGGTTTAGGGTTGTTGGTTGATGGATTAGGGCTTAAGTATTGGGTTGAGAGTTGAGGGTACATAGGGTTGAGGGTATAGGGTATAGGGTTGAGGGTTTACAATTGAGGGATAATGTTTAGGGTTGAGTGACTAAGGTATAGTGTTAAGGGTTGAGATTGTATGGTTTAGGGTTTAAGGTATAGGTTTTAGGGTTGATGGATTAGGGATTAAGTATTGGGTTGAGGGTATAGGGTATAGGGATCAAGGTTGAGGGTGTAGGGTTTAGGGTTTAAGGTATAGTGTTGAGGGTTGAGGGATTAAGGCTTAAATATAGGGTTGACGTTGTAGGGTTTAGGGTTTAAGTTATAGGTTTGAGGGTTTAATATATAGGCTTGAGGGTATATGGATGTTGCATTGCATCAAAAAACGCACACAAAGGGTCATGTCATGTACAAAGACACATGAAATAATAAGGGAATTGTGGTGAAATTCCATATGACACACAAAAAAAGACATACATAACACTTATAAGATGCCATTATTTGTTGAAGAGAGGTCTCATATATATAGCTCGACCCAACCCCCTAAACACACATGATGACACTCACAAAACCTTAACAAATTCATCAAATCAAAAATGCGAGTGCACTTTGAAAAAGTTGAAATTTTGCACCATTTAGAGCAAGAAAAAGGATGCTTGGATTATAATGCTAGCACATTATGTAGACTTCTAAAAATGGTAAAAAAGGTAGGACACTAATGATCCAATCCCACATGCTCTATTATTCTCCTACTTCTGCATATTTTCTGACAAAAATCACTTTCATGTTGTTGGGGAAATCACATGCATTTTTACACATTCCACCACCTTTGTGCCATCTTTTTTTTCTAACTTAGGAAGGAGGAACTAATAGATTTTTTACATCAAATTTGATTATATGAACTCAAATTTTCACGTTTGTAGTGTTGCAATGTTAATTATGATTTTATTGTTACAATTTCATATTATAGATTGGTTAATTCTTTAGTTTTTAGTAGTTCTATTAGAGTTATATATAATTTGAACATTGAAAATGAAGCAAATTTGTGAAAAGATCAAATTCTTGAGGAGTTTGATGGAAGAAGAAAAAAAAACTACACATAATTACATAGTTCTCAAATTGAATCTTGGATTTTAAGGTATGTCAACTCTTTATACACTTTCTTTACATTTTGGATATGTGCAAGATCATGGGGCTCCAAAAAGTGGTAATGAGAAAAAAAATGTGTTTTCACTTTGCCAAAATTGCGAAAAAAATGTTGAATTTTTGTATGGGTCAAGTAAAATTTGAATTTGGTTTGACAATACCAAACCAAAATGGGTTTTCATTTATAACAGATACCAAAATGGATATATTTTTATAATGGATATCTATTTATAATGGATACTTGTTTATAACGGATATCTGTTTATAACAAATATGTTGGCCTTGCCGTTGCACCAAAAGATCGACCTATCAATGCTTGATAAAAGCGTCAGTTAAGATCCACGGGAGGTGGTTAAACCATGTCGCAAACTCGAAGGGAGATGCTAGCAGTTAGTACAACAATCCCCCCCTCAGCATCACCCAAGGGGTTCGAACCCATGACCGGCTCTGATACCAATTGTTGGCCTTGTCGTTACACCAAAAGATCGACCTGTCAATGCCTGATACAAGCGTCAATTAAGATCCACGGGAGGTAGTTAAACCATGTCACGAACCTGAAGGGAGATGCTAGTAGTTAGTCCAATAGGATATTTGTTTATAACGGATATCTGTTTATAATGGATATCCGTTTTATAACGAGTATCTTTTTATAATGGATATCCGTTTATAATGGGTATCTGTTTATATCAGGTATCCATTTATAATGGATATGCGTTATAAATAGTTATCCATTTCCCAAAATTAATTTTCATCAATTTATGTATTTAAAATGGATATATGCCCAAAAAGCACACTTCAATAAAATGGGCATAACTTTTGTGTTATTGATTGAATTTTTGACTTTTTATAGGCATTGGAAAGGTGATTTAGAGGTCTACAAAATGGATAAGATTATTTTGATATATTGAGCATAAAATATCAATTATAATCATTTTAAGTTCCTCCTTAAGTTTTAAAATTTTAAATGCTCATAATTCTTGCATATAGTATTTTTTCCATTTTTTTGTAATAATCATCCTAAATGACTTGAAACATTAAAGAAGTAATAAATAATGAAAAAAAAAAAAAGTTATTAAGGCTAGTAAACAATTTTAATAAATCATTAGAGAAGGTCTGCTTGTTGCCTTTGATCCTATCTGCACCTTTTCCCAAGTTGAACTAGGAGAAAATATATCTCTCCCTCCCTTTATCTATTTATCTATCTCTCCCTCTGCTCGTCTGCTTCATTTACCCTCTCTACCTATCTCTCCAATTTTCCCTTACTCTACCTCTATCTATTACTCTCCTCTCTCTCTCTCCCTCTCTACATTGCTCTCTCTTTTTCTCTTTCCCTCTAGCTTTCCCAGGTTATATATCTCTACATATCTCTCCCTCTTTCTATCTATATATCTCCCTATCTTTCTCTATCTATATAAATCCATATTTATATATCTCTCTTATTCTCTCTCTCTCTCTCTCTATGTATCTTGCTTCCTCTCCCTCTCCCTCTCCCTCCCTTTATCTATTTATATAATCTGAATTTTCATCAAGTTATCTCCATATCTCTCTCACTCATATACACACACACACACCCTATTTATGCCTCCCTATATCTATCTCATTTTCTATGCCCCTCTCTCCATATCTCTTTCCATATCTCTATTACGTGTCTCTATCACCTCGTTTCTCTCTCACTCTTCCTCCCTCTATCTATATCTCTTTATCTCTCTCTTTAAATCTATTTATATCTCATTATCTCTACCTCTCTCTTATTCATACTTTCTCTCTATCCCTTTCTATCGATATATTTCTCTACCGTTATCTCCCTATATCTCTATCTCTCTCCATATCCCTCTCTATCTCTCTATATCTCCCTTTTTTAATTATCTCTCCCTCTTTCCCTCCCACTATATATTGATATATCTCTCCCCCTCTTTATCTCTCTATACCTATCTCTCTCCTTTTCTCCACCTCTATCTCTCTATATCTCTCTATCTACACCCTCTTTATCTATCTCCCACTCTCCCTCCCTCCTCTATATCCCCCCTCTCTATCTCTCCCTATTTATCTCTACCTCTTTATCTCTCTCTCTCTCTATCTCTACTTCTCTGTCTATCACTTAATCTTATCATATATATCTTTCTATCTCCATATTCCTCTATATCTCTCTATATCTTCATCTCTATTAATAACTCCCTATCTCTTTATATTCGTATCTATCCCTTTACATCTCTTTATATATATATATATATATATATATTATCTGCCTCTCCTTCTATCTTCCTCTCTACCTTTCTATAGAGAGAAGTAGAGAGGATAGAGAGAAGAGAGGTATAGAGAGAGATATATAAATGGAGAGACATGGGGAAAGAGGAAGGGATGGAGTCTGAAGTATGTAGAGAGAGAGCCGGAGAGGGGAAATAAAGATAAGTAGATAGGGAGGGAGGAAGCTTGAGGTAGAGATATAGAGATAGGGTGGGAGCAATAAAGGAAAAGGTATCTTTAGAAAGAGAGGAGGATGGAGACGGAGGATAAAGAGAAGTGAATAAAAAGAGAGGGAGAGGTAAGACAGGAGGGATAGAGGGAGATGTAGTTAGGGAGAGGGAGGGTGAGGGGATATATAGGGAAGTATAGAGGAAATGAGAGAGAGAGGTAAGGTGGGATGGATAGAGTGAGATGTAGGGAGAGACGGTGGGGGGAGGTAGAGAGAATTAGAGAGGGAAGGAGATAGAGAGGTATATATAGAGGGAAGGAGGGAGATTTGGAAGGAGAGGTGGATAATGAAAGAGGTAGGTTGGGATGGATAGAGGCATAAGTAGGTAGAGAGAGAGGGTGAGTAGGAAGGTGAGAGAGAGGTAGATAGGAGAGAGGGTGAAAATAGATATAGACAACATAAAAAGGGAGAGAGGGGGAATGAGGGAGGGATGGAGTGAGAGGTAGGTAGAAATATAGAAGGCAGATAAAGATAATTAGAGAGAGAGGGAGGAAAGGAGAGGTAGAGATAGAGAGGTAGGGTGTGATGGATATAGGGAGATGTAGGTATACAAAGATGAAGATGTAGATGGTACATAAAGAAAAGTAGAGAAAAAGATAGAGAGAGGTAATGTGGTCACCTTCAATATCTCTACCTATCTCTCCCTCTATC
>CM021108.1:513022389-513065764 GCA_007115665.2 Sequoiadendron giganteum | reverse complement strand
AATGGGAAAATCAGAAGAGGCAACAAGAGAAGGGTTTCAAGGGGTTTTTTGCAAATGAACCTAGCCTATTGAAAAGGATATAGTTGATCCTTGAAAAATATGATGAAATTTATAAAATGGCTCAAGATGAGGGATTGATCCTGCTTCCTACCTCTCACCAACATGAGGCTTCTACTTCAGATTTACCTCCCCCATCACCTTCATACCCATCCCCTCCATCTTCGACACATGAACCCTAGGCCAAGAAGCAGAAGATTGAATCATTGGTTAAGTATAGTGATGATGAGGAGGAAGGAGTGGCCCTTGCCCTAACTGAGATAAAAGAAGTGGTAGAGTAGCAGAAAGTTCAAAAACTGTATGATCCCAAAATTAGAATATCAGAGGAAGTTGCAAATGAGATTCAGGATGATGAGAGAGTAGTTGCCTCTTTGCAGTTTACGGACAATGAAAATTTTATTCACACTAATGAATTCAAATATTTTTGGATCAAGATGAAAATGAAACAGTTTGATGAAAGATTAAAGATGAATATCATAGGACCTGATGATTCTAAACAAGCTGAAATTTAGGCCCAAACATTGGCAGAGTCAAATATTGATAATATCAATGTTACCCCTCAGGAAGCAAGAGAATTATTATTGAAAATTGATATGCTGATCATACCAAGAAATGGAATTTTCCAAGGTGTTTCTTTTTTACCAAATTAGAGCAGAAGAGGACTCAATGTTGATTGCAGAGTTTGACTTAGAGGAAGGTGTGTCAGGAACATGATATAACCCTACCACTCAGACTCTTTCCTTATGGAAAAAACATAAGAACACAAGGAAGCCCAGACTCTTTGATGTGGTACAGGAAATGAGGGGGTTAGCCATGGTGAGGACTATGAAATATACAACTCCAATAGAGGCTACCACTATGACTATCCATTCAACAATGTTTACCAAACATGTGGTGGAGAGTATGGAGAAGAAAATAACTAAATATGAGAAAAGACTAAGATTATCAAATGATGAAGTGAATAAATTATTTATTGATAATGTAAAATTGAAAGAATGATCAAATTGGGCAACAACAATGAGGGGTGATGAGGTAGTTGTATATCACCCACCTATCCAAGCTGAAGACCCATAAATTCAATAGGTGAAAGATGAAATCGATAGGTTGAAGAAACATAATATTGAAGATGATAAGTGACACATCCTGGATACCCTAAGGAAAATAATTGAGCATAGAATTGAAGTTTTGAAGGAAAAAATAGGTGGAGTACATGAAATCTTTAACAATCTATTTAAAGCCTTAGAATAGATAATTGACAATTCTCCTATCCTTGAGGAACTCCAAAAAAGGTGGCATCCTACTTATCACATTTTAACTACTCTCTGCAAAGCAACACAAAGGGATCTAGATTTCCTTCCAAAGCTTAAACCCACTCAGGAAATGGTGAAGGATGTGATTGAGGAGCACAAGTATTTAATGGACATGAAGAACAAAGTGGAGAATGGAAGGAACACATTTGATTCTATAAAGAACATTTTTAGCCCTTCAATCATTAGAGATGATAATCAATTAAATGGTATCGATGAATGGATTCAAGGTTAATTTGATCAGATGGTTTCTCAATGCTTGACACACATACAGGATGGTGAGGATGTTAGCCTTGACAAATTTTATAATTTGTTGGATGGGATTTCCATAATAGATAATGGATACACGAAATTTATGGTAGATGTCAGAAACCTGCTTGACAATAGATGGAAGAGTCACCTCATGAATCTCACGACTACACAAGAATTCAAATGGCCAAATGATTTGAAAGTCAGTGAGTGGAAAGAGAAGTATCTGGGCTTTGATGAGGATTAATTATCATCATCATGAAGAAGGATTTATAATATAGTAAAAGCTTTGCACAAGTGTTGGTTGACCATAGGCTTCTTACTTGAAGACTAACAGATTGGAGCATATGTCTATTGTTTAGTTATTTCAGTTCTTTTTTATCTCATAATTAAATTTTGTTATCATAAGGAACAACCTTTAGTCTGAAGCTTGTTTCCTCTCATATAAATATGAGAGACTAGCACCAAAAGGAGAGAGGAGATTAGATAGGATAAAATAATAGCCGAGTATGAAAACAAGCAATGTATACATTTCAAAAGACCATGATGCAAGTATAATTTTGACGAAGTTAATGGAAGATCTCTGATTCAGTGTTTCCATTTTGGTATCTATTGTTTTTTGAAGTCATTCAATTATCTGATTGTCTGCAACTTAATATTTCCTTGTTATTTAAGTTGACATATCAAGTATATATTCAATTTATCAATGCACATTTGATGTACTTGTGTGATGTGATTATTTGGTTTCTTTAAAAAATAATTAAATTCCTTTTGATCAATCACAGTAATCTGGAAGTGTTATTTGGATTAGTAAGAAGAATCACATAATTAAGGTTGATATTATGTCTCTAGTAGAGTTTGTCAACCACTTTCTTGCATGTTTATACAAGTTATAAACTAATATTTGTATGCCAAACAATTAGAATTTTTGCCAACTAGAAGCCATTCATCATAGATTTTCATTTCTCTGTTCTACCCAAAAAGGCACTAGTCTCACCCATTTTATGTATTTATTTTCATTGAATTCATTTCCAAAATACTACATCTGTTAACTGAACATATTCATATACCTTGATATTGCTTATACAATTTATACCAAATTAGGATCACATCTCTCCATTGTTGAATTTCCATTGTGGATAGATTGAACAACTAGGAATCATACAGTCAAGTCTGCATCATTTGCATTAGGTACACCCACCTAGGTTTGGCAAAGCCTAAAGAGTAGAAGGTTCAATTACATTAATTGGCCTTGTACGTTAGCCAAAAAAGTGTCAAGAGCTTGGAAACCTCTTATTGTTCAAACCTACATTTTTGAGACCTAACAGATGGTATGCAAAGCTTATCCTCTCTAGGCTCTTCTTGGCATGATTTTTGTAGCAGGTATGGCAACCATGCTTTTGTAGGCATAAATTTTTGGATAGATCTCATGCTTCTTTGATGAGATCTGCTAATCCTAGTTGGGTTAAGGTTTGGTTAATATTCATCTTAGTTATGCCTAAAATATAAAGGAAACACTTGTATATTTTTTGAGGGTTCTTCCTTTGGCTTGTCTAGGGTTTTTCTATTGCAGACACTGCATTCTTTGCATTATGCCATTGTAAAGATTGCTTCTAAGCTTTTATGTTAATAAAGTTCACCTATTATCATTTTTTATCTCTTGCATATTTGAGTGAAATCCTATACCTTCCTGTCTGAGTATGTGTTTTAGCTTATTTATTGATGTATTATGTTGTTTAGAAGTAGGAAGAAACATGTTTCTATCTTGTTGCATCACCTTCCTTTCATTTCATGTTCTTCTTCTATCCCTTTTCCTCTATGATTTGTTAGATTAGGGTAGTAATAGGTTTCATGTGTTGTGTTAGACCAAAACATTTTCTCTTAGTTTAGAAGAGTGTTCTGGCATTCTCTGAATAATCAACCTCATTCGTGCAAGATCCCACACCTTGAGGTTATTTCCATTGTGCCATTAGAACACTGAACACTTGTTCAATAGGGTGCAATTTTATGTGACCATATTTTCTAGCACACTCGATGGGACGCAAAAAGAAATTTCACTTTATTTTGTTGAGAGAATGGTGCTACTCTCAAAATTCTATCTTGAAGAGGCTCTTAAACAAGTACCTAGTGACTTTGCAAGTAATGGAGGACTCTACATACAGATTGCTGACTTTGCTGCTACCCAAAACTCTTGGTTCAAGATCAGACCTGCACATTCATGCCAAGAATCCAAACAAGAGAATCTTCTAGAGATAATTTCTAATACACCCAACTCTCATTTTCTACTTCTAGAAGAAGAAATATACAATCTTTGTCACCTATAAGAAGAAATAGTTGTATAATTCCTTCTCCTAGAGCCCTAAATATGCCACCCATGGGTAGATTATTTCAAGCTAGAACACCCTCTATCTATACAAATAGGAATCTATTCCATATAGTTGTACCCACAAATTATCCTTTTGTATCTTTCAATGGTGGTAGCCCTTTAATTTCATCCCAAAAAGATGATATACCAATCAATTCCCTCAAAAGTATTCCCCATTTCACTAGTGATACATCCACAACCCCAGAAGAGCACATCCTAGATGTGGAAAATATATGCTCTATACATGATATAACAAAAGACAACATGGATGTTAGATTACTTTCCACTTCACTAAAAGGTAAAGCATTATAGTGGTATAGAGGTATACCACCTAACTCCATTCCCAATTAGGATGAGTTGGGTGAGAAGTTATGCAAGAATTTTGAAGATACAAGTGACCATTTATCCTTGGTAGAACAACTGACAACTATTCAAAGAGCACCTCATGAATTCATGAGTGATCTCAATTATAAATTCCAAAGGACTTGGAATAGAATCCATGTCTTAGTGAAGCCTTCTCCCAAGCATGCTTTTCTATATTTATTAAGGGCCCTTAACAATGACATAGTTGTTATGATTCAATCTATGGGAGGATTTACTTTTCCAAATGCATACAACAACCATAAGGGCAGAAAATTGATTGATACAAGATAGGAAGAGATATCCTAGGCTACCAACACCTTTATTTACAAAGCTTCCCCAACAACCAATGGTGGCTTGTATCCCAATGGCTCGTAGTCTAGTGGCTACAATTTCTCAACTAGCTATTCCAACCACATCTCCAGAGGAGGTGCACAAAATGAGAAAAATGATCCAAAGGTTGAATAATGAGTTAGAAATGGAAAAGAGGTGACAAGCTCAAAATAACAAAACTTATCATCCTCAGGGTCAATATTACCAACAAAATAGGAAGCCTTATCAAGGGAAGGATGAATGGAATTATGCTAAGCCCTTGAATGGTGCAAATATAGCCACTACCAACACTTCAAAGCCTTTGGTCCCAATGCAAAACAATCTAGTTCAATAACATGACTAGTGTTATCCATGAAATTAGCCTCATAACCATAATTCTTTTCGAAATGGCGATTTTGTGTAAACTCTGGTAGTTAAAAATGAGACTTCTACCTCAAGGAAACAATCTGATGCAAATTAGGTAGCTACTAGAAAGCATGATCAATTGCAGGGAAACTATACGTTCATCACATCGAATCAAGAGGACTTCTGTAGTATGAATCAGATAGCTTAGGACAGTGGATTGAAAGGGAGAGCAATGGATAATTCTATTTCATACATAATGGGCCAAGCATCATCATCCCAACCATCTCAAAAGGTTGTAGTTGCTGAAACAATAGGTGGAACAATAGTTCTACAATCAGATCAACCTACTAGTAAGAGAAATAGGATAGTGGAGTGACCTCAAGTCACCCAATCAACAAATTTGGATTTGGTTGTTCCTAAGATTTCACCTAAGGTTAGTCAGTCCCCTTTCAATATAATTTATCAAGTGATGAAGGAAAACCTAAATGCCACCATGTTGGATGCCTTGTCTATACCACCTCAAAGGGATCTACTACAAGAAGCTTTAAAAGAGAATAATCAACCAAAGGATGTATCTGAAAAAGAGCATGCTACTCATTTGATCAGCCTAGTGCATCCCAAACAAGAGGGGGAATCCAAATAAAATCAGCAAGCCACTTACAAAGGATCATATTGAACCTTACACTCCTAGTCCCATAAACATAATTTTTAACTTGCACGATGAAGGGGATGAGTGTGTTGTTCATGACCCCACTACTCATGTGGAGGAGGTTCTTGGTTGATTTTTGGATGTGTTGGGAAAAACTTTTCATTTTGATTCACCTATTAAAGAGGGGGATTTTGGCCTGAGAATATTCTTCAAATTTGAAGAGAACACCCCTATTCCCAACCTCATAGAGAAAATGAGTATGGTGGATATTTTAGGTTATAAGCCTAAGGTTGTTATAAGTAGCCAACAAATGGAGAGGAAAAATTGCCATGAGATCAAGAGTAGCCTTTTCATGCAAAGAAATGAAGAGGAACTTGAGGGGGGATTTTGCGAGAAACATATTTTTGAGAAGGCCAATGACTATAGTAGTGGCTCACCTTTATGTAAGGATAATTATTTTTTATTTCTAAATGGTTCTCCTTTTGATGTTAACCTATTTTTGGAGAAGCTTCCCCATGATACTATTTGTTCTCCTGAGGTGCCACTGTCAGAGGAGTTTGACACTTGCATCATATGGCTACCTTCTAGGTACAAGGTCTATAATAAGGTGATTCTTCACCAAGATAATTAATTATTTAGCCCTTTTCATTTACGTGGTTTACTTCAATGGTTGCAGATGAATGAAGATCACAATTTCAACTTGAAAGGGATAGGATCTTTTAGAGGATATATTTTTGATAGAGGCAAATTTCTATGATGTTCCTCTTTTTTCAGCCAATCTCATGTACATATTGTAAATATTTTTCTTTCCATGAAGTACTTTGTAGACCTTGCATTCTACTTAAGGGAATGTATGTTCCTAGTTTCCATGCCTTTCTACAAGTGCAGGTTTGTACATGTTTTTTTTTTCCCTTGGGAGACCCAATTTTGTAAATTCCCTTCATGACTGTGACTGATGGATTGGTAAGGCCTTTGGATTCCATGATTAGAAATAAATCATCCCACAAAAATCACCAAAATGTTGACATTTCATGGCCCCCTTTCATGAACCATCACTGATATCCGATCTAAGAGATCGTACGTGGGCCATCTTGCTTGATTTTTCCTTGAGGTTTTCTAAATTTTGCTAAGTCCTAGATTTTCAAGTTTTTAGGCTTTCACTTACTTGCATGCTTTCACCATCGCTTCCACTCCTTCTTCTTTCTTGTAAGCTTTTGGTTGTTGGCCTTTTCCATTACCCTTTACCATTTACCAATTTCTAAAGGTAAGCCTGATGCCTTACCTCCAACCACTGAAGCTTGATTAGGGTTTTCAAGACTTGTCTAAGTCTTGGCCTATTGGAATTCGAGGGTCAATTCTTCCCTTTCTCTTGTTCCATTCTTCCTGCTCCTTTATCTCGTTTCTTTTTTTTCTCTAAGCTTTTGGGTTTTGGCCTTCAACCTTCCCATTTAACATCTTCTTTCCCTTCATCAATTGTCACTTGGTGGCCTAACGCCTGATCCTTGAAGGTCCAATGTTATCACTTCCACTCTTTTTTTTTACCCTTACCCTTCCATCTATTCTTCCCATTGATGCCTTGATTCTAGGTTTGGCTAAGTGTTAGGTTTTTGCATGTCGGCCTTCGGCCTTTTCCATTACCTCTTACCTTTCTAAGGTAAGAGGTAACTCATCTCCATGATCCTTGATACTCATTCAAAGAATGTTCTTTTTTTGTGGTCGCAGTTTCCTCCTCTCTTCTTCCTTTGGTACGTGGTAAGTTGGAAGCCCGACACTTGATCTATGATGGCCCGACACTAGTACGCATGAATTTTGATGCAAGAATAAAGTATGAGGTAGCCCTGATGCCCGAACCTCGAAAATGACATATTTTCAAGGGTCTGAACAATTTAATTCATATGCTTCCAAAGGAAATTTTTTGGGCCCAACATCCCGACGATCCATAGATTGAAATGTTTTTGTTCAACGATGCCATTAATGCATAACTACCTCCTAGCTACTAGGCATGTTTTTCTTTAGGGTTTGAGGAAAACATATAATGCATTCCATGACTTCTCAATGTGATTTTTTAGGAACCATGGTCATTCATTGCTGATAGGTGTCGCTTCTAACTATTTCCATACCCAAATTGCAGATTTCATAGAGTATTTTGGACAAATTTTCCAGGAAAATCTTCATGGCAGGGTGGATGGTGTGCAAACCTTGTCCTCTCCAGGCTCTTCTTGGCATGATTTTCACAAGAGATATGGTTACCATTCTTGTTTTGGGCATGAATTTTTGGATAGATTTCATGCTTCTTTGATCATATTTTCTAACCCTAGCTGGGTTAGGGTTTGGCTAATATTCATCTTAGTTATGCCTAAACTATAAAGGAAACACTTGTATATTTTTTGGGGGTTCTTCTATTGAGATATTTTATGCCACCGTTGGATTCACATCATTTATACCCAATCAAGTATACATAAAGGTCCTAAACCATAATACCACGACGGTCATCAACAGTGCTCATGGGATGGCAGTGGACTTTCATTTAAACCACAGTACTATGGTAGTCATCAATAGTGCTCACGGGATGGTGGTGGGATTTCATTTAAACCTAAGTACTATGATGACCATCAACATTTCTCATGTCATTGGGCTTTCATGTAAAAAATAGTACCACAACTGTCATTAACAGTGCTCGTGGGATGGTGGTGGGATTTCATTTAAACCACAGTACCGTGGTGGTCATCAACAGTGCTCATGAGATGGTGGTGGGATTTCATTTAAATTTCCATACCATGACAGTTAAGCAAAAGTAGTGTGGGGTAGTATTAAGGAGTCAATTAACTAATAATTGTGACCTGATGCCTCACAACAAGTATAAAATTAGTACATGGGATAGCAAGCATTGGTGGAGATTAGGCGATTGGTGATCAATGATCATGTTTTAATATTGAATTGGCTATCTGATCTTGGCAATCACTCTAGTTCATGGTAGTTTTGTAGAAGTAATGTCTCAGCGACATTCTCAACTACCAAATCAAATTTGATGGACTATGGCCCAATTTATTACACCTTTTCAATGCTAATTTTTAGAATTGGACAATGCCATTACTCCTTGAGGTGTTGAAGACACCATATTCTCTTGTTGAGGTATGTCGGTCTAATATTTTACCACAGATTTGATGAGTGCCCATCCCTACATTCATGTGAGTCAAATCTTGGTATGTGCTCGAGATGTCAGAGTCTTTATGGATAATTATGTTGCTTTGTAGTGGGAGCAATTCAGATCTTTTTTCTTGATTGAGTTCATATTTCTATAACCCTATTTAGTTTAGGGTTAGGGTTTTGATTTCAAATCTTGGTTATGCTTGAACCATAAAGGAAAATATTGTATCATTATTATGGATCCTTTGGCCCCTCTAGGATTTTTCTTTTGCAAACTTGCAACTCCTGTATTCTGCCATTGTAAAGGTTACTTCAAGCTTTATGTCAATAAAATTTAACTATTATCTCCATTAGCTCTTTCCTATTTGAGTAAAATTCATTTACCTTTATATTTGATGGGTGTTTTAGTTGTTTATTTGACATATTATGTTGTTTTGAAGTAGGAAGGAACAAACTCTAAATTCAGTGCATCACGTTCTTTCACATTTTGTGTTCTCCTTATATCCCTTTTCCTCTGTGATCTGTTAGAGTAGGTTAGCATTAGGAATTTCATGTGCTAGGTTAGACCAACACATTTTCACTTAGTTTATAAGAGGAATTCGTCCTTCTCCAGAGACTTGACCTCAATTTGCAAGGTCCCACACCTTGAGGTCAATTCCATTGTGTCATTAAAACACTGAACTCTTGTTTAGTAGGGTGCAGTTTTATGTGACAACATCTTCCTTTAGTTTCTCTAGGGTTTTTCTATTGCAGACATTGCATTATTTGCATTCTACCATTGTAAAGATTGCTTCTAAGCTTTTACATTAATATAGTTCAACTATTATCATTGTTATCTCTTGCATGTTTGAGTAAAATCCTTTACCTTCATGTCTACGTATGTGTTTTAGTTGTTTTATTGATGCATTATTCTATTTAGAAGTAGGAAGAAACACATTTCTATCTTGGTTCATCACCTTCCTCCATTTCATGTTCTCCTTCTATCCCTTTTCCTCTGTGATTTTTTTGATTAGGGTAGTAATAGGTTTCATGTGTTGGGATAGACCAACACATTTGCACTTAGTTTAGAAGAGGAAACTGACATTATTTGGAGATTCAACCTCATTTGTACAAGGTACCACACCTTGAGATTGTTTCCATTGTGTCATTAGAACACTAAACTCTTGTTTAGTAGGGTGCAATTTTATGTGACCACGCCAATACTTAATCCCTAATCCCTCAACCCTTAATTATATACCTTAAACCATAAACCCTACACTCTCAACCTTTAATGGTATACCTTAGACACTCAACCATGAACATTATCCCTCAATTGTCAAACCTCAACCCTCAACTTGATACACTATACCCTCAACCTTATACTAAATCCCTAATCCCTCAACCCCAATACCTTAAACCCTAAATCATACACCCTCAAACCTCATCCCTATACCCTATACCTTCAACCCAACACCTATTCCCTAATCCCTCAACCCTATACCTTAAACCTTATACCCTACACCCTAAACCCTCATCCTTTTACCCTACACTATCAACCTAATTTACTTAATCCCTAATCCCTCAAGCCTCAAGCCAATAACTTAAACCCTAAACCCTACACTCTCAACCCCTAACCCTATACCTTATATGTGGTCAACCCTAAACATTATCCCTTAATTGTAAACCCTCAACCCTCAAACCTATACCCTCTATCCTCAACCCTATACTTAAGCCCTAATCCATCATCCCTCAACCCTATACCTTAAACTCTAAACCCTACACCATCAACCCTCATCCCTATACTCTATACCCTCAGCCTTATACCCTAAACCTTGAACATTGTCCCTTAACCCTATTCTTAAACCCTAAACCATACACTCTCAACCCTTCACCCTATGCCTTATACCCTCAACCCAAACCCTAAACACTATACCTAATATCTTAAACCCTAACCTCTATACCTTATACACTTAACCTTAGACACTCAACCATAAAAAATATCCCTCAACTGTAAACCGTTAACCCTCAAACCTATACATTATACCGTATACCTAATACTTAAACCTTAATCTCTCAACCCTCAATCATATACTTTAAAACCTAAACCCTACAACCTCAACTCTTAACCCTATATCTTAGATTCCCAACCTTGAACATTATCCCTCAACTGTAAACCCTCAACCCTCAATCCTATACTTAAGACCTAATATCCCAACCCTCAAACCTCAACCCTATACCTTAAATTCTAGACCGTACACACTCAACTCTAATCCGTATACTTTATACCCTCAACCTTATGCCCTAAACCTTGAAAATTTTCCCTCAACCCTCAACCCTCAACCCTATACTTAAAACCTAAACCATACAATCTCAACCCTTCACCCTATGCCTTATACCATCAACCCATACCTTAAACTATATGCCCAATATATTAAACCCTAATCCTTATAATCTATATACTTAACCTTAGACACTCAACCCTAAACATTATCCCTGCATTGTAAAGCCTCAACCCTCAACCCTATACCCACAATCGTATACTAAGCTCTAGACCCTCAACCTTCATCCCTATTCCTTATAACCTAAACCCTAAACATTATCCCTCAACACTATACTTAAACCCCAAACCATACACTCCCAACCCTTCACCTTATGCCGTATACCCTCAATCCCTCAACCCTATACCATATACCCTTAACCCAATCCTTAAGCCCTAATCCCTCAACCCTCAACCATATACCTTAAACCATAAACCCTACAACATCAACCCTCATCCCTATACCCTATAACCTCACCCTTATACCCTATAATTAAACTCTAGACCATACACTCTCAACCCTTCATCCTATGCCTTATATCCTCAATCCATACACTAAACTCTATACCCAATATCTTAAACCATAATCCCTATACCCTATACACTTAACCCTAGAAACTAAAACCTGAACATTATCCCTCAACTATAAACCCTCAACCTTATACTTAAGCCCTAATCCCTCAACCCTCAACCCTATACCTTAAACCCTAAACCCTACAACCTCAACCCTCATCCCTATACCCTCAACATTATAGCCTAAACCTTGAACATTGTCCCTCAACACTATACTTAAATCCTAAACCATACACTCTCAACCCTTCACCCTATGCCTTGCACCCTTAATTCCTCAACCCTATACCCTATACCCAATATCCTAAACCATAATCCCTATACCCTAAAGACTTAATCTTATACACTCAATGGCATTAACATTATCCCTTAGCTCTAAACACTCAACCCTATACTTAAGCCCCAATACCTTAACCCTCAACCCTATACCGTAAACCCTAAACTCTACACCCTCAACCCTCATCCCTATACCCTATATCCTAAACCTTATAGCCTAAACCTTGAATATTATCCCTCAACCCTATACTTAAAACTTAAACCATATAGTTGCAACCTTTAAACCTATGCCTTTTTCCCTCAAATCATACCCTAAACACTAAACCTAATATCCTAAACCATAATCCATGTATTACACACTTAATCTTATAAACTCAATGAGCTCAACATTATTTTTCAACTATAAACCCTCAACCCTTAACCCTATACTTAAGTCCTAATCCCTCAACCCTCAACCCTATACTTGAAACCTAAACCCTACACTCTTAACCCTTAACCCTATGCTTTATACCCTCAACCCATACCCTATACCCTATAACCAATATGCTTAATAATCCCTATACCCTATACACTTAACCTTATACCCTCAACCCTAAGCATTATCTCTCAACTGTAAACCCTCAACCCTCAACCCCATACTTAACCCCTAAACCCTATACCCTAAACCCTTTACCCTATACTGAATATCCTAAACCCTATTCCCTATACCCTATACACTTAATATTCTCAACCCGTAAACACTATCCCTCAACCCTCAACCATACAACTTAAACCCTACAGCCTCAACCCTCATCCCAATACCCTAAAGCCTTAGTGTAATAGCCTAAACCCTATACTCTAGAGCTTCAAGTTGACTTTTTTGGTGTATAAATTTGACACACTTTTTAAAGCCACTTTGGGACCCCTCCTAATGTTGAATACTTTCTCTAAGGAAATAGATTCCACAATAAATACATACAAACAAGCATACATTCATGCATGCATTCATACATGTGTACATACATACCAACATACAATCATACATTCAAGCACACACATACATACATTCAAGCATACAAACATACATACATACATGTACATACACACATACAATCATATATACAAATATACATAAATACATACATAGATACATATATACATATAAGCATACATTAATACATACAAACATATGTACATTCATACATACATTCATACATACAAACATACATACATTCAAGCACAAAAACATACATACATGTACATACAAGCATACATACAAAATAACATGCATACAAACATATATACAAAGATACATACATAAAACATACATTTATACAAACATACACAAAAACATAAAGTGTGGCATAATGCAAGCGCATTATAATGTGCTTGTCATTATGTCATAGCTTTGACATAATGTGAGCACATTATAACATGGTCGCGTTATGTGAAATTGCATAAAATGAGTGCATTATAATGTTCTCACATTATGTCAAAGTTGTGACATAATGTGAATGTGTTATAACTTGCCCATGCTTTATCTTGCTTTGGGAATATCCAAGCCTTTGGATGGGATTTTCTTTGGATTTCCAATGCAAAGGCTTGGACTTCTTTTCAAACATCCAAAAATGTGTTTATGCATATTCTACAAAATTTCACATAATCTCGCTCATGCTAAACATCAGGTTTGCATGTATTTCAAGGTCAAGTAAAACAAACATTTGGGTAATTTTAAGCTCTCAATTATCTATTTAATGATGTAATTTAAATTTCACATTTTGAATATGTTAAGGCTTTCATCTTTAATTTCTTTTGTTGGTGTATCCATTTTTTTGGGTCAAAAACCAATGTTTGGTATTTTTTACTTTATTTTTTAATCGTTAATTGAAATTTTAAATAAATGACATTTTTATAAACTATGATCCATTCTACACATATTCAAAAAAATTGATTTTTGATTGTTTTTCAAAAATTATAGGGGTAGCACAACCAAATTTCTATTTTTTAGGATGTGTCCACTTTGAAAATTAGTAAAATAATCCTATATTCATTTAAGAATTATCAGAAAATCAAGCATAAGCTACATGTTGCTAGCTAATTTTTCACTGAAGCAATTTTAAAAATACTAAAAATAAGTTAACCTTTTGAGGGAGCCAGAATAGATGCTATTTTTATGTTTTTTTGAAAAAAACAAGACCAAATTATGTGGCTCCCTTTTCTGAACCCCTTAATCTCTACCATTTTCAAATAAAATTAGTATTTTAGAAAGTAGATTTAGAGAACTACGACCCTTGTTCTTGTTTGCATCTTAATATTTGAAAGGAAAGAAGAGCGTGGAATACGCCTTCCTAATACTAATCTTCAGGAGAGAGAAGCAAATAAACCATTTAAAACTTTGCAATTACAATTCATTTAAGATGCACATATTTAAAAAATGAATAGACAATAAAAAATCAACACAGGATTTATGTGGGAAAACCCTTTCGGGAAAAAACCCACACACGAAAGTAGAGATCTCTTGTATTACAGTAAAAAAAATATTACATACAAGTGCAGAGCTATGCTCTTCTAGGTGGTTTTCCATAATGAAATCAGAAATAATTTGTTACAATCACTCTGATCTTCACTCACTATTCTAATGCGCTATGACATTGCATACATACTTCTCAAATGTTATAGGAAAACCGTCATTTCAACTTCCCTACCAATCGAACAACCATTGCCTCTCTGAAATCCCACTGTCACCTTGATACGGTTATCGTTCCTTCCTATCAGGATGTCGAAGGGACCATCACCAACATCGTATTGATATCCATCATTCCCTCCAATGAATAGATCCTACCTTCCATCCAGATATCGAAGGGACCACATTTTAGGTCCCGTCAATATCCACCTATCCTTTTGATGAAGAGATTCTACCATCCATTAGAATGTCGAAGGGGAAAGCCTCAAGGTCCCGCCGATATTGTATTGTCTCCTTGATACAATTCCATCAAAATATCAAAGGGACCACATTTTAGGTCCTGCCAATATCCACCTATCTCCTAAAAAATTTCCTTCCCGTCGTTCATCAAAATGCCAAAGGGATTGCAATATAACTCCCTTTGAAATTGACCTATCCCTTAAATTTCCATTATGGTAGTCCATCAAAATATCAAAGGGACTGCAAAACAACTCACTCTGACATTGTAATGTCTCCTTGACAAGGGGCCTTAGTATAATGATGAGCCTCAAGTTGATGAAGGGAGTGGAAGAAGATAAATGGGAAGGCCAAATGTTTTCCTAATTTTAGAGAGCCTTAACCAATAAGTTTGAGACACCCTTTTTCTCAACATTCTCCCACTTGACGTAGAACTTACTGGCTACCAATCAATGCTCGAAGTCACTGTATCACCCTAGGCCTTAAGGTCCATCGAATTTTCACACCATCTGAACTTCTTTGTGCTCACTTGCTCTATTAATACATCAACAACATTCACCAAAGTTTCAACCTTTTCCAAGTTAACCTTTCCATCTTCCACCACATCACAAAAAAAATGGTACTAAACGTCAATGTGTTTTGTTCTAGGATGGAAAGTTGAATTTTTTGCCAAACATATGACACTCTAGATATCACAGTAGATAACAATCTGCCCTTCATCAAAACCAACATCCGAACATAGTCTTCTAAGCCAAATGGATTCTTTACAAGCATGAGTTTTTGTCATGTACTCTTCTTTAGTAGTGGAAAAAGAGACTACAACTTTTCACTTGCTCATCTAACTTATTGCACCACCAAACAACATGAAAACATATCCACTGGTGGATTTTTTTCTTTCAATATCACTTTCCCAATCAGAATTCACATATTCATGAATGCTTACTGAATGTTGAGATCCAATAGAATAGCCATGATAACATAAGGCATAATCTGAAGTACCCTTCAAATATCTGAAAACTCTTTTCACAACATCCCAATGTGTCCATTTTGGATTAGCCATAAATCAACTAAGAAATCCCACTGCTTTGGAAATGTTTGTCCTAGTACAGAAAATTACATACATTAAACTACCAACTACACTTGCATAAGCTACCTCGACCATGTCCTCCATCTCAATAGGATATTTTGGACAATCTTCCATAAAAACATTTGTTCCTTGCAACATAGGAACAACTAATTGTTTGCAATCTATCATATTGAATCTCTCTAGAATAGATTTCATGTACTTTCTCTAGATAAGCCAAAGCTTTCTATTCACTCTATCCCTTTCGATTTCCATCCCCAAAATATACCTTGTTGAACCTAGATCCTTCATTTCAAACTATGCTGACAATTGAGACTTCAATTCAAAAATCATACCCTTACCATGAACCCAATGAACACTATGTCATCCACATATAGGGCAATAATAAGAAGACGACTATTTTTAGTCTTAAAATAAATACAATGGTCATAATTTGATCTCACAATTCCCAAAGACAACACATAAGTATCAAACTTTTGGTTCCACATTCTAGGAGACTGCTTCAGACCATACATAGATTTATTTAGCTTACATACTATTTTCTCTTTACCTTTCTCAATAAAATACTTTGGCTGAGACATATAAATTTCTTCCTTCAAATCACAATGAAGGAAAGTTGTCTTCACATCCATTTTCTTGATTTCTAAATCATATATTATTGTAAGTGATAACATGAATCGAATGGATGTCAACTTTTCTACAGGAGAAAATATCTCCCCATAATCAATTCCCTCCACCTAGGCATATCCTTTCACGACCAACCTTTCTTTATGCTTCTCAATGCTACCATCAAGATGTATCTTTTCCTCGAACACCCATATTCTTCCAACAGGCTTTCGTGCTTTAGGAAAAGCTACCAGATCCCATGTATCATTCTTCTTCAATGATACCATTTCTTCGTTCATGGATCCCAACTAGGAATTTGCATTAGAAACACACATAGCCTCTCTAACAGTCCTAGGCTCATCAATGTTAGCAATCAAAGTATAAGAAAAAATGGAATCTAACATATAGTATCCAAACCTTTTAGGCTATTGCTTAGCATGCGTAGACCTTGTCACAAGATGAGACTAAGGTTCTTCATCTTGTTTAGAACTTTCAGAGCTACCTGAGCTCACCTCATTAATAGGTCCACTAGGATTACGTAGTTCATATTTATTGGGTGTAAGAGGAACTTCAACTATCTCCTTTATTTCTTCTTTCATCTCTATTTGTAGATCAACTATGGAATGTTTCAGCTCACGAAAGATCACATTTCTACTATAGAGAACCTTATCTCTAATTGGGTTCCAAAGCTTGTACCCTTTCAAACTGATGCCATAACCAATGAAGATACACTTCACTTCCTTGTTCTCCAATTTAGATCTCTTTTCACTAGGCATATAAGCATATATCTCACAACCAAAGACTCTAATATGTCTCAAGGAGGAATTATTTCCAGACCATGCTTCCATTGGTGTCTTATCAATGAGCGCAAAAGTAGGAGATCTATTAATTAGATAACATGTAGTGGCTACAAGCTCAGCCTAGAACTTCAGTTCAAGACTAACACCACTCAACATACTCCTTGCCTTGTCCATCAACATTTTGTTCATCTTCTCAACAGCTCCATTTTGTTGTGGAGTGTAGGGATTTGTTTTATTTCTCGCAATCCCATGGTCCTTACAAAACCTATCAAAAATTTTAGAACAAAACTCACCACCATTATCCGTTCTCAAACACTTTATGTTCCTAATAGTCTAATTTTATACCAAGGTTTTGAATTCCTTAAATTGATTGAATACTTCAGTTTTACTTTTGAGAAAATATAAAAATGTCCTCGAATAATCATCTATGAACGAGAAAAAAAAAATATAGATTTTGATAAGGAAGGAACATTAACTGGACCAAACACATCAGCATGAGTATAATCCAAAATTATAGAAGATTTATAAGAATTGAAATAAAAACTAATAGTGTTATTTTCCATATATACAATGTTCACAAAAGTCAAACTCAAGATTACAATCATCAAGCCCATCAACCAGACTTTTATTCTTCAAGGATTTTAAACCTTTTTCAGCAATGTGGCCAAGTCTCTGGTGCCACAACATTGTCTTCTCCAATAAGATATTCACCTCTAAAGAATTATCACCCTCAAGAATTATGTTCTCCTTCTCTAATTGATCAGATGATGAAGACATTTTCTCGGACTTCACAGAAGTACTGTTGCACTGAACTGTGCAAGCATCCAACTTATATAGAGTTCTAATTCATGCACCCTTAGCAAGAACCATAGAACCTCTCATTATCTTACAACTACCTTTTGAGAACTTAGATACCTACACACCCAAATCATTTAACTTACAAAAAGTAAATTTTTTGCCAAACCAAGGATATGCATCACACCATTGATTCCCTTTATCCTTCCATAGGAAACCAAATCCCGACCCTTCCATGACCAATAATTTCTCGGTGAGAGTAATCTCCTAGATACACCTTTCCACCAACATACTCTTTGTATTTTGAAAACCAACCCCTATGAGAGGTCATGTTAAAAGATGCACCCGAGTCAATTAAGGACACATATTTTGATGCATGAGTTTCCAAGGTTTCTATGAATGCATTTGCATCATCCTAAGAAGATTCCTTATTAGAATAATTATTGTTTTTCTTTTTCTTCTTCTTCTCTTCTTTGCAGTCTTTCTGGATATGTCTAGATTTCCCATAGCTTCAACATTTCACCTTGGACTTCTTACCAAGAGACTTTGATCTCCCCTCTGACTTGTATTTAGACTTCTTTTCCTTCTTCTTTAATTTCTCCTTTGATCTTCTTCAAACATCAAGGGCCTCCTTGGCCATCTCAAAAGACTTCCTTTGCATTTCTTCTGACAAAAATGAGTAACCACATCTTCCATCTTGAAAGTGGTTGTTTTAGTTCCAATAGCCACTACCAAATGATCCCATGTGTTAGGAAAGGAAAACAACAAGAGCATGCAATGATCCTCATCATCTATCTTCACACCAATATACCCCACCTGAGCAATGATCATGTTAAATGCATTCAAATGGTCTACAACAGATGCTCCTTCCTCCATCTTCAAAGAGTATAACTTATTTCTCAAGAATAACTTATTTACCAAGGATTTCCCTTGATAAATGTCAGCAAACTTTCTCTAGAGAAGTTTTACAGTCTTCTCTTCATGGACATTCAAAAGAACAAAATTGACCAAGAATAATCTGATTAGACCCTTGGTTTTCTGTTCTATTGCATCCCATTCAATTTGTGAGGTTGCTAATGGTTTTTTATTGGATACCACATCCCATAGCTCTCGATCTATGATAAAATCTTCCATATTGAGTTTCCACAACTCAAAATTACCGTTGTTGAATTTTTCTATTTCTATTCTTTCAGATGTGCTCGCCATATTAAATTTTCAATAAGATTACAACTGGATTTCTCTACAAAACTCCCACTAAAACTAGATCAACACAAAAAACCCTTCTAACCCACAAGGATAACAAATTTTTCCAAGCTTTGATACTAATTGAAAGGAAAGTAGAGCACGTAATACACCTTCCTAATACTAATTTTAAGGAGAGAGAATAAAATAAACCGTTTAAAAATTTTCAATTAAAGTTCATTTAAGATGCACATATAAGAAAACACAAATAGACAATAAAACATCAACAGAAGATTTACGTGGGAAAACACTTTCAGGACAAAACCCACAAACCAAAGCAAAGATCTCTTGTATTACAGTATAACAAATATTACATACAAGTGCAGAGCTATGCTCTTTCAAGTGCTTTTCTAGAATGAAATCGACAAAACTTCATTACAATCACTTTGATCTTCACTCACTATTCCAATGTGTTATGACATTGCATGCATACTTCCCAAACGTTACAAGAAAACTGTCATTGCAACTTCCATACCAACTGAACAACCATTATCTCTCTGAATTCCCACTATCACCCTAATATGGTTATCATTCCATCCTATTAAGATGTCAAAGGGACCATCATCAACATCCTATTGATATCCATCATTCCCTCCAATGAATAGATCTTGCCTTCCATCAGGATATCAAAGGGACCACATTTTATGTCCCACCGATATCCACCTGTCCTTCAATGAAGAGATTATGTCATCCATTAGAATGTCAAAGGGATAAGCCTCAAGGTCCCGCTGATATTGTATTGTCTCCTCAATACAGCTCAATCAAAATATCGAAGGGACCACATTTCAGGTGCTACCAATATCCACTTGTCTCCTCAAAAATTCCCTTCTCGCTGTTCATCAGAATGTCAAAGGGACTGCAAAAAAACTCCCTCCAACATTTACTTGTCCCTCTGATGTCACTTCTTGCGGTCCAGTGGAATGTCGAAGGGACTACAAAATAGCTCCCTCCAACATTGTAATGTCTCCTCGATGAGGAGCCTTCATAAAATGTTGAGCCTCGGGCAAATGAAGGGAGAAGAAGAAGATAAAGGGGAAGGCCAAGTGTTTTCTTGATTTCAAAGAGCCTTAACTAGTAAGTTTGAGATGTCCTTTTTCTCAACAATTTTTTGAGTGTAACTATCCTTAATTTTTCATCCAAGGTTGGTATTTCCTGATTTTAGAAAAAAGTGGCCACATAAGACCGCTTTTTGGCCCCTCATCTTTGTGCACTTACCTAATATTTTTGGGCTATATTGGTTTGTTGATGTCTCTTGAGAGCTCTTAGAGAAAAAAACTATCAAAATTTGATGGTAGAATTCTCACAACTAATAACACCGGTGAATTTTCTTTCCTAATGTCTATTAATATCTCTAGGAGAAGAAACCTATGAAAATTTTATGGTAGAATTATTACAATCAATGGCACCATGAATGTTCTTTGTAAACATATATCTATACATTTGGTTAATCTACAAAAGCCTCTCCTAGTTTCTCTCAAATCCTAATGGTTTTATCATTGAAATGTTAAAAACAATAAACCCTAGGATTTAACCCTAGGATTTAGGCACTTTTCCTAGCATTTCATTAGAGGATTGAGGTAGCAGGGGTTTTGACTGTAAAAGTAGAATAAGTAGGATACTATGCACCTCTGATATAAATTTGGAGTAGAGTTTTGAGGGCCAAGTCACCCTGGATGACTATATCCTAGTAGGAGGATTCCATATTTGATTCCATGGTCCTTTGGTGCCAGATCAGAGCCTTCTGTTTCCACTTGTCACACTGTCAGATCACTGTTGGATATTTATGTAAATGAGTTTCCATTTGTTGTCAAGTTGTAGGGTTTGAATGCAATAATGGATAATTGACCTTCAAACTTCTCCTAATATTCTTCAGATCTAAAACCTACACATTCAAGGAGAGAGGGAGGGTTGTTCCATATAGCATATTGCCTTTGTCAAACCCTGTGTTAGTGTTTGCACTTCAAAATGGAAATTCCAATGTTGAAGGAGCCTATATACTTTTGAGGGATAAGGCTAAATGATAAAATGAATGATGAATCAGTAATGGGATATAACTCACCACACAAAAATGGCTTCCTTGAAGGACTAAAGTCATAAAAATCTCCTCAAAGATTGATTATTGATGACTTGATTTTCTTGAAGATCTCCAAGGGTTAGATCTCATAAACAATATGATAACATAAACATGACTAAACTCACATACACTTTGACATGACGCTTTGGTGTTGGATTGCTGCAATAAATCTTTGAAATCTACTCTTGACTTGCTTGATAATGCTCTAGAAAATAATTCTTGATTAATAATGCTAAATCCATTTCAAATTATGCAATAACTAGGTATTTATAAGTAATTATTTTGTTTTCCTTAAAATTAAATCCTGTCGGTCGAGCATGGACATTTGAAATTTAAATATTAAAATACCACAATGACATATTGAAATTTGAAGCCAAAATAGGGGACTAAGACACCCTAGGTGGTTGTGTCCCAACCCTATTATTCGAGAATTAAGGTGTCGCTGAGAAATTATTAAATGAATGAATTTTTTTTCTACTTGCAATTTGTTAGAAAATGGTAAAATAAGCCACGAAAGACATAATTTTAGGAAATTAAATGTTCAATTAGGTCCATGCACTTAAAGGGGAGCAAAACATAGTGCAAAATTATCAAGGGTGACAATTTATGGTGCTACAATCATGATGACAACAAAAATAATATTGAAAGAAGCATCAATTTACTTTAGTGTTAGAATTTTTAAGAACTATCTTGCTACTTGTACATATGAAATTTCAACAAACTAACTTAGAACAAACATATTGAATTTTCTTACATAAATAAATAGAAAATATAAGATGATTTTATCAAGTATTATCCTAAAAAGTGATATATTTTTATTGATCAAAAGGTAGGGATACTACCTATATCAATGATATTATATAAAGAGAAAATCTAGGATATTAACTATATATTCTCATAGACATGAAGATAGTCATAGTCTTGATTTACAAAGCCTCAACATCCATAGTTAGTATGAAGACTATGAATAAAGAATACAGATAACTATATGTAGGTTGGTTAATAGCTAGTAATTTAAAATAAAATAATGATAAGGCTTGGCCCTTCACAACCTCTTAATTAGACTTAATATTTTATTAGTTAGTATATTAGAGTATAATTTCCTCAATAGTTAGAATATTTGGTGAGTGTCATGTTATTATATTTTGCGTTTAAATTTATAGATTCTTCTATTTGCTAGAATCATATTTATATTCCTTTAAAATATTTATTGAAATTTTTTTTGGATATCATTTGTTGAGAAAAGTATCTCTTGTTAGTTTTTGTTATTGTGGACTCATATCAATTACATACACACATTCTAAATCAAAAGCATAATATCAAATGAGTACAAACATAAAATATGTTCATCTCAAGAATTACAAAGTAATTATGTTTGGTGGATCATTCAAATGATAGTTGAGTTCAACCCTAAGGAGAAAATACAATCAATTGAGATTTCTTAAAAAAATAAAAACCTAAATAAATTAACAAATTAGAGATTGTTAGAGTGAATATTTTTCCTTCTTAATTTTACTTAGGTTAATAATGCATTTATTATTCAGGGTATTTTTCCTGTACTGGGAAGTTTCTCACCCGTCACCTTTTTTGATGCCTTTTTAAGGAACCTTGTACATTATGTTTTTCATGTCTCAATACATTCTTTTCATCTCTGGTGAAATAGTTTATTCTATTGCTTCTCTCTCATGAAGGTTTCTTTTAGTGTGTAGTTTCTCCTAGGCGCTCCAACATGGTATCAAAGCAGTTCTACTGCAGCCACCTTCCCTAAGAGTTTTCACAAGGTGAGAATTGAGGCTTTGGTTCTCTTTGGAGATTTGATTGCTGCAGAAGGCACGATTCTATAAAAAGTGGCATTCTTCCTTTTGGAGATTGTGAATTTTGTGTTGCATTTGACGGGCATCAAATTACTTGTTTGATTTGCCTATGGAGTGCTTGTTTTTTTCTTGGGCATCGATTCTATTTAAAGCAGCATTTTATTCACTTGTTGGTTGTTGTGAGGGAGGCCATTTGAAGATTTATTCACTCAGCTTATCGCGTATTCTCTTGGGCAATTTTTTATGTGGAAGTGGTTGAGAAAAATCTTTTTTTAAATATTCTACTTTGAAGGGCATTGGAAATCTGTTTGGAGAAGGTTTTTTTTTTAAGGATGCACATTTGGGACTCAATTCATTCTGCAAAAGGGATTTTTTTTACAACAAATTGAAACCTTTGTTTTGCATCACTGGTGATTCTCAATTGAAAAAGGCATGGTCTCTTATAAGAGGCTACAAATTTTTAGACTGCAGAAGGTGATTAAGCATGTTTCTTCTGCTCCAGGCAGCCAAGTGATCCCACAATAGTGGTTTACAATTTTTGGCCAATCTGGACACTGAAATTATTATTTTTAACTAAATATTCACATTCGGGCACCTATAGCAGCTAAACCGTGAGGAATTTGCAGATTATGCAAACTAGAGTCTCGTCACATTTTGTCTGTATATTCCAAAAATATTTTTTTCTAAATTTTTGGAATCAGATTGCACTTCTTTTTCCATCTCCCATGAAAACTAGTTTTTTTTAGAAAACAACATTTCTAAAAAGTGACGCACACCATATAACGAATAAATTTTTTTCCATTAAGGATAAAATTCTAATTCTTTCAAATTTAGATTTTTATCTCCGATATCTAGTGCTTCCACTTGGTTAGATAGTTTTTTTTTGAATATTTTTTCTTTAATGAAGTTTAGTAGTCAAACCAATTACAATTCAGACATAGCGCATAATTTTTTTTGTATATATCAAAATTTAATTTAATTTAATTTTGTTGGATCAAGGACTTCAATATCTAGTAAACTCATATTTTTTTAATAATCTGCTATTTTTCCACATGTGCAAAACAAAGACCTTCATTTTCAATGAAAAACCTATGTTTAATAAAACTAAAAAACCAAATAGATAATAAAACCAAAACATATTAACATTATATTCTTTGGATAGCTCATTCTGAGGACTACCATAATCATTTGAAATAAATTTTAAATGAATTCATTTGATCCCCCAAAAGGTAAATCAAAAGTGTTGTTTTATCAGCATTTTGATAGGTGGAAAGGAGACTCATTTATATATGGTTTAAAACTAGCGAGGTTCTATTCAAGGGGATTTGATCTAAGGTTGTTTGATCAAACCCTCTTCAATTTGAATCCTTACAATGGAAATTTTTAAGGCTTAAATCGTTATATTTTCTAAAAATATGTGATTTTAGAAAAAAATTGTTCCTCTCAGAAATTGTAAACTAGCTTTGTGGGATCACCCAGCCGCTATTGGAGACAAACTTGTTGCAACCCAATTTCAATGTTGGGAGAGGCTGAGATTTGACACTCGCCATTGAGAGGGAACAAACCTGACTAGAGGAATGCAATCTAAAGGAAGATTGGCTATGGTGTCTATTTGGAGCGAATCCTTGACTGGAGGCATGATTGACAGAAGTGTTGGAATGTTTTGGATGTTGCTAGGCATTTTTCTAAAGTTTCCTTAAAATATTTAGGGCACTGGGTGTTTTGGAGGTGGGCCCATGTAGATAGTTTGGGCGTTGCCTTGGGATTGTAATCCCACATTAGTGAGAAAGTGGTAGAAACTACTTCATTTATTGTTCTCCATGCCTTCAATTGTTGTGTAAGTTAAGGCATGCATAGTGGTCGTGGTGGTTTGGCCGTCCTTCAAATGTGACTTGCTTCTATTGGCTTCATGGCTTGGTTCTTGGGGTAGCTTCACCAATTTGAGCTATTTTTTGGAGGTACTTTTAAAAATTTGTTTCCTTCTATTGGTGTTTCTTTGGCAAAATTTGTTCTTTTGGGGGACTGCAAATAGTTGGTTCTATTCAATTTGGGGGGTATAAGTAGTGTATTTCTCTCTTTTATGTTCATTTTCCCACCATGTAAAAACCAAAAATAGAACCACTTACCCAACACAACTACCACACATGGAAACTCAAAATTTTATAATTCTTGCAATCTTGGGGCTTTGAAAAATGTTGGATGCCAAACAACCCAAGTTCACTAGGGACTTTGAGAAGTATTTCCATCACAACAAAATGGATGAGGCTAGAGGGCCCATAGGTCTCCATGTGTTTGATAATTTGTTGTTTCACATTGTCAATTGTAAAACACCTAAACAAGTATGGGATAAGCTTGCCGAGTTGTATGGGAAAGTAAACCAATTCAAAATCTTGCAACTTGAAGTAGATCTCACCTCTCTTTCTCCAGATGCCTTTCCCACTATTCAGGATTACCTTGCATTGTTCAAATTGATCTTGTCACAACTAAAAGGGTGTGGTCATGCAAAAAATGATGATGAGTGGATATTCCTGATATTGTCAAAACTTAGAGGTCCTTTTCAAGTGTTTTCCTCTACCTTCTATTCTACTATGGATCCCATGGGAGAAGACAATAAGATTTCTTCCTTTGAGGTGTTTAATGATCAACTGGCTAGGGATCAAGCCAAGTTGATTCAGATGGATGCTCTTCCTAAGAGTCATGCCTTGATGGCTCAATATTCCAAGGGCAAGGGTAAGAATAAGAAGAAGAAGCCCAAGACAAATTCTCCTCAAGGTGGTGAGAATCCCTCCAAGCCTAAGGAGAAGAATGATTAGAAGAATTCATATCCTCCTTCTTCTAACTCAAGATAATCATCTTCCAAGTCTAAGAGGAAGAAGGAAAATTGTTCCTTTTGTGGAAAATTAGGGCATAATGATGCACATTGTTTTGTGAGGCTCGCGGCATTGGAGGAAGCTATGAAGAAGTAGAACATTGCCATACAAAAGTCTTCTTCCTTGGGAAAAGGCCCAACCCTTGTGGCAAGAGGTTTTTCCTCTACCCATGACAGTTGGATTCTTGATTTTGGTGCCTCACATAACATGACTCATGATGCAGATCTTCTTGATTCTCTCTTTGATAGTCATACTACTCACATTACAATTGGAGATGCTTCTTAGATTCATGTTTTATGGATAGGCTCAGTTCAGATGCAAGATGGTTGCATTGATGATGTTCTTCTTGTTCCTAATATTTCACAAAATTTGCTTTCCATTTATCAGATTTTTCAGCATGGTGATAGAAGGCTTGTTGAGTTCTCTCCCAGTGATGTGACTGTTTGAGAATTAGAGAATCTTGAGAAGGTTTTTGCTACTGGAGTAGTTGATCATGGAGCCCGCTTGTATAAGTTTGATGCATTTGAGCCTTCATCATGACCATCCTTTATTGTTCATGCATATTTTGTGAGCAAGTTGTGGCATGAGTGATTTGGGCACTTGAATTGCAGATATCTTCAACAGACGAGCACCCAAAATTTGGTGATTGGCCTACCTCAAATCTCTTGTTCTGATGGGGCTTTCCCAAGTTGTGTACTTGGGAAACATCATCGATATCCATTTCCAAAAGGTATAGCTACGTGTGCTTCAACACCCCTTGAGTTGGTGCATAGTGATCTTATGTCATTTCCCACTCCTTCATTTTCGGGGGCCAAGTATGTACTCACCTTCATTGATGACTTCTCTTGCCACACTTGGGTGTACTTTTTAAAGTACATGGATGAGGTTCTTCACTTCTTCATGAAATTCCTTGCATTTGTGGAGAAGTAGTTAGGGAATTCCCTTCAAAAGATTCACACAAGTAATGGGAGGGAGTATGTCAACAAGGAATTTTAGGATTTCTGTAGTGCTCAAGGTATTCTTCATCAGCACATAGTGGCATACACTCCACAAAAAAATGGTGTGGCTGAGTGGAAGAACATAACATAATGGGAGATGGCCAATTGCATGATCTAGTCTAGGTCCATGGCTCCAACATTTTGGGCAGAGGCTGTCAATTGTGCCAACTACATCTAGAGTTGTATGCCTCACAAGGTAGTACAAAATATGACTCCTGACGAGGCTTGGTCTCATGTCAAGCCTAAGGTCTCCTACTTTAGAGTATTTGGTAGTGATGCATGGACCTTCATTCCAGCAAGGAGGTAGAAAGCAATGGAGAAGAAGAGTGAGCGGTTCATATTTGTTGGCTACTATGAGGATGTGAAGGGATATCAATTGTTTGATCTCGTCACTAAAGAGGTACATTTTCATCATGATGTTCATTTTCATGAGTCTTTCATTTTGAAGGATTCTCCATCACAGGCCTCTACCTCCCTTCTTCCCAGTTCTTCTTCAGAGGATTTTTATTTCCTATTGATGATGATGATGTTATTGATCTTGTTGTTGACATAACTCCATCTTCTCCTAAACCTTCACCCACACAAAATCTTTGGGCTTGCACCATTATGAAGGAGGTTGGTTCTCATGTAGGTGATCCCAACACTTCTCGCCACACTCATTCTCAGACTTTAGGTATCAGTATTTTGATTCATACAATTTCTACTGATCCTCAGAAGTTTTTATATGCTTCAGGTGTTCTAGAGTGGGATAGTGCTATGGCTAAGGAGTATTCATCTTTGACAAAGAATAAGACTAGGATCTTGTTCCTCTTCTTAAGGTAAGAAAGTTGGTTCGGTGCAAGTGGGTGTATCATACCAAGTTTACAACAAATGGTTCTATTTACAAGTACAAGGCTCATCTTGTGGCTAAGGGGTTTTCTTAGGTTGAGGGCATCGACTATTCAAAGACCTTTACTCTTGTTTCCAAGATGGATTCCATTCACTTTGTACTTTCTATTGCTGCATCTCGAGGTTGGTCAGTGTATCAGATGGATGTGAAGAGTTCTTTCCTGCATGGTAATCTTCATGAGGAGATCTGTGTGGAGCAACCACCAGGTTTTGTGCAAGATCCTTCACTTGTTTACAGGCTTCGATGTTCATTGTATGGTATCAAACAAGCCCCTCAGGCTTGGTATGAGAAGATGAATATTTTTTTTCTTGCTTTTGGATTCACTAAATGTCACTCTGACCCTAAAATTTACATTCATAGGCATGGGGGGGATCTTCTCATTCTTCTTCTCTATGTGGATTTCTCATGCCATGATTGAGGATACTCAGAGAGCTTTGACAGAGCAATTTGATATGACAGATGTTGGTCTTTTACATTTTTTCCTTGGTCATCAGATTCATCAGTCTTCTGTAGGTATTTCTATTTTCTAGCAGAAGTATGCACTTGATCTACTTCAGAGATTTTAGATGGTTGATTGCAAGCTAGCCCCCACTCCTCTTCACTGACTCAGATTGGGTTGGTGATGTTGATGATCAAAATTCCACTTCTAGCTTTGTATTTTTCCTTGGTTCTAGTCTGATTGTATGGTCTTGCAAGAAGTAAACTACTATTTCATTATCATTGACTGAGGTTGAGTACATTGAGGTGTTATTTTGGGTAGTCAAGAGGTTTTGTGGCTTGGATAGTTGATGGACGAGTTTGGATTTCCTATTGATCATCCCACTACTCTTTGGTGTGATAATCAGAGTGCCACACATATTTCTCACAACCTAGTGGAGCATCAATGCACAAAGAATATTGAGATCTACATGCACTTCATTTGACAACTCATTCACGGGGGTGTTCTGAGTTTGGATTATTTGCCTATAGAGTAGCAGGTTGTAGACATCTTCACTAAACCTTTGGCATCACCTCACTAGCTTTTTTTGAGATTGATGCTTAGGGTGAAGGAAGTTGTTCTTGGGGGCTCTTGATGAGTCCTTCCTTCTTTCTCTCTTTTGGAGAGGGTGTTTTTCCCATAGGATTTTTCTCCTTTTCTCTAGTTGTGAGAGATTTATGTTTTGCATTGTAGTTATGCATGGGTACCTAACATGGCCTTATTATTGGGACCCACTTTTGCATCTCATTTTTCATTTTTAGTTTCCCTAAGTTGCACCTAAGGGGGGGTGTTAGCATGAATATTTTTCCTTCTTAAGTTTGGGTATGTGTAGGATCATCATGGAAAAAATAGGCCCTTAAGTGGCAAAAAATTCAGAAAAATCAGAGTTAGACATCTTGACATAAAAATTTGAATAAGTTATCTATATTATTTCAAAAATATGTAAGAATAGAATTTGTAGCAAATTGAATGTAGTTTCCAAATTACTAGGTTTATTTAAAAAAAATAAAAATTTATTTGGTGAAAATTTGAAATTTCAATACAGTAGTACTTAAATTTCAGGGAAAAGATAATAAGTAGGTGTTTGTCTGACCACCCTAACCACATTAAAATGATAATATCTTTTTATAAGATTTTAGATATAAGTAGAGGACTCATGTCCCAATGTGATGCATTTTTTTTTGTAATTTTTTCCCAAGTGAATAATTAATTATAATTTTTTTATGACAACTTTAAAAACAAATAAAGACTCATATGTCTGACCACCTTAACTTAGTCAAAACTTCATGCAATTAATTTTTTTATTTTTTAATCTTATAGTATGTGAAGCATAGAATGTGACACATTTTTGGATTCAAAAAATATGATATTGTTCGAAAGCTATAGATGTTTTTCAATCAACCTAAAAATCAACACTTTAGTCGTAATTCAATAGAAAATGAATAATAATTATTTATCAAATTCAAAGTAAAGCATAATTTATATTGGTGGAAAGCTGAGAATCTCCTTTAAAAACCCTTTTCGTTTCATCAATTTTGGTTTAAAAAAAAGTCGTCAGCCACATACCCATCATATTGCCACTTTTTGGCCCATCATGATCCTACACATACCCGTTTACTTAGGTTAATAATGCATTTGTTATTCAGGGTAGTTTTTCCCATACTGGGAAGTTTCTCACCCATCACCTTTTTTCATGTCTTTTGAAGGCACCTTGTGCATTATGTTTTTCATGTCTCAATACATTCTTTTCATCTCTGGTGAAATAGTTTCTTATGTTGCTTCTCTCTCGTGAAGGTTTCTTTCGGTGTGCAGTTGCTCCTGGGTGCTCCAACAGAGACATTCATTTTTTTTTAACTTAGTGATTATATTATATGATACATCAACACTCAAACTAAATACCTTATCAATTATATTTAATTTATAAAATTTAATTGAACTCTTTAATTAAATCTAAACTAATTTAAGAATTAATAATTAGATTTATTTATTTAAACTATATCTATATAAATGACATTTTAGTCTTTAGACATTCATGTATCATCATCATAATGCATTTCTAGAGAAAATAGGACTATAAGTGCATTTTTAATCTTGACTATCAATCAACTCTCTTATAAAATCAATATTTGAATATTAATGTGTGTTGAATGTTTATTTGTGCACTACAAAAATACTAATAAATAGAAAAGAAATAGTTATTTACTTTATTACAATTTTAATATATAAATTCAGAAATCTAATGAGTAAGTTAAAAAAAAGTATTGAGTTTTAAAATGAATTCATATATCAAATGCTATAGTTTTTTCCTTGTGTAATAAATGGAGAAATTTGACTATTGAAATTGATGTGTAAAATTTATTTTCTCCCATTCATTTTATTACTAATTTTTAAATATTTGAAATGTATTATAATTACATTTTACGTAAAAATCACATTCTTCTTGAAAAAAAATTATTTTCACCATCTTAAACATCTAATTAATTTTATTATCTAACAATCAACTTTCTAATAACATGAATATTGAAATGCTAATCTTTACTCATATATATGATTTGTAAATATCCATGCAATTGTTTACTTTATCAAAATTTTAATAATATATAAACCATAAACTTAATGAGTAAAGCAAAAATATGTATATGGTTTGAAAAAAACTTACATTCATTAAATGCTATAGACTTTTCTTATTTAGTCGATGAGAAGTTTTGACTTTATATTGGTGTATAAGTTCTATCTTTTTCCATTTTTATACCTTCTATTTACTAATTTTTTTTAAGTGTTTCTCACGCTATGAGTATACTCTACTTGTCACATTCTTATTGGCTAAAATATATTACGACAATCTTCCACATCACACTTTTATTTGTTAAAATGTAACTTTGACGATCGAGTTTTTTTAATCTTTGACTGTACTATTTTATTTTTTTTCGGACTAAGGTTTAGCTTTGACTATAAAACTAAAATAAGAAAATCTAACACGAGGGAAGACATAGAGAAAGATAAGATTCCCGCGGCAGCTCAAATAATCAAAGCTTTCCATGCATCTGCTCTTGGTTGTAGAAGCTACTGTGAACATATTCTAACATTCATCGTCACACACGGAAGAATCGGGTAAAAAAGTTGAACACGACCGCCATTGTCACATTCAAGAAGCTTCTCCTACATAAGAAAAATCAAAAGGTAAATAGCTGTGCTCATGTTTTTAGTGGTGAAAATTAACGTTGAAACAGCACAGCTTTTCTCTATCCTATTAATGGTTGGGAGAGAGATACATTGTAGAAGAAAAGCAAGTTATGAGATGGAACAACCTTCGATTATAGTTGCAAAGGCGCCTTGGAATTCTCTTAAAGATTTCGGAATGTCTCTGCGCAGAGCAGTGGCTGAATTCCAAAATTTGAAGACGGCTGTTACTGTGATTGTAATTTTATACGCCTTTTGCGTTGGTATGGGATATATTATTTGCATGCTGCTTCTTTTTTTGGATGTGGTTGCAGGGAATTGCTTTCTGGACGGTGTGGTAGAGCTCACTGGGGAGGCGCACGAATTTGTGCTCTCTTCGTTACAATTAATTAATGGAGCGTTGGGTCTGTTTCTGGGATTATCAGTACTAACCCACACCTCGCCTCGCGGTTGTTTTTTCCGCATTAAGGGAGATTGTTCACGCAGGTGGAAGATTCGAGGGCTGCCCAAAGTTCAGTATGGGAGTTTAGTGGAAGCAGATCAGAAGAAGGAAAAGTGTTGTATTTGTCTGGAAGGAATTGGTGTTGCAGAGAGCGTCTGCATTCTTCCAACATGTAACCATTATTTCCACGAGCAGTGCATCCATCGATGGCTATTATGTCGAAGCAATTGCCCCGTCTGCAGAGCCCCTTTTTGCCAAGAGTTTTGACAGCGTGCTTTCTTCATCAGCACGTAAACAATCGGCAAATTCAATAAAAGAATTTGGCCACACAATCTTATCTACTTCCCGAATTCAGTTGTGTATAGGTATACAAATTTAATTGACGTTGGGTAAATATTTTCAACCTACAGCTGTCTATTACTCATTTTGTTGTAAACATTTCTTTGAGAGGATAGTTTTGTTTCTAATGAAAAACCATTATTTGTCTCAAGATTTTTCATTTAAGTGGAATCTCTTTCTTATTGTGGTCAAGGCTCCAGTGGGAGACCTCACTGGTTTTTTATTGTTTGATGCACTAAAAACGAGCAATCAGATGGCTTCCCAATGAAGTTCATACAAAATGATCGGTCTACATAATCATTAAATCATAAGTACTCTTCACATTTAAAAAAATATTAGCAATTAACCTTTCTGTGTGAATAATATTTGGACACTAATTTTTTTTTATTCAAACGGTTGGACAAGAGAGGAACATCTTATAATGGTGCTAAAAACGAGGAATAAGACCATGAAGAAATTAGAGAAAATGTGTAGAGGCTAAAGAAAAAATTGGCTATTCTGGAGAATAAATTAAGTCAAATGGAGGTTAAGTACAGGACTTTGAAGGAGAACTTAGATAAAATTGTTGAACTCGGTACGATCACTTTGAAGAATTGTGCTGCCAACACGAATATGTTGAACTAATGATTCAAGTCAACAGAGAAAAGTTATATGGAAACAAAAACCAAGTAAAAGAACCAAAACCTATGAGAGGGAGAAGATGGTGGAGGAAAAAGATAAAAGGATTTATCATTAAATAAGCACTATCGTAATTTTATGGTAGAGAATGGGATGTAATCAAAGTTTTGGGTGTTGGGATCTCTCTAGAACGGAGAGTTGTGTTTTTTATTGTTTTTCCTTGGTTGGTATTGAATGTACTGAATTTCAAATAAAATAGTAAACAATAAATAAAATTATTTATTTTAAATAATGAAAAAATTTGATAAAATATTGGTACAGTTTTTTTTGTTTCAACAAAAGATTGTGGATATTTAACAACTGAAACAAAAAATAATAGCATGAACAAAGAGATGATTCAACTATTCAAAAATAGATCAAAGATTATTCAGAGACCTTCAATTCAAAATAAGAATGGTGGGTTTAAAGATTTTTAGGTGAAAATATGAATGGTTAAGATTGATCTAATCAATCTTGAAGACTAGAGATTTGACTTAGAATTAAGTAGTTTGATTGAGTAGTTATCTCAACTTATTGTTTAGTTAATTAAACTAATTAACTAGTTAAGTAGGACGAATCATCATTCAACTTACTTGATTTATTAGTCAATTAGTTTAATCGAGAGTCAACTTGATGAACTAATTAGTTAGCTAATTTGATTGATGTGCGAAAGGTTGAACTAACCGAATGGACATGAGTGAAATGTTGAATTGACTCATTAGTTAACTAAATTTGATTGATAAGAGAAATGTGGGTGTGGAAAATTATAATTATGTTTTATTTTTAATACCTATATTGGCGTGAATTTATTTGGAGGTAATTAATCAATTATTAATAATTAATCAATTAATTAGACATGAGATGATATAGGGGGAATGAGATTAATTAATTAATATATTATAATAAATTGATTGACAAGGAAAATTAAAATAACAAAGTTGATAAATCTTTAATATAGTGAGGCAATAAATATAATAGAATTATGTAACTAACAATTATAATAAAATTGGAGTGAGATGATTATGATGATGACATATTTAATTGAAATGGTGAAAAAATCTCATGTATGTTTCCCAATATCTAATAAAATAATAGAGTTATTATAAATAAACAATATCTAAACCAACAATAATTTGGTCCCACTTAAATAACATGCATGAAATTAGCAGATCAACAATGAATTTACATAGAATATATTTGCATAAATTAAACAAATCCAATAATATATTATATTGATGATAATGGAATATTATAAAAATAAACACAACAACAATAAAAATTATTACTAATTGGAGAAAATTGTTCACTCTAAACTTCCTTAAAATTCTTTGATTAAATGGAGCTATGTATTTTACAAAGTTAGATCTTAGATCAGGTTATCACCAAATTTGAATTAAGGAAGAAGATATTTATAAGATAAAATTTACAATTCATGAGAGTCATTATGAGTTTTTGGTAATTCCATTTGATCTTACCAAAGCATCATCTACATTTGAAATTTTGATGAATTCTATTTTTAATGAATTTTTAAGAAATTTTATATTAGTGTTCTTTGTTGATATATTGAATTATACCAATACATAGGAGGAACTTATGCAACATTTAGATCGAGCATTGTAAGTCCTCAAAGATAATCAACTCTATTCTAAGCCATACAAGTGTGATTTTGGTCTCAAAGAGGTGGAATTCTTGGGGCACATAGTTTCACATGAAGGAGTAAAGGTGGATCCTAACAAAATTAAGTTTATCATTGAATGACCTATTCCCAAAATGACTAAGAAATTGAGGGGTTTCTTGGGATTGATTGGATACTATAGAATACATGTGAATAATTATGGCCAAATAGTAGCACCCCTCACAACTTCATTGAAGAAGGATTCTTTTCCTTGGAAAGAGTTTAATAATACATCATTTGAGGGATTGAAGGTGACAATGTGTACTAACCTAGTGCTTGTCATTCCTGAATTCATCAAGGATTTTATTGTGTTATTTTGATGCTTGAAGAAATGATATAGGAGTAATTCTTAGGTAGGAAGGTTGGCACATTACTTGTGAGAGTCATCAATTACAGGGTAAGAATCAACTCAAACTTATTAATGAGAAGGAAATTTTTAGCTATTCTTCATATAGTAAAATAATAGAGGCCTTATCTAATGGGTAGACACTTGAAGTTTAAGATAGATAATGATAGCCTAAAATATTTTTTGGAACAAATATTATGTCTTGAAGTGAAACAAAAAATGGGTCACTAAGATGTTAGGATATGACTATGAGATTTTATATAATAAAGTGAAGAAAAATGGTGTTGTAGATGCACTATATCTAGGAAGGTGAAGCTTTATTGTGTGTCATTTCTATATTACAAGTAGATTAGGTAGTAAAATATAAATTAAAGTTGTAAAATGATGTTTCTACAAGTAATGTCATTCAACAATTATAGAGTGATCCTAGTAGTTTAGATAAGTTTTGTTTGAAGGGAGATACTTTATGGTATAAAGAGATTATATCTCTGCAAGAATTCCACTATCAAGAAAAATATTCTCAAAGAGTTTTATGAGTCTCCAATTGGTGGTCATTCAATAATTTTAAGACATATCATCAATTCAAGAGAGGCATCTTTTCAGAAGGGCTAAAAAATTATGTTCAATTTTTTTTGGTTGAATGTTTCGTTTACCAAATAAATAAAGGATAGACAATAAATACACCAGGTCCATTACAACCCTTAGTTATTCTTAGCCAACATTGGGAGGAGGTACCCATGGAATTTATCATAGGGCTTCCAAGATCTAAAGGTAAGAATGCCATCATAGCAGTAGTAGATCACCTCAATAAATATGCTCGTTTAACTACATTAGCACATCCTTTTATAGCAAGTATCTAGTGGAAAATATTTTGTAGATAATACACCAAAGTTACATGGTACACCTAAGTATATTGTTTGTGACCATGATCTTATCTTTACTAGTAACTTTTGGAAAGATTTATTATCATGTTTGTGTACTCAATTTTTGCATAGTTCTTTATACCACCCTCAATCTGATGGGAAACTAAGGTTGTTAATAATTTTTTGTAAGGGTATTGTAGACACACTAAAATTTCTCGATAGATCACATTGGATAATTAACATCATTTCTTCTTCAAACCCATCCTCTTTTTGCTTGTTTAATTAAATAAGCCTAATTATTTAATTAAATGACTCATTTTCACTTATTAATCTAATTGGCCTAATCAGGTTAATTCACCCCCTCTCGCACTGACATTTCATCCAATTTAATTAAATAATGTAAACTATTTAATTTTAACACTAAGTCCTCTTAAATAATTAAATAACCTAAACTATTTAATTCAAAATCATATTTGCGTATCCTTTCCATTAAATAAATCAATAATTTAATGAATATCCTCACATTCCTCATCTTGCACATTCAAATTTAAGTTTAATTAAATAAATTGCCAATTTCCCTCTCATTCAATTGCATAGGGAATATTCCAAGGGAATATTCTCCTATTTCCTCCAAAAAAAGGTAATGATTACTCCAAACAAACTTTGAAACAACTTTTTAAGGTTATTGCAAAGTGTGTTTGTTTGCATGATTGTGAGCCCTTGGTATTTTCTCGATCCCTGTGATCTTTGATTCTCATCCATTGATGAGAATCCTTGATCCATGTTTCATCCCCCTTTCATTTGTGACCATCAATAGATCAAATTAATCTCATCCATTGCTTTTTCATTTGATCTCCATTAAATCAATTATTTAATGAATATCATATAATTCCCTTAATTTGCATATAATTGAAACTTTTTTTTAATTATCAAATTACTAATTCTTCCACTTGCAAGGGAATATTCCTCCTTTACATATTCCTCCAAAAGGGGAATATTCCCATGGAATATTCCTTCCCCTTTTGCACAATTAAACTTTGTTTTAATTTATAAAATATCTATTTCCTCACCCATGAGAATATTCCAAAGAATATATTTCTCCTCAATCATTTAAAAAATGGAATATTCTCACTTAGCTTCAAATGCAAGTTAAATTATGACTTCTTATGCAAGTTAACTTTTGACCTCTTGTATAGGTCAAAAGTGTACTTGTTTGGAAGGAATGAGAACCCTTGATTAAATCTCATCTTTCATTCTCACCCATTGATGAGAATGCATGATCCATGCATCCATCTTCTTTCCTTTTTGACCATTGATTATCTTTTTCAATCTTAGCCCTTTATTTTTCATTTGCTCTCCTATAAATAAAGCGCTATTTAGAGACAAATGGATCCATCTTTTAACATCGAACTTATGCTGTTAAAATCATTTTCACTTCCACTCACATTTAACATCATTTTAGATTTATTTACTTGCATATTATCTTAGTTTCCATTAATGGCTTCCATGATAACATAGATGCATACATTTAGCTTATTTATTAATTAGGATTTTAATCTTTTTAATCTTGCATACATTTAGAGTAGATTTTCATACACCCATATCAATCATTTTAGCATAAATCATGTTAAAATATCTTCCATCATATTCATTTAGCTTTAAATCATGTTTTCATACACATCTATAAATGGTTTCATAAGTTTTCTTCAATAAAATTGATTGAAACAAGCTCATTATCCAAGGGATTGGGAAAGGGTTGTCATTACACATGAATACAAAACTACTCCCCCAATAGGATAAGTTTCAATGTCTTAGATTAGAGGTTTTTCAATCTTTCATGATTTAGAATGTTAGTTTTAATGGATTCTTTGTCTTTGTTTACAGCGAATGATCTTATTGGGATTGATGCTTAGTGGGTTAAATATGCCTCAAATTCATATGGATCAGGTGTAGTTAGCCTTTAGTATGTCATTGGTCATAGATGTATATACATTGTTTCACTTTAAAAAATAGTGTCAATGGGTAGTTTAGCTACCACTAGTAAAATGGTGGTATTTAACACTTTCTTTTGTAATTCATAAAAATGTCTTCATTTCATTGGCACTATATGGATATCATCCTCCTTCCATCACATCATCATTAAAGGTGTCACCAAGAGTTCAATCAGTTGAGGATCATGTGAATTTAAAAAATAAGTACTTTCAAGATTGAAGAATCTAGCCATGGAATAAAATAAAATGAAGTATTAGGTGAACCAAAACCTTAGTGAAATAGTATTTGAAGTCGGGGATTGGATTTTCTTAAGATTGCATCCTTAAAAGAAAATACCACTCAAGTAACATAAAAAGAATAAAAAAATATCTCTAAATTATTATGGCCCATGCCAAATCATACAAAAGATAGGTAGTGCCACCTACAATTTTGAATTGACACAAAAAGAAAAGATAAATCTAGTTTTTCATGTTTCTTGTTTGAAGAAGTTAATTGGGGATAATTTCTCTACTCAAACAATCTTACTAAAGCTTGATGAAGAAGGAAGAATCATATTGGAACTAGAGTTCATTGTTCATTCATGCACAAAGAATCTAAGGACTAGAACAATCACTGAGTATCTCATATGATGGAAGAATTTACTAGTTGAATGTGTTACATGAGAGGAAGAGGAGTTCATTCAAAAGAATCCACACTTGATTATCATTGAGGATAATGGTTCTCTGAAGAGGGGGGCATGTTACACCCTTATTATTAGAGTACATAGGATTATGAATAGTCATATTGTGTCTATCTTAACTCTTAATTAATTCATATTATCATTATTGTATTGCTATTTAGTTAATTAAGATGGCCTAAGGCTTATACTGGGTTATCTAAGTCATCCCAAGTGATATCCTAGGTATTAGTAGGGTATATATAGGAGATAGCGAGTCTTATTTGCTCAAAAAATTATGAAGTATATTCTCATTGAATATACTTGAAAGATTGTCCCCTTCAAGTGGCTTTTTATTCTTAGTTATTATCAAGTATTTGCAACATATTTCCTATTATATTTTTCTCTTATAAAAAATATTTCATTAAATTAAGAAATATAAGAGTTTGCCACACATGATTCCCTCTCATTTCATAGTGTGATATTTGTTGATCCTTGAAGCTTAAATGCTTAATGGGAACAAAATTATGGGAAATTTAGTTGATGGGGATGAATTGTGCTCTACTAGAGATAACCTTTAGGGTTTTAGAAGTTGGCATTTTGTTCTTGGTTTGGGGGGAAAGAGAAAGAAGGAATAGAAAATAAGAAAATTTAACCTAAGGCAATACGTCGAAGCTTTTACAACATTTCAAGTTTCCCTCTCAAATTATAACCAGAAGCACAAAAATCCTAAGAAACAAGAACAAAGTGTCGTAGACTCTTCATTGTTGAAAAGAGAATGAAATGCTTAAGGCCTAGTAGGCACATACTATAGCATTCAATTATTTTTGTGAGAAGAACCCACTCAGGCTCAATAGAGTATAATTCGACTTGGTTTATTCTACTAAAAACTTTAATTACTTGTAAATATTGCTCACCAACAAACATAATATGATAGCTAACCATAAATAGCTGCAAATAATGGAAGAGTACTAGACATGATTCAATAATTTGCATTCTTATGCTAGAAACAATAAAAGCCAAGACTCATAACAGTCAGTTATCAATATCATATTCATTCCTACATGACACAAAGAATTGAAGCTAGCATAAATAGAAATAAAACACATAGTAAAAGCGAACTATGCACAATCTAGTATGTTCTGCTTTCTATTAATCAATTGAAGAAACACAAAATGCTAAGGTCTACAGAATAAGATTTTCCTTTTTACTGATATTCTCTCTGTCTCTTTTTACAAAGATGGTGAACAATACTTTTTTACAACACGCCCGCAGACTTATATAGAGAAAATTCCTCAGGAAAAGAAAGCAACTGAAAATATTCCCACTACTCACTACTTGCAGATCATCATCATGGTGATTGTTACAATCATTCTCTGACAAATATCATGCTCCTAATTGTGCAGTTGTGCTAACAGCTGCATAGTCAATCATTCTATTGTAACTATTTGGACAAGTGAACTCTTAAATGGGATCGACATGCGCATCGTCAAGCTTTAACATGACAAGATTTACTAGGGATTTCCCTCCTCCAATCATCAAAAAAATCTGTGGTATCAACACATGGCGCTCTCTGCTGTAAACACCTTAAAGAATAAAAGCCTTTATAGATATCACATAGGGCCACCGTGTGGCACCTTCACCCACCTTTGCAAGAATAAGGGTTTGTAGTCTTAGTAGAAACTATGGCATGCTGACACGTGGCTCACTCAAAGTGAGTCGATATGAAAAAATATTAAAGTTCGTAGGTTTATATGGAATGAGGCCAGAACAGAAAGAAAAGGTTGTGAAGCATCCCAAAATACGAATAAATTACAATGAAAGAGAAATTGCAATGAGAGGGCTTGACCTCAAGCTGCGGGAGATTAATCTACAATATTGGAGACTTTCACGGGGGCATTTTCCTATTGAGGAAAGAACCGAAAACTCTAGGGTTACACATCATAAATGAGAGGTAAAAAAGAAAATTTAATGGACTCATTGATTGGGGAGCATAGATTGCAAGAATTCCCAATCCGCCTCCAAGGGTTGCACCTATGCTTGAAAATCCTCAAATGCTTGATCCAAATCAATCATCTCTTTGAAAGAGATATCACTCAATATTGTCAGTGTGGATTTCAGATGAAAATTAAGCTGCACTAGAGGATGCAAAATCTTCTCAATTTTTGAGGCGCTCAGTGATGAACTCAGGGCCTGGAAGACCGAATGATCCTATTGTTTTCCTTCCAACAATTGTTTGATTTGGTCTTCAGCCAAAACTATTGCATCCGACAAAAAATGGGAAGGAAGTCCCAACTGGTCTAACCTCTCACAATGCCCTCTCATTTCCTTCACTTTGATCTCTAGGGCATGATGGCACTCTTCACCCTTTTGGGTTGCCTTACTGCAATTAATGAATTCATTAGCTTTATTTGCAGTCACTCTTCTATTCCCAATCCCCACAGTTGTTAAGGCATCATCTTCTACCTTGTACAATTTCTTTACTAAAAGCTCTGACTCCACAACCTTGGGAGCGATAGACTTAAATTTGTTTGACAACAGGGTTGACCCTTGCACCCAATTCATGCTATGAGGATATATGGTGCAGTCAAGGATGGAGGGTTCAGAATTAGGACTGTATAATTGTTGCAATAGAGGGAGAAAATTAACTTGCTATGTTGAATCTATCACCACACTATGCAATTTTTGTATCAATAAATCCTCTTTTGATCTCTTCCTACAATTTATTAATCATCTCTAAAGAATTTGAATTTTCAAGGTGCAATTGTGCTAGCTCTTGATCTTGCACTTGTACGATAGAATCAGTAGTCTCTTTAGCCTACTTATCTAGATCCATCAAAACTTGAGCTTCATGGAACTCAGCTTGGAATTGAACTTCCTTTTATTGTAGCTCTTGTTGTCTTTTCACCTACATCCCCAAAGCATCAAAGAGCTCCTGCTAGATTTTAGCCAGCTCCTACATTCTCTTGGAGTTGTTTCTATGGCAACTCCTTTGCACTCTTTTCATTGACACCTAGAGATTGGGCACTGGCCAACTCCTTCTGTAATATGTCCTCCTTTTCTATATTTTTATGTAACCATTCCTTCTAAGTTGTGGCATAGGAGAGGTCCTTATGTGCTTGTTCCAATTCTTGTTCTTTGTCCCGTAGTTTAGAGATTAGGTCCTCCTCTCTCTTCTTCACATAAATTAGGGCTAATGCATCACTTAGCTCAGTTTTGAGCTTAGCCTTCTCTGCTTGCTTTTCTTGGAGGGTCATTGAAGCTTTTTCCTAAAACTCTTTCCTCAGGCGGGTGATATCCACATATTTACCTTTAACCTCTACCTTCAACTAGTCCACTATGGCCTTAACATTCTTCAATTATTCTTCTTTTTTATTAATGTGCCAATCTTGTTTCAATTAGTTAGTTGTTACTACCTTCTATGTTTCCTCCATCAGCCCTAACTTATCGTGTGGACAAGTGTTGGTGAGGTTAAGTCCTATTTCCTAGATATCATAGTCTCCATATTGCGTCTAGTCCTTAGGCTTGGAGACTAGAGGAGTCATTGATGAAATCATAAAATTCTACTTCTTTTCATCAAAACTAATTTCCCATTTTGGTGCGGCCAAAGCTAGAGCTTCTTTTTCTTTCCTCTTTTGCCTCCTATCCTCCCAAGATTTCCTTGATTGATCTGATCGGGCCTGATACTCCAAAGGAGACTGAATGTATTGTCCAACAAATGAGGCACCGATAGGTAGACTATAAGGGATAGAAACAAGGGAGATTCCTATTCGTTATCTTGATGGGGAAATCATTAGAAAGATTAGGGTTACATGAGAGAAAGGCAAGATGCCTTGTAATGATTGTGTAGGGCATGGGGTGCTTGGAGAGGCTAATAGTGTAGTGATAGATGAATGAACTATCAACATAATGAAAGGTGAGGGTGAGGGAATCTGCATGGATGATGGATTAGGAATAAGAGCCTTTACAATTGATGAAATGATTGTGGTAGCAAGTGTGGAGGTGGACGCACTTGTAGGGTTGGAAAAATGAGGTTGCAAAATGGTGGAAATGATAGTAGTAGCCATGGAGGAGGGTGTGGAAGGCATTACTGCACAACAATGGCCATAGCACCGACCAAAGATGTAGATGGAGGAGGGAGTGAAAGAGAAACACAAGGAACTAGTGACTAAGATGAAGAGAGAAGAGGGGAAGGGAAACATACTTTCATCATGGAGACCATTGGTAGTTGTGTGGCAATAGTTACTTCATCTTCTTCTTATTGGATATTTCTCAGGTTTAACTTTCACCCTCTCATATTTTTTACAGGAGGAAAACTAGGTGAAATGGATCCTTCACCTCCAAAACCCAAGGAGCCTTGAGCCTATTGAGAAGTTGGGGACTTTCTTTTAAGGATCTAGGTTTGTGGTTTCCTCACTACTGTGCTCACCAATAATGCTTGATGCAACATTGGTTTTGCCAATGTTTCTTCTTTTGTTTTCTTCTCCTTTCCTCTTTGTTGTCATGGTGAGGTGGGTTCCTCTTCCTTAGACAATTCTCCATGTTCTCCCTCCCATATATCATCAAATATTCCATGAAAAGTGATAGCGTCATAATTGGAGTTCAAATCATGTACCTTTTGAAGATATGTCCAAAAAGTGGTGATCTCTTCATCGCTCCAACCCAATTACGTTAACTTTATTCTCATTGTTTTATGTATTTTCATGGCTGAATTTTCCTCCAT